>JAAALK010000080.1:9680391-10230133 GCA_019279435.1 Zizania palustris
TTAATGGGCAGTCGATGCTCTACGAGCTCGCGGCTTAGCCCTGGCATCTCGCTATACTCCCATGCGAAACAATCGACATACGACCGAAGTAACTTTATCACTTCAGCCTTTTCATCGGGCTATAAATGTTGGTTTACAAAAGTCGGCCTCGGGATGCTACCATCACCTATATTGACCTCCTCCAAGGGATTGGCCGACGCAAAGCCTTGCCCTAACTTTTCTACTTCGCTAAAGTCCTCGATGGCTTCGGCAATACCGTCTTTATTAGACCGATACTACTCCATACGCGACTTTAGCCAATCTAGATTACTCTTGCCAGACATGACTATCAATACAAAAATAGACGTGCTACTCTAGCTGGCTTTACAGACACTGGTACAAACCGTCCTCCGGATACACTAACAAAGTCATAATCCGAAGATCTCTACCTGATAGACACTTTACTTTGTTATGGACGGCGTCAACCGACACATCGGCCAAAGCTACTTGGGCCGAAGTATCTGCGGGGATGACCTCCACCTCATCGCTGTCCCAATGTATCAAGCATTGGTGTAGAGTAGAGGGAATGCAACAGTTTGCGTGAATCCAGTCGTGTCTGAGTAACACGCTATAGTTACCTTGTACGTCGACGACGAAAAATGTTGTCGGCAATGTCTTGTTCCCCACCGTCAACTCCATAGAGAGTACTCCCTTAGCCTTGGAACTCTCGCCGTTGAAGCCGTTGAGCATCAAGTTGGTCTTCTTTAGGTCATCCTCATCCCTGCCAAGTTTCTTCAACAACGAATAAGGCATTAAGTTAACAGTGGCGCCGCCGTCGGCGAGCATTCGAGAAATCGGCTTCCCGTCGATGTGACCTCTAACATAGAGGGGTTTTAGATGGTGATCCTAGTCCTTGGGCTTCTTGAAGATGGCATTGTGCGGGCCGAGGTTTAATTGAGCAACCTCGGCCTCGTCCTGCGGTAGGGCGAACTCGGCAGACAGCGTGACGATGTTGATGTCCATCGCTTGGGGTGTGGGTCCCTCAGAGATGGGCGAGTAATCATCATCGAGCATGTCGTCGTCGTCGCTCGGACTAGGAGCCAGGTTGGTTATCTCAATCGGCTTCTCCCTCCATACCTGCTTCATAGCTGGCCGAGGGCGGATCTCTTCGAAGATAGCGTTGCGCTCGGCCTCAGCTTTCTTCTTGCGCATCTCCTGTGCCCACAACCTTTGTAGGCGTCTCTTCTGTGATTTGGACATGCTTGGAGGAGCCCAAGAGGGCTGCGGCTTGGTGCTTGGAGCTACTGTTCGGCCTCCATTAATCTTGCCGAAGTGGTATTGTACCCTTCGGCCCTGTGCGCCCTGTGTTCGGAGGGTGCTTCGCTGTGAACCCCAACAGACGGGCGGGCCTCGTTCGGCCGACCGAACCAGGCTTCGGCACAGAGCTCGGCCGAAGCATGGGACTTACCTCCATTAGACCTCGGTGACAAAGTCTTAGGGATTGGGACTTCCTGAGACCCAACTCTGATGGTTAAAGCTTCAGACTCTCTGACTTCGGCCTCCGCGTGCTCGTACCCTTCGGCTTCGCTCTGCATGGTCCGATTCGGAGGCACCATGGACAGTCTGTGAACGATGCCCCCTCCGCTGCGTCTCTTTTCCCCTGCCATCCATAGTACTCCGAAGGAAAACAAGGCATAGCGTTAGGTTGCGGAGGGTACCCTGACCCGGATATGTACGGAGCCCATGGGGTCCCCGCCCAGTCATATGGCGGAGGCATCGGCGGCTCTAGTGGCCTCGCCCACTGTGAGCCGAACTCGTTACCTAGAGGGAGGTTCAGCCAAGTCGAAGGTGTCTCGGACCACACCAGCGAAGGGTCCTGCCAGGCCGGAGGTATGTTCGGCCAGTGCGGGCCGAAGCCTCCCATCGGAGAAGTCCAACACGGTGCGGGGTTCGGCCATTGGGGACCGAAGTTGTTGTATAGGGGACCCGACCACTGGGGCTCGAAGCTGTTGTACGGGGGGTTCGGCTGTTGTGGCTTAGAACCACCGTGCGGAGCATCAGGCCACCGTGGCCCGAAACCTTCGTGCGGAGGGTTCGCGTGCTTCGGTCCGAAGCCACCCTTCGAGGGTCTTGGACCCTTCGGACGTTTTAGCTTGGCGTGTGGACCTGCTTCCTTAGCCCTCCTCTGATGTTTGTTCAACAACATGTCATATGTTACCTTTGGCCTCTTGCGAGCCTTAGCCGAAGGGGTATCAATGTTCTATTTCCACACTCCTACCTCGGGATTCTTTGGTACGAGTGTGCGAGTGTGTGGTTCTCCAACAATCACATCTTTCCCTTTAGCAGACTCGGCCTGTTCTGGCCGAATCAACACCTCTTTTCGCCGAGTTCGACGACGTTGACTGGAAAAGGATCTTTATCCAGCTTCATGTTCGGATTATGATCTATCTTTAATCGTCCTTCTTCTATGGCTGATTGTATCTGCCGCCGAAAAACATTGCAATCATTAGTATTATGCGAATGGGAATCATGCCACTTATAGTATGGATGCTTCTTCAACTCATCGGCATGTGGAATGACTTGACCCTTAGGTAACCTGAGAAGCTGGCTTTTTAAGAGAAAATCGAATATTTTGTCACCATTAGTTATGTCAAACGAGTACTTGACCTCACTAGGCCGATTCTTTGTGGGGGATGGTCGTAACTCAGAGCAGGTGACAGGTTTATTTTTAGCACTCCACACCCATTCGGCCGCATACATGTTGGCCGAATCCTCCTCCTATGACTCCTCTTCATCAGAGCATTCCATGATGTGGATTTCAGCCCTAGGCTTGCTAAACGTCTTAATGAATTTCTTATCTTTGGTTCGGCCTTCTTGGACCAGAGCCTGCTGCAAAACTTGGCTAACTTCTAAAAAAATTTGGTTATCTAACCTCTCTTTAATTTCAGAACGCAACCCGTTAAAAGCTAATTCCGCCAAGTCCCTTTCTGAAATATTAAGACTAAAACATCGGTTTCTAGTATCCCTAAAATGCTTGATGTACTCAGAGGCGCTCTCATTAGATTTCTGCTTAACCGATGTCAAGTGTGAAAGCCTAAGTTATGTTTCACCTGTATAAAAATAATCATGGAATTTCCGCTCCAAATCATCCCACGTGTGGATGGAGTTCGGCGGGAGCACCGAAAACCAAGTGAACGTGGTGCCGGATAGCGAGAGAGAAATAGTCTAACCTTTAGAGCATCTATCCCGCTAACTTCTCCACATTGCGCCAAAAATTGATTAACATGCTCTAGTGTAGTCTTGCTACCCTCGCCATCGAATTTAGTAAATTCGGGGATTCTATAGCCGCGGGGGTAGGGTACTGTATCAAGGTGGTCGGGGTACGGTTTACGGTAAACCCTAACCCGTCCCATGGGCACGAAGCCAGCACACTCCCTAAATAGTGCGCGGACCCGCTCCTCTATGTCATCTATGGGACAAGCCTAAGCATGATGTGGCACCGACGTCGCGTTCCGACTACCCTTAATAGTGATAAGGGGGGTGGAGTCGCCAGGCAACCAGATTACACAAAATAATCCAATTAGCCGAAAAAGATGGATTAAACAGAATAAAATCAGCGAACCAGTCGGAGCCCGCCTGGTTCGAAGTCTGGTGCGAAGGGGTCACTGAAGTGTACCTTCGGCGTCTGGTGCGAAGTGCTCCGCCGAAGGGTGCTTCGGCGTTCGGACCGATCCGGCCGAAGGTGGACTCTGAACGGATCTGGACGCGGCGATCACCTCCAAACAGCGGGGTTCGGCGTGCGATCTCCGATACAGCGAACTACAGAGTAGTGACGCGAGGGCTAGGCGCGGGTGCAACTTCATCCGGTGCGGAGTATGGTCGTGGCGAATCCTGTTGACGAAGTATGCTGTCGAAGCCTATTGCCGGAGCCTGCAGTCTGCCGAAGGGTGTCTGATGACCTCCGAAACCGATCTCTTAGCTCCGGATACCTCCTGTGAAGTATCTCCGAACGTGCGAACCTGCAACAGAGAGAATTCGAAGTAGCAATTCAGCCTGAGGACCGAATTTTGCTAAGTGTTGCACTAGTAGCGAAGGTAGCAATCTGTTACGCAGATTAGCGGATACTTCACAGGCAAAGTAACAAGGTGATAGCAATCTATTACGCAGATTAGCGGATACTTCACAGGCGAAGTAACAAGGGTTACCACTGTTCCGAAGTGGCCGGCGGAGGGCTTCCAAGCAAACCCACGAAGAGGTACATGAAAATAAAGGTAAAGTAAATACGATCAAAGCATGGGCTTTGGTTTGGTTTGTGTTGGGGGGCTTCTCACGCCGGCCTTGCCTCTCTATTTATAGGGGCTTAACTCCTAATCTAATCTGCTATTAATCTGGCCAGATAGAGATAGAGATTGAGATGGAAACGCGTACAACTCTATCTCTGCCGAGGTGGGCTTCTGCCAGGCCCGTCGAGGCCTGCTCTTCGGGCCAAAGCTTCGGCAGCGTGGGCCTCTAAAGGCTTCCTGGTCGAAGCCCATGGGCTGGCTAGAGGCTTTCGGAGCCCATAGCTCAATGGACTTCGGCCTTGTAGGGATTCGAACAGACCCTGGACATGTGTACTTTTGGCCCAAATCACCAAAAATTGATATTTTGATAATCTATCCATCACTGCCATTTTTTTGCTATCAACACTCTGATACCAATTGTGTGATCGGAATGGCGACTAGAGGAGGGGTGAATAGGCGCCTCGACAAATTCTCGTGAATGAGATGGCCTGTTCAAATCACACAACGTGCCTCTAAATGAACAAGCGGAAGCGGATGTAATAACACAACAAACTCTCTGATACAACATGTGCTATCATCCTCCTGTCTGATATAATGTGAATCGACAGATCGAGAGATCACAAGCATCTAAAAATGATCTAGCCTTCAACACATTGATGTCCCAATTTAACAGACATGATATCAAGCTACTATTAAAAACTGCCAACAACAAATTAAATATGCAATCAGACAAGCAGATGAGTAGTAAGCAATTTCAAAACAAAATATGAAATGCTAAAGCGTACTGTTGTCAAGTTGAATCAACACCTTTAGGAAAATCTACTAGAAATGTTTGAATAGTTCAACAGTACTTGAGAAGTGCAGCATGCAATTGATTATGCCTGTGGCTGTTGACTGTAAATCTGGGAGATAAAGTGAATAATGAACATTGCAATTTCTGCTGCTAATGACTTGTCACAGAATCACCCATGAGCTAACGGCTGAAGTAAAATCAATGGTCGGCTCTGGTGAACTGAGGCATAAACAACACTATGCTCGGTGGTGTGAAACCAAGAAGCAAAGAGAAATCAGAGAACTGAAGCAGAGAATAAAACCGATGGCCAAACAGTAGCTCCTAAAAGAAAATCAGAATAGTACCGATTCACGGCACCGGCGGCTCTGTACTGAAGAATATGAAGAATAAACAAAAGAAGAGAAACAAACCTTCCAGAAATATTTTTAGCACACTTGATGAGCCAAAAACTATATGCAGCTGTGGTCAGAACCTTTTGTAAATTTCAAACATGGAACCCTTAAAACTTGACAACAAAAGTTATGTAGAACTCAGGTCCAAAAACAATACCAAAACTGATCAAAAATCGCCTCAAAGATTGAATCCACACTGAAAACAGAACACAACTTGGCAGAAATCAGAAGTTTTCAAAACTGTTTAGGCACTTTTTTGGACAGAAAAATATATACAACAGTGGTCAAAAACTTTAGCAAATTTCAAACATGGAACCCTTGAAACTTGGATAACAAAAGTTATGTAGAAATCAGGTCCAATAATAGTACCAAAACAGATCAAAAATCGCCTCAGATTGAATCCAGACTGAAAACATAACTCAACACTCGACAGAAATCAGAAGTTTCCAGAACTTTTTAGGCACTTTATTGGACATAAAAATATATACAGCAGTGCCACAAACTTTTGCAAACTTCAAAAATGGAACCCTGAAAACTTGTACAACAAAAGTTGTGAAAAACTCAGGTCCAAAAACAATATCAAAACAGTTCAAAACTCAACTCCAAAAGTGAATCACACAAGGATGAACAGTACCTGCGCTGGAAGCTCCTAGATACGTTGTTCTGTGCTTGATCTGACACAAACAGATGATGAACAATAAGCACAAAATTAAAAAACAACAAAAAGGCTAGAACAAAATAGAAATTGTGGTTGGTAGCCCCCAAAATGTTCAGCTGAAAGAGTCACCTAAACCCTAGGCCTTTGGATCCTTTATATAGGCAAGCCCATTAAAGAAATCTCTAAAATACCATTAGGGTAAAAGTTCTAAGTATTTAACTAATTGCCATAATGAATTTTCGGAATTACAAATTCTGAAAAAACTATTAATGCAAACTCCTAATTTATTACATCATTGACCCTATTATTTTAATATTTTTTCAGAATTAAGAATTCTGAAAAATACTAAAATATTACACTTAATCTAGACGACAAAATAGAAAAAATAAACTCTTAATTACTGGAATTAAAAACATTTTCTGATGTGACGGTTTTCAGCAAAAACCGACAAAGCCTCGTCGATCGCCGACATGTGACATCAATCCGCGGACTCGACCGCCAACAAGTCTCTCCCACTCTCGATCCCCTAGAACCGCCTGATCACTTGCACTGGCCTCCCTTTCGCTGACTTGACCGTCACTTTGTCTCGACCATCTGTTTGTCCATGTCTTGCTCTATCTCCTCGTGCACTCCTGAGATCATCTCCAACTTCACCCGACATCCTTGATCCTGTGGCATCGAGCTCCCCGCTTGACCATTGATCACTCGTCGTTGACAATTGATTAGCATCTCCACCCTGCACACATGAGACAAGCCAAAATAAGAGACGCAACACACACCGATTTCCTCGGCATAATCCATATCCACACATCAATCCCATCGATGCAATCAAACCATCACTCACTCATCACTCATCCTTGTCAATCACTCATCATACGGACAAAAATCACAGTGCGACCTCACTTGGTTTCACATATATCAAGCGGTTATTTAAACTTCTTGGATAGTTGATGGTAGTTGTTGGCGCAAAAGATTACGCTAACAGGTTTAGAGAACTAAGTGTTTAACAAACGAAGTGTCTATTTGAGAAAACTATTCCAAGCCTCCGAGATGGATAATAACTTGAGATAGTTCGAAGTGTGTATTAAATATCTAAGTATTCGATACCCTTTTACAGAGTGAAGAGGGGTATTTATAGACGGAATACATAGGGAAAAGATTTCTTTACCCTCTAATTACAACCGACAAAGAAGATATTGTTTAATATTCTTCATAGGTGTAAAAGAAGAAAAGACTAGTCTAATAAGTGAGAAGATAAATCTTCTATCCTCGCTGCAAAACCCTTTCGGGTGAAGAGGCTTCGGAGGCTCCGTTACGCCGAAGCCTTGACGAAGGTCTCCGCTGTAGAGGACTCCGAATATTGTGAAGTCTTGGGTCTCCACTGTGAAGAGCTCCGAATACTGTGAAGTCTTAATGCTGTATGCATCTTCGGAAATAAAACTTCAGACTTTATTTCTTCTGCTTGAATTAATCATGGAAATTTCTTTGATTTCAAGAGAATGAAATATTTTCCGCCTAAAATGTACTTTTATATATTACAAAACTGTTTTTGCACACATAATAATGACTCTATTTTAAGGCAGTTGCGGAGTAACCAATGAGCTTCTTAATGAGTTTAAGTTGGCAAAAAATTAAATACAAATACTCATGGTCATAAAACATGAGTTATTCTAAGAAACAACATCTGATTATCAAGCGAAAAGTTAGAGAAACCTAGCGTTTTACATAGTCAATATATATTATTTTAACTGTAAATTATATAGCAACTAAGCCTACAATTTAAGAGAAAAAGCTCGACTATTTATGGTGTTTTTAGTTCATTTTTTCCAAACAACTTTTTGATTAAAAAGATGAAAACTGAAAAAATAAATATCAGATAAATTTGATTTTTTTCAAATATATTTTTACTAGTACAAAATAAAAGTCTCGATTTCATAACTTTACAATTTGCGGGCCTTAATCTATTCGTCAGCTCATACGATCTTATTATATTCACTAATTAATACATATATAATTATTGATTTTCATTGTTAAGATTTACATAATAGTTGTACCATTTATTTATTCCAACTTAACTACTTCACAATTTTTTTGTAACTTATACTGACAATAATTTATCATATTTCACAACCAAAGTTAAAAAAGCATTCTCCTCTCGCGGACGGATCGGCATGATACCAAACTTCCTCCCCAATCCATCCTTGATTCCTTGCCACAACCACTCCCATCGGCACGCATCCACCATCACTGCCATGTGGGCCCGTTTCGCCAACCAGGACAGCACGAGCCCTCCTCCCCCTGCCCAGGAGTACTTCGACCTCCGGGAGAGCCCTGAGCATTCTATGGCAGGTGGGCCACTGGCCAACATGGTCCCCACGAGTCAGCGAGGAACGCCCTGACGCGCGCCGTGAGTACACCGAGCCTTCCTCCGGAACCCCCCGCGCAAGAAAGAAGAGTATACAAGAACACTAAAATCCTCCTCGCCTTGTCCCGTCCACGCCTCTGCTCCAATTTATCGCCGTCACCGTCGTCGCCAACCACCGCCCGAGCGAGGCCTACCTTCGCCGTTGCCGTCGCCGCGCGCGGGGTGGACCGCTGCCATGGCGAGCCAGGGGGAGCCCTCGTCGTCGGCCGATCCGTAAGCTACCGCCCCCGATCTGGCTTGAGTGTGCCGCGGTGCCGCCGCTAGGGTTTTCGTTCCCGATCTGGATGGGATGGCCGGGGATTTTTTTTTTGGGGTTGATCTTAAGATTTGCTTTTTGGTGCGTGTAGGAAGGGGAAGAAGGACTACTCGACGGCGATCCTGGAGAGGAAGAAGTCGCCGAACCGGCTGGTGGTCGACGAGGCCACTAATGACGACAACTCCGTCATCGCGCTGCACCCCGACACCATGGAGAGGCTGCAGCTCTTCCGCGGCGACACCGTCCTCCTCAAGGTACGGTTCGGGCCGATCTGAACTGCCCGACCTTTCGGGTTTACCAGACAATTAGCGCCTGCCAATTAGACGGGGTCGTAGTGCGATTTGCGGCGATGTTAGAGAGGTTTGGGTTATAGGTGAACTTGTCTGCCACTGTTGTTAAAGAAATCGTAATTTAGTTGGCCTGTGTTACAGATCTACTGTGGAAAATCATAGCTTTTTCACAATACATGTTTGAAGTGTAGGATAACACGTAGTTGAGTAGTTCTCTTTTCTAATGGAATTCTGAGCAGAATGGTCTGGCAATTTCTGTTCTACTTACTAGGTGTCAAATTGCAACCGAACCCATGGCCTTTTGCTTTGGTTAACGTTCCGCACTTGTGTTTGCTTCATTGTGAAGGGGTGATTGGAGTTTTAGTGAGTGATCTACACACATGTTATAGATATTTGGTACCTAGTGACCTGTTATTCTCTTGTGCAAGATATTTTGTTACATGTAATTGGACCAAGGAAAGTATCTATCATAGTTGTTACGGCGGCGCGGCGAGGCGAGGCGCCAGACCACCTTCACACCTTTTAGGTGAGTATGGCGTGCGGCGAGGCGACGCCATACTCACCTCACAGAAATGATATGGCAGCAGTATAATAGTATTGCACAATTGCAAAATTATGTTGGAAATAAACATGAAAATATATCAAATCATATAACTTGATACTACTTAGGTCACTAATACTATAATCTACATAGTTATTAGCAAGATTAATGTTTGCAAGTCATTAATACTTAGTGTTAGAAAAATCCATGATTGATTAGGGATTAGAGATTAATCAACTAATTAGTAGATTAACTGATAAGTTAATATGATAATAAGATCTCTGTCTCTAGCTTTCAGTAACTACTTAAGCTTATTATTAATTCTGTAAATATGCCAACATACATAATTACAATTTTGGTTCATGAGCTTTCATTTCTATTGTTGCCCTCCCAGAGTGTTCTCTGTATACGTGATAGATAAAACAAAAGCCACTCTCCAGTCTTCAACCCAGGCACACTCTTTCACTCTCTCTAGTTGCATCTTCTCTCTGCTCTGCATCTCTCTTCCCTCCCTCGCATATTCTCTCTCAGAGGTCGACCCCCAAGCAGAACAGGCAGGTGGCGCGTGGCCCCGACAGCGGCGCACGGTCCCAACGCAGATCCGGCGACCGGGCTCAGATCCGGCGGCGGCGGCGCGGATCTGGTGGTGGAGGCACAGATCTGGTGACTGGGGTGAGGATCCGGTGGCTAGGGAATGGATCCAGCGGTGGGCTTCTACCTTCTCCAAGCACTGCATCGTCGCCGCTGTCTGGCGTCCTCATGGCGCTATTTGGCGTCCGTAGGGCGCCTAATCCCTTAAGGCGGACGCCATATTAGACAAGGTGGATGCCACACTCCCATATGGCGAGTCGTCCGCCGTGGCGTCCGCCGCCGGCCGCCCCGACGCCTAGGCGTCGCCTAGGCGACGATTAGGCGATGCCATGACAACTATGGTATCTATATCATTTTACTGTTTTGGGCACATGTATTAATTAGTCTTAATTTTGCATTAGATATTTAGATGTACAAATGCTATTCTACACCATGGGTGTAGAATAGCTATTCTACCGAGAAATCTACTACTGAGAAAATAGTAGTACTCAATTGTTATTCTACTGAAAAAATCTACTACTGAAAGTAGTCGGTGTAGAATAGCTATTCTACACACGTGGTGTAGAATAGCGCTCCCGTATTTAGATGTGAATAAGATATATGTAATTCTCTATAATGTGTACATATAGTGCTTATCTGTGTGCAACTTTGTTTCTCGATGATCAAGCTAATCTATATTTTTTTTCTGTTAACTGTGTTGATTGTTGCTGTTTGTATCTGATTGTTTTTTTACCTTTGCTATAATTTGATCCTATAGGGAAAGAAGAGGAAAGATACTATTTGCATCGTCCTTGCGGATGAAACGTGTGAGGAGCCCAAGGTTAGGATGAACAAGGTTGTCAGGAAGAACCTGAGGGTGCGACTTGGCGACGTGGTTTCTGTCCACCAGTGCCAGGATGTGAAATATGGGAAACGTGTGCACATTCTTCCAATTGATGATACAGTTGAAGGCATTACTGGGAACCTGTTCGATGCATTCTTGAAGCGTGAGTTCCTGACCATTGAATCTTTTGCTTATTTGCTTGTATTCACTTATGAACTCAATTCTGCTTTCTTGCTCATGTTCACAGAAATCAATTTTTTGCAAAATATTTTTAAGTATTTAATATCATATTTTTGTCTTGGCAATGGTTCCTTGAGTCCTGTACCAGGAAAAACAAACTATCTTTTCTTTTGAACTGTGTCTACCTCTGCTGATGTGAATGTGACACCAAACCTGTTCATATACTGTACTAATGATTACCCCTCTTATGACAATGTGCAGCCTACTTCCTAGAAGCATACCGCCCTTTGAGGAAAGGAGATCTTTTCCTTGTTAGGGGTGGAATGAGAAGTGTGGAATTCAAAGTCATAGAGACCGACCCTACTGAGTACTGCATTGTTGCACCGGATACAGAAATATTCTGTGATGGGGAGCCTATCAAGAGGGAGGACGAGGAAAGGCTTGATGATGTTGGTTATGATGATGTTGGAGGAGTTAGAAAGCAGATGGCTCAAATTAGAGAGCTTGTTGAACTTCCATTGCGTCATCCCCAACTTTTCAAATCTATTGGTGTGAAACCACCAAAGGGCATATTGCTGTATGGACCACCTGGTTCTGGAAAGACCCTTATTGCTCGTGCTGTCGCAAATGAGACTGGAGCTTTTTTCTTTTTGATTAATGGACCTGAGATTATGTCAAAGCTAGCTGGAGAGAGTGAGAGCAATCTCAGGAAGGCATTTGAAGAAGCGGAGAAGAATGCACCATCTATCATTTTCATTGATGAGATTGACTCCATTGCTCCCAAGAGAGAGAAAACCAATGGAGAAGTGGAGCGCCGTATTGTCTCACAGCTGTTGACTCTTATGGATGGACTGAAAGCTCGTTCTCATGTTATTGTTATGGGTGCTACAAACCGTCCGAACAGCATTGATCCTGCTCTTCGAAGGTTTGGAAGGTTTGACCGTGAAATTGACATTGGGGTTCCTGATGAAGTTGGGAGGCTTGAGGTTCTTCGTATTCACACCAAGAACATGAAACTAGCTGAAGATGTAAGTGTGTTCGATCATGATTCTTTGCATTTGGTGTTATTTATTCATAGCTTTCTAATTCTTAGAGGTAAGTAATTGACACTTACAGATCACTTCCCTTAATTAACAGGTTGATTTGGAACTCATCGCTAAAGACACCCATGGATATGTTGGTGCTGATCTTGCTGCCCTTTGCACTGAGGCTGCTCTTCAGTGCATTCGTGAGAAGATGGATATCATAGATCTTGAGGATGAGACAATAGATGCTGAGATATTGAACTCAATGGCTGTCACAAATGACCATTTCAAGACTGCACTTGGTACAAGCAACCCATCTGCTCTTCGTGAAACTGTGAGTTTCTTCAGAAAACACTTATACTGTTTTATGTATTCACATGTTTGGCTTGTTTATGTTTTGGAGGTACTAAAGTTTCTTTGTGTCTCCAGGTTGTTGAAGTCCCTAATGTCTCTTGGGAGGACATTGGTGGGCTGGAAAATGTCAAGAGGGAGCTGCAGGAGGTAAGCATGCTTATTTATCTTATCTACTATGCTGTTCTGGTTTGTGCCATACAACTTATTTAATGTACTTAAATTCCTGCAGACTGTTCAATATCCGGTGGAACACCCAGAGAAGTTTGAGAAGTTTGGCATGTCCCCATCCAAAGGAGTTCTGTTCTATGGCCCTCCTGGTTGTGGCAAGACCTTGTTGGCCAAGGCAATTGCCAACGAGTGCCAGGCTAACTTCATCAGTGTAAAGGGTCCGGAATTACTCACCATGTGGTTTGGAGAGAGTGAAGCCAATGTTCGTGAGATTTTCGACAAGGCCCGCCAGTCTGCACCATGTGTGCTCTTTTTCGATGAGCTTGACTCAATTGCTACTCAGGTTTACCCGCCTTCCTCCCACATCCATTCTTGTTTGTTACCATATTTTCCATGACTTACAAATATCATTGTCCTGTTGCAGAGAGGAAGCAGTGTGGGTGATGCTGGAGGTGCAGCTGATAGAGTGCTGAATCAGCTACTAACAGAGATGGATGGCATGAATGCCAAGAAAACTGTTTTCATTATTGGTGCTACAAACAGGCCTGACATCATTGACCCAGCCTTGCTTAGGCCAGGACGTCTTGATCAGCTTATCTATATTCCACTGCCTGATGAGCTATCTAGGCTCCAAATTTTCAAAGCTTGCCTGAGGAAGTCCCCTGTGGCGAAGGATGTGGACTTGAATGCTCTTGGTAAATACACCCAAGGCTTCAGTGGTGCAGATATTACAGAAATCTGTCAGCGTGCATGCAAATATGCAATTAGAGAGAACATCGAGAAGGTACTTTTTTCTAACCATGTAGATTGCTGCACAGTTTTTATTTCACGTGCAATTCCTAGGATTGCAATGTTTTTTCAATAATTTTTACTGTTATATTTTCTTTATGCTAGTTTAGAGTTGGGCAAGTTTGGACTTAAAGGTGGACCTGGTTTATTTGGTGTATCTTTTTTATCTTTCTAAAACAAGCTAATTCAGAATGTGCAACGTTATGATAAAATTTTCCATTCAATTTATAATTCTGTTATGTTGGTTTCAGGACATTGAGAGGGAAAGGCGGAATAAGGCGAACCCTGAAGCAATGGAGGAAGACGAAGTCGATGACATTTCTGAGATCAAGGCAGCTCATTTTGAGGAGTCGATGAAGTACGCACGCCGGAGTGTTAGCGATGCCGACATCCGCAAATACCAGGCATTCGCGCAGACATTGCAGCAGTCCCGCGGTTTCGGCAGCGAGTTCCGTTTCTCCGATCGGTCAGAGGCTGGCGCTGCTGGAGCCACGGCTGATCCTTTCGCGACTGCTGCTGCGGCCGCTGATGACGACGATTTATACAGTTAGATCTTCTCTGTCGTGAGTCATCAGCTCGCCGTGACTCAGCTCGCTCTCGAATTTGCTGTGTTCAATATTGGTTCCATTTCCCATGCCTTGTGTTAAACTAACCATGCTTCAAACACGGTGATGCCCTCGGCCTAAGCTATGATCCCGTGGCTGGCTATTGGACGATGACAGTTTTTAATTTTCTCAACGATATACAGCTATTTATCAATTAAATTCTCGGTCATGTTGCCGTTTGTTTTGTCGCGAGCTTGATTATTCATTATTCAATTTACATTTCATTCAAGGTTGTTAAGGTAGGAAAAGCAGACCGAATAGGTTTAGTCAATCGTTCTGTTTTAGTTATGTTACATCAAAGAACATGTTTTAGTAATTTTATTTCAAATTGCTAAAATATAGACAATACAAACAAGAGAATTTGAGACAAATTGTTTCTTCAA
Organism: Zizania palustris; assembly: GCA_019279435.1. Classification (NCBI taxonomy): domain Eukaryota; kingdom Viridiplantae; phylum Streptophyta; class Magnoliopsida; order Poales; family Poaceae; genus Zizania; species Zizania palustris. The sequence goes on from JAAALK010000080.1 coordinate 9,694,927, forward strand.
ACCAAACCAGAAGAGAAACCGAGAGAAATTGTGTATTGAAACCAAAATATAAGATAAATTGAGATAAATTGTTTCTTCAAACGAAAATAAAAGAGAAGCAGTTAATTGTGTTAAAATTGAAGAACACATACACGAGATTGAACACAATGAACGTTATTCTTTATTGATTACAATGTACATGTATTTATAGAAGTGAGGGGGTGCCATGAACAAACACATTGTTTGGCCGAAAGGACACGTTGCTTCATTCGTTGTTTTTGGCGTGGAGAGATTAACCGCAATACTCCCCCTTAATCGAATCCACATTAAAGATTAATGTATGTATTTATTCCTCTAAAAACCCAGCGGGAAAAATATGAGAGATAATATGCAAAGTTATTGCTCAATCATATACTTTGAAGAGTTTAAGGAGCAATTATATGTCTTTGATATTCTTTAAAAACCCCAAAGGAAAAAACTAGAAATATGACATATGCTTGTGTATAATATTGTCTCATTAAAACTTTATATGAGAAACCTTGAAGAGGAAAAACTTATAAAAGAAAAAGAGAACAATATGATGCTTTAATAAGGCACAGTGCAAGAGAATTCTCACACTGAATCTTATGTGAACCAAAAACCATGTGGGAAAAATAGGAAGGAATATGATATGATATGTTGTTAAAACTCATTTTAAAACCATATAGAAAAAATAAGGAGAAAATGATACAACATATGATTTGTATTTCTATGGAAAAGTTTATATACCTTTTGTATATTCCTTATAAAAACCCTTTTAGGGAAAAATAGGAATATAGTATATATAATCTTGTGTAGATATTACCTCATTAAAAACCTTTATGAGAAACTATATAAAACTCATAAAAGAAAAGAGTATAATACAATATATGTACAATTTAAACCTTTAAGGAGATTCTTCCCCTAAGGCTTGCAAAATATGAAATTGTCTACATTTGTGCTATGTAAGCACTATTATCTTGAAAGATAATAATAGATGATTCAATGGAATCAATAACACAAGACTTGTATGTGATTTATCATTCTGCGATGTCATACATATTTGCATGATGCTTCATATAATGAAATTATTTCAGAATTATTAGTGGATGTAGCCACTAAAGTTTTGTGACGCCCCGATTTATTAAATCGGAACATTATTAAATTTCTAAAGAAAAACAATAATATAAGAGGTTCATCATGCGACAACGTACATACGACAAACATTCGTGGTACGCAGACCACATTATTACAAAAGAGTAAAGATAAAATAAACAATAAAAAGCATGATGAACGCTCTCTTCAGGATCTTCTTCTTGACTGGGTCGCTACTCCACACCATCTTCCTCGTAGTAGGCATCCTCTGAATTGTGTGTCCAACGGGTATGAGTACAAAAAGTACTCAACAAGTCACCGCAAATGCAATAGTAATGCAAGGTAATAGCAAAGGAAGGATAATGGCTAAAAGTGCGAAAAAGTACATCCTTTAGTTATGGCATTTAGTGTAATCAAATTTAATCATGCGGAATAATAAACATGAACAACATAATACCATCTAACTCGAGGAGTACGTTTTCCCTCCTCGCACAACAGTCCTTACATGTCAAATCATCATGCACATTCATTTTAAGTAAACTAACGGTGGGATGTCACGCAACCCGCCCTTGACCGTGGGCTCCTGCTTTTCAAAAAGATTTATGACTCTGATCAGAGGTGTATCACTGTACCCACAAGGCACACACTCATCCCATACACCAAAGTCTAACAAGATGACCCATACCACGAGAACTCGTGCCAAAACCTCAGCATGAAATGCTCCAAGCGATAACCACCCGCTCTAGGTTTCGCCGGCGCGCCGGGACGCATCCCAGCTAACATCGCATCCCCTTTTGCGCCACGTCGGTACAAGCCACCCGCAGGTGCTTCTTGACCCATATCCAAGTGGTTGTCTCGGTTTGGAACACTCCATACCTTAGTTAGGACTTACCCACTAGACTTGTAGTTAGTACGGAAGTGTATTGCAACGGATCCCGCAGACCGGTCCTTATAGTGCCTCGGGTGCTACCGACCAATGCCCTAGCTTGCACCCAGAACCCACCATGCATACACTTAACCATCACTCTATCATCAACAGATTTCCAGGGATAAGAATAAACATGGATCATATAGTAGATTCCAATCGCTACGACTCATTTTTAATCCTATAGCAATCGTGTCAATACCTTGGACACTAGCTAATAGTACTAATAATATGGTGACAAGGAGTTTAGGCTAGATAGCATGGCTTGGGTTGCACATCAAGGTCGGGGGATCTAAATAAATATATTGTAAGGCTTTCATTTGACTAATGCATGTATACCCTATGTGTTTTTGCGATAGTTTAATAAAACATGGGTTCAATATGCTCAAAAGATTGGTTTGGTGACTTGCCTTGTTCAGCGAAGGGTGAGGGAGGAACTTTCGGGTAATACTCCGGCTCTTCGGTGGCGTCGTAGTCTTCTCGTTATAAAAAAATTAAACATAACATTCAATTAAACAATCCAAAAATCACACAATAGGCATATAGGTTTTGTTTGGTTTGAACCAAGGACAGTAAAGTGGTTAAATTTCTGGAGTTTATTTTATAAGCATTTTAAAATGAATTTTAATGGAGTTATGGCCTCTCTAAAAAGGAATAATAATGTAAACTAATGTGTTATAAACTTCCAATTAATTTAAAATAGAAAGTTCAGAATAAACCTATTGTTTCTATTACACCAATATGAAGAGGATAAAAGATAAATTTTTCTAAATTTGAAATGGATAAATTTTGAGTTTATCCTAAAGTGCATTTGAATACTTTATTAAATAAAAATAAAATACTCAAAATAAACCTACTGTTTTTATTGCATTAACATGTAGAGAATAAAATTATAAATTTTCTAGAATTGAAATAGTTAAATTTGGAGTTAAAATGAACAAAATATGAATTTTAGAAGTTTGAAACCAATTCTGGAATTAAATTTAAATCAAAAACCAGGCGTCGGTCCACGGTGAACCATATTCACCATGGACCCGCGCACTGTGCGCGTGCACCGGATCCAGATCCGCCGTTGGATCATGATCGGATGGCCACGGGCGAGGCGGGTGGTTTAAATGAAAATGGACGTGCGTGATTAAAAGGCCGAACCGGTACGCGATGGATGGCCCAGATCCATTGCGAGTTTTAAATACTAACGGACGCACGAGATTACACCGTACCACTTCGCTCAGATCTGACGACGTGTTTTAAACCGCACATGCGATATAACCTGCGTCGTCTGATCGTGATTGCACGGCCGTGATTGAATCTGACACGGCACAGGTACTTTACCTGTTCCGGTCGTCTTCTCCGGCGACGGCGAGCGGGCCAGAAGCCACGGCGACCGACGGTGGCCGGATCTAAGGGCTAAAACGGAAAGGGGACATTACGGGGATCACGAGGGTACCGTTAGTGGGATGAATGGTCGTCGGAGCGTGGCCGGCGACGAGCGGGGGCGGCGAAGGCGTTCGGGTCCTCGTCGGCGATGGCGTTCCAGCGGGGTTCATCGGCGACGGAGTGGTGGCCGAGGTCGAGGTGGCGCCGGTGGTCACAGAGGTGCGGTCGTCGAGGACGGAGGGGGACTCCGGTGACGACGAGCGACGGCTGGAGCGAGGGCGACGGTGTGGTGTTAGAAAGGGTGTTGCGGGCGTTTTGTTCGATTCCAGTGCAAATGCTAGCGAGGGGTGGATGCGGACGCACTAGGGGCTTAAATAGGGACGCTGACGGGGGAAAATGGGCGGTGTATACATGGAAAGTTGAGGGGGGTCTTCAATGGCGCCGGTGAGGCTCGGCCATGCACGCGCAGCGCGATCCCAGGGTCTAATCGCGAGGATTAACGAGGGGAAACGGCCGACAGGGCTCGGGGGACCGATTAATGGCGCCAATTTAATGGGAGAGGGGCCGGCGAGGTGGATCCGAGGGGGATTAGGGTTTCGATCGGCGAGGGGGGGTGGACTTGGGGGTGGATCCTACGGGGAAGACGGATCTGACAGGTGGGGGCCACCGGGCAGCGGGAGCGGGTGTGGCAACGGGCGGGCTGGCGGGTGGGGTCGGGCGGTTGGGCGCGCGCGCGGAGGGGGAGAGGGTCTCTGATGGGTGGGACCCATTTGTCAGTCCGAGGCGCGGGGAAGAATGGGCTGGGCCGGTCGGTTGAGGGAGAATGGGGAAAGGGGCTCGTAACTGTTTTAAATCCTTTTCGGAATAAAAATAATTACTGAAATTAGTTTAAAACATTTGGGTTGTTTCCAAGGGTGATAAAAATCTGTAAAAATTCTCAAAAATATTTCTTGGCCTTGGGATCATATACAAAATTTTCTAGCCTATGGTTTCGATATTTCATCTAGGTTCTAGTTCATTTAAGCCCATAAGGGTAATAAAAGGTATTTCAAAATAAATCATTTCCAGAATATAATAAATGGTATTTTTATTTCTCTAAAAATTTGGGGTGTTACAAACCTATCCCCCTTACAAATGTAACATCCCAAGAATTAAAAATAAATAAAATAAGGAAAATGCATTTTTAGGAATTTAAAGGATTTATTCAATTAAAGAAAATACTAAAAGAACCCTATTTAAACCAAACAAGAGGGAATACTTCAAATTTTAACTTGGAAAATTTATGATGAAATCTATAGGCCAAGATATAATGTTATGAATTTTTACAATTTTTTATCAAGAGTGATTCAACCTTTAATCAAATAAATGAATTACTGAAATTATTTTAATAGAAAAATACATTTTAAATAAACTTGGGCCGCAACCCTCAATTCGCTTCCAGCCTGGCCCATCCCAGCGCTGTGTCACCGCCAGGTGGGGTCTGCCTGTCGGCGCACTCCCCCTTTCTCCTCCCCCGCGCCCGCGTCAGCTTGGCCCTACCTGTCAGCCTCACACACGCACTCCTTAGCCACTGACCGCCCGGGCCCGTCTATCGGCCCTTCCTTTTTCGCTCACCCACCAACAGGTGGGGGCCACCTGTCGAATCCATCGTCTCTGATGGAATCCCCCCTCCCCTTTCCTTCTCCGGCGATCCACTTCGTTTATCCGCTGCCCCGTGCCCGTTTTCGCCGAATTGATCGCGGGATCGCCTTCCCCGATCGCCGACGACCTCCTTCCTTCAAAAGTCGACGCGGTTTCACGTTTATGGAAGCTAGCTCGCCCGTTTGGAAGCCTCGCCGAAGAATCCCGGAAACCTCCTCGGGTTTCCTTGGTAAAACCTTCCATCCCCTCGCCGGCGACCCCCTTATTTAAGCCCTCGGCCTCCGCTGCACTCCGCCCACCACTAAAGCCCTAGCCAGAGCACTCTAGAGCGCCGCTGCCATTTTTTGGCCTTTAGCTCTGCTTTGCCTCCGGCCACCGCTCGCCGTCAACTCGAGTCACCGACACCCTCGCCGATGACACCTCCGTGACCGCCATCCCTCGCCCTTCACCGGCCTCGCCTCCGTTAGGCTAGATCACCGCCGGAACACCGCCTCCACCGCCAACCCGAGGGATCCTCGTCGCTCCTCTTCGTCGCCGGTCACCGCCAGCTCACCGCCGCCACCTCCGCCGGTACGCCTGTGTTCCCCGTGATCCCCTATCTCCGTTTTAGGCCTTAGCTTGGCCGGTTGACCACCACCGTTACTGGAAACCCTCGTCGTTGCATCGCCGGAGTCGGGAACGAAGGGGGCAAGTACCCCTTCTGTGCGTGCCATGCCGGACATCACCCTGACCACACGATCGTGATCGAAGGGTTGAGATTAAATCCCTTCGGGATTTAATCCTGGCCCTCGATCTGGTCAAAGAGGTATCGACGCCTCACAGCCGTCGATCACCACTTAACCCTCCCGCCTCACGCCTGACCACTTGATCTGGATCGTACAGTCCAGATCAATCCGGTTCACGCACACAATACGTGAGTTCACCGTGGGCCTGGCTCACCGTGGACCAGAACTCATTTTCTGTTTAAAATAAAATTTAGAAATTGATTTAAACTTTCAAAATTCATAACTTGCTCATTTTAACTCCAAATTTCACCATTCAAATTTTTTTAAATTCCTCTTTTTATTCTCTACATACTTATACTATAAAAACAATATGTTACTTTAGCTCAAAATATTCTTATTAAATAAATAAAAACCCCTTAGGGATAAATTGATAATTCATGAAATAAATCAGGAAAAACCCTAAAATTTAACCTTTAATATTTTTCAACATAATTTCAGAATAATAAAGGCTTAATTCCCCATATTTAACATCATAAACTTGTATGCTTATATTTTCTGATATTTTGATTGTTTATTGAATGCTGTATTTAATTTTTCCATATCGAGAAGACTACGAGATCGTCGAGGAGCCGAAGTATTACCCCGAGGTTCCACCATCACCATTTGCTGAGCAAGGCAAGTCACAACCCCCATTTTGATTATCATCGAGCCTATGTTTTAATAAATTATTGCTATAACTCATAGGATAATATTGCATTAGTCTAATCTCAAGCCTTACACTATATTTATTAGATACCCGTCCTTGTGTGTAAACCCAAACCATGCTTATTGTGCCTAAACTCCTTGTCACTCTACAAAATTATATTAGCTAGTGTCCAATGTACCGACACAACTGCTATAGGATAAAAGAATGAGTCGTAGATAGATGGATTCTACTATATGTATTTCCCTGTTATTCTCGTCTCTGAACTCTGTTGGAGTTGGCTATGTTATAAGTATGGTGGGTTCCGGGTGCAAGCTAGGGCATTTGTTGGTCGCACCCGGGGCACTATAAGAACCGGTCTGCGGGATCTGTTGCAAAGCACTTCCATACTAACCACGAGTCTAATGGGTAAGTCCTAACTGGAAGTATGGAACAAACCGACTCGATGCACCATAGTGGAGGGGGCAAGGGCAACCTACGGGTGACTTGTACCAACGTGGCTCAAGGGGGGTATGGTGTTGGCTCGACGCGTGGGGGCACCATATGAAACCCATAAGAGGGTGCTGTCGGGTCGATGTGGTCCATATGGAATGTTTTGGCACGAGTTCCTGTGGTATGGGTCATCTCGTTACACTTTGGTGTATGGGATGAGTGCGTGCCTTGTGGGTACAGTGGTACACCTCTGATCAGAGTTTTAAATCTTTTCGAAAAGCCGAGCCCACGGTCAAGGGCGGGTTGTGTGACTTCTCGCATTTAGTTTACAATTGTTTGAATGAAAGTCTTATTCATGGCATGTAAGGACTGTTGAGCGAGGGTGGGCTGATTGTACCCCTCGAGTTAGAAGATGATGCATACACATGTTTACATTTCTGTATTAATAAATTGATCACATTTAATTGCTTTACAAATATGCTTTTCCGCAAAATTAGCCACTACCTTCCTTGTTATTACTCTGCATTATATTTGCATCTGGTGGCTTGCTGAATACGATTGTACTCACCCCCATTGACTTACACCACCAGAGCCCGTCTACTACGAGGAGGATGAAAGTCTGGAGTAGCCACCCAGTCAAGGCGAGACTAGAAGGAGGCGTTCATATAGGACCCTTATTTTATTAGTTTCTCTTCACTTTATCACTTTTGTACTAATATGGTCTACGAACCATGAATGCTTGTCGTATTGTACGTGGTCGTGTGATGAACATCTTGTTTTATTGATTTTCTATGGAATTTCAATAAAGGTCCAGATTTATTAAATCTGGGCGTTACAACAAAGAATCTCGTCCTCGTGATTGGAACGTTACTCGAATAGCTCAGGGTATTGGACTTTTAACTCATCTTCTTTTTCCCATGTTGCTTCTTCAACAGGGTGGTTGTCCCACTAAACTTTGCAGAAGTGAACCACAGGACTCCTGGTTACTCTTTCCTTAGTTTCCAGAATCTTGATGGGTTTCTCAATGTAGGTCAAGTCCTCTTGGACGTTGAGCTGTTGAAGGTCGGCCTGTTCGGTGGGCACACGGAGACACTTCTTCAGCTGAGAGACGTGGAACACATCATGGACTCCTGCCAAGGATGGAGGTAGTTCTAGCTGATATGCCACTTCTCCTTGCCGTCGGAGGATCTAAAAGGGTTCGACATAACGAGGTGCTAACTTGCCTCTCATGTTGAACCTTTGGGTGCCACGGAGGGGAGTGACTCGAAGATAGACATAGTCGCCCTCCTCAAAGGTTAGGTCTCTCCATCGGTTGTCGGCATAGCTCTTTTGTCGGGACTGGGCTATCTTTAATCTGTCCTTGATGATCTTGACTTTCTCTTTTGCTTCTCGCAATATATTTGTCCTGTATAGTTGCGATTCTCCAGTCTGATCCTAGAGTAATGGCATTCTGCACTTGCGCCCATAAAGTGCTTCAAACGGGGACATCTACGGGCTAACTTGATAGCTGTTGTTGTAGGAGAACTCCGCATAAGGCAAGTTCTTATCCCATATTCTGCCAAAGTCTAGAGCGCAAGCTCTAAGTATATCCTCCAATACCTGGTTGACCCTTTCGATTTGACCATTGGTCTATGGATGATAGGCGGTGCTAAAGTTCAGCCGGGTGCCGAGCTCTTCTTGAAGGTTCTTCCAAAATTTGGAGGTAAACTGACTTCCTCGGTCAGATACAATCTTCTTTGGAACTCCGTGCAGGCACACAATCGGGGTTATATACAACTCCGCCAACTTTGCGATGGTGTAAGTTGTCTTGACGGGAATGAAATGGGCCACCTTGGTGAGTTGATCGACGATCACCCAGATAGAGTCATGAGCGGCTTGGGTCCTGGGCAGTCCCATGATGAATTCCATTCCTATCTATTCCCACTTCCATTCGGGGACCTTGAGGAGTTGTAATAATCTGGCAGGTCTCTAGTGTTCTGCCTTGACTCGCCGGCATGTGTAGCACTTGGCCACATACTCAGCTATTTCCCTCTTCATGCTGACCCACCAATATTTTTCCTTCGGGTCTTGGTACATCTTTGTACTCCTTGGATGTATGGAGTATAGAGTTTCATGGGCCTCTTGAAGGATGAGGGCTTTCAACTCTGGCTTGTCGGGCACGCATATCCGGTTTCCGAACCAGACAGTATCGTGCTCATCCTCGGAGAATCCGGGGGCTTTACCTTTTCTCATGTTCTGTTGGATCTCTAAGATGTTCGGGTCTTCCTTCTGTGTCTCCCGGATCTGGTCTATCAAGATAAGTCTGGTCTCTAGGGCGGCGATATATGCTCTGGTGGTGATCCCTAGATTCAATCTTTCCATCTCCTTGTATAACAATGGGGCCTGATCTTGCACCATGATGGCATTGCAGTACCCTTTTCGACTTAGGGCGTCTGCCACCACCTTTGCCTTGCCTGGATGATAATGGATGCCCAATTCATATTCTTTGATCAACTCCAACCACCTTCTTTGCCTGAGGTTCAGGTCCGGTTGGGTGAATATGTACTTGAGGATCTTGTGGTCGGTGAAGACCTCACACCGATTTCCCATAAGGTAGTGTCTCCATATCTTCAAGGAATAAACCACGGCTGCCAATTCCAGATCGTGGGTCGGGTAATTTAGCTCATGTGGCCTCAGCTGACGAGAGGCGTAAGATATCACCTTCCCATCTTGCATCAAGACGCATCCTAACCTTTGGCGAGAGTCATCACAGTAGACGTGGAAGTCCTTCCGGATGTCTGGCAGGGTTAGAATTGGGGCTGACACGAGCTTCTTCTTAAGGGTCTGGAAGCATTCTTCACAATCTGGAGTCCATTCAAACTTTACTTCCTTCTGCAATAGTCTGGTCATAGGCTTGGCTATCTTCGAGAAGTTCTCGATGAATTGGTGGTAATAGCCTGCCAATCCGAGAAAACTCCGGATCTCGGTCACGTTCGTGGGTTGTAGCCAATTGGTCACTGCTTCCACGGTGGTTGGGTCTACTGCTATTCCTCCGGCAGATATGACATGACCGAGGAACTCCACCTTTGACGACCAAAACTCGCACTTGCTGTATTTGGCGTACAATTGTTGTTCCCTTAGCTTTCCGAGGGTCAGACGGAGGTGGGTTTCATGTTCTTCCTTGGTCTTAGAGTAGACGAGGATATCGTCGATGAATACCACGATGAACTTATCCAAGAACTCCATGCATACATTGCTCATCATGTTCATGAAAAAGGTCGGGGCATTCGTGAGTCCGAACGACATCACAGTATACTCGTAGAGTCTGTAGCCGGAGGTGAAGGCGGTCTTGGGGATGTCTTCTTCTCTAATCCTCAATTGGTTATAACCTGACCCGAGGTCGATATTGGAAAACACCGAGGATCCTTTCAGCTGATCGAATAGGTCGTCGATCCGAGGCAGTGGGTACTTGTTCTTGATGGTTACGTCGTTCAGGTCTCTATAGTCCACGCACATCCTCTTAGTCTTGTCCTTCTTCATGGCGAAGATGACCGGTGCACCCCAAGGTGAGGTACTCGGTCGAATGTACCCTTTTTGTTCTAGGTCTTCGATATTGCTCTTGACTTCGGCTAGTTCATTGGCGGCCATCCGGTATGGGCACTTAGAGATTGGAGTGGTCCCGGGGACAAGCTCGATTCTGAATTCGATGTCCCGCTTGGGAGGCATTCCCGGCAGGTCCTCTGGGAAGACGTCCATGTATTCCTTGACTACGGGCACTTCCTCAAGGGCTAGCGAGTGGAGGGACATTTCGTGAGGTTTACGGTTGGTCATCCGAAAGGTGATGGCTTCGCCTTCGGAGTTGGTCACAATTATGGACTTGTTGGCGCAGTCGATCACTCTCTTGTTCTTCATCAACCAATCCATCCCTAGGATGAGGTCGAGTCCGGTGCACTCGATGAGGACTAGCTCGGCCCAGAATAATATTCCTCGAATCTCTATCCTTACCTTAGGGCTGAATAGGTGGGCTAAGGTTTTCTTGCCGGGGGTGGCAATCATCATGGGGGCTGGTAGAGGGAGTACTTCCAAGCCATTGGTTTTCAGAAAGTCCTCCGAGATGAAGGAGTGAATCAATGGCCTAAAAATTCTTTTGAATCAATGGTCTGCTCCCAACACCCAACGCACCTCAAAAGACTAAGCAGCAAAGCATGAACAGATTGCCTAAGTCTAAAGGTATCTAGCCTAGAAACAACCGGTGTCAAAAACAGAGAAACACCAATACAGTGCTACTAGGCATATAAACAAAATATTCAAGACATGGCAGATCAAACTTCTTAGTAGAATAATCTAAGGATATATAGAATGGGATGAGAAGTTACTGTTCAAAATCTGTCTCCTGTTCGAAACTTGGCGAAGCCTGCTTTGCAGTGTTGAAGCCTGCTTCGCAGTGTCGAAGCCTACTTCACTGTGTCGAAGCCTGCTTCAGAGTCCCTTGTCGAAGTCCGGCGAAGGTTGTTGTTGAAGTGCCGAAGGTTTGTTGAGTCTAGCCTAGTTTGAGTGTGGCAGAGAGCGAAGTATGCTTCGAAGCGAAGTATGTAAGTATCGAAGCTTGCTTCGAACAGTGTACTTCGAAGCCTAGACTTCGAACAGAAAGCTTCGAACAAAGTTCACAGGAAAGCAATCTTCGAAAGAGAAGCGAAGCTCAACACGCGGCAGCAAGACCAAATCGAAGCCTACACTCTACCTTCGAAACTAGCTTGAACGAGGTATGAATACCGAAGTGGTAACCTCCGAACCACAGACCAGCTTCGAATCGAAGTGTGTTGATGCTCTCACAAGAGATCGAAGCCTTGAAACATACTTCGAAAAACAACCTTCGAACACACAAACTGTGACTCGAATAAGACAGCAACACACTCCGAGCGAAGTCAATCAGAGAGACATGCTTCGAAGCTAACTTTGAAGTCTATCGAAGTATTGACTTTGAAAAGCTCGAGTCGGAGTATACCTTCGCAAAAGTGTCGAAGTATGCTAGAACAAAAACCTTAGAACAGAGCACACTTCGAAGCAAGATTTATCGCTCGAGTTCGGAGTCAAAAGTTCTAGCGAAGCCTTCAAAGATGTCAGGTCGAAGCCTGCCTCACGTAGCTGAGGGACTTCGAACAGAGAAGGGGGCTTCGCCAGAAACAGCCAGAGAAAGGACTTGGCTCTGTCTACTCGATCAAAAAGGCTATGCAGGAAAAAGCAAAGCTAGAGTACTAGCACACTGTAGCTACAGGAAAGTAGTACTACCTGCTACAGTACACATGAACTAGTACTCTCACGTGAAGAACAAACGAAGCATCCAGAGAAGCCATTCGCACAAGACAAAAAAGCTTCCAGCCACGCAAATCAATGCAGTGTAAAATATACTCAATCACAGCACACAAGAACCACAACACGAATAAAACCAGAACCAGGATGAATCAAAACTCACGATGAAACAGAGGAATGTTCATGGCAGCGCGCACAAACAGGAGAGAGAAAATGCAGGGAACACAAATGACCCAATGGATTAAAAAGTGAATTCTGAAAGGGTGACCTAACCCTAGGGATTGGGGCCCTATTTATAGGCTGCCCAATAGCTATGAATATTCCACCAGCCCCTTAGGGTTTTTTACAGACGCTGAAATAAAGGAAAAGACTAAACTGCCCTTAGGATATTTTTACAGACTCGACTGACTGACTGTGGGCCTAGGGACAAAATAGTAAACTCCTATTTATAGATGACTTATCTGGAAGCTAAGCTTTCGTAGCAACTACGACTTCTCTTCTGGACAGTCCGATAAGAGATCAGCGGTCGTCAGTTTTGCGCCGAAACTGACAAAGCCTCCACCGACTTTGCACCAGGTACCCGGATTGGGCCGGCCCGATTCCGCATCTCTCTCAGCCCGGCAATCACTCACCGCCCGTGTACCTGAGTCAATCCTGGTCAATAGCCCAATGAGTCTTCTGCTGCTCCTGGCCCATGTACCCGGATTGGGCCAGCCCGACTTCGCGGCCCCTCTGCCCGACAGTCGCTCGCTGCCCGTGTACCTGAGTCACACGCGACCCATGAAACAGCAGATCTCCTCTCTTTTTCTGTCCTCTTTGACTATCGTTGACAATGACTCATCACATCTGGAGCCATGAGGCCCACGCTATTCAGCATGGCTCCTCAATCTCCCCCTTGATGAGTGCATTGTCAACACTTCACTTCTTCAGCTCTTCAGTACCTACGAACAACTGTGGAAACACGAAAACAAAGCACAAGAAAAACAAAGAAGAAGAAAATAAAGTAAAAGTTTAACCCTAATGACCAAAAGCCAAACAAAAGCAAGAAGTGGTCATTATGGTTAACCAAAAAGTAAAAACTCAAAATTAGTGCGATCTCAGAAACATCAACAAGGATATCAAAAGAGTAAGGACAAACGGGACGAAAACTCCCCCTTGAACTCTTATCCCAAAAATTCTCCCCCTTGTTGATAAGTGAACTCATCAAGCACTCTAAAAGGACACTGACTCCCCCTGAAAAGCAACCCCCCCTCAAAATATGCAATGAATGCAACTGGGGTGCAGGTGGAGTGAAGAAAGTATGCTTCTCAGATATGATTGACTACAAGTACAACATCTAACAAGTACAGCAAAAGACATACTGTCGAATACACATGGCATGATTAGTGCAACAAATGATATCTAAAGAAAGTCATTAGCACACATTTTTCAGTTTTTGCAAACAAAAGCATCACCAAATTTTCCAGATGACAAGCAAGGTAAAGCATGATATGTAGAAGCTAACTGATATCTACCAAGATAAGCATTGTCCAAAAACAAAGTGCTTTCAATTTTCAGGCTTTTTCTTTTTCCTTTTTCATTTTTGCCAAGGGTTATTTGTGTGTCAAACCTTATGCTAACCGACCAAGTCAAGCCTAGGCCAGAACTAGACCATCAGAAGCTTAAGACATTGGTTTTGGCATACACTACACTGTCCTACTTCATACCAAAGTGCTATGGTACGCAATCCAGAACAATGTAATGCGACAAAGCAAACCCATCTGGATCTTTTCAAGTTATGCATAAAAAGGCATGGAATTTTCATTTTTCTTGATTTTTCATCATTTTTATAGCACATTTCCATGTTTTAAAGCAGAAAGATGTCCAAGTTGCATGTTTGCATCTAAGTCAGGAACTAGCTACAAGGCATGTAACAGATAGCAAGAACATTCAACCTACGCATGCTAGTTACCAGAAGCAATGGTGATATTTTTTTCAAGTTTAAAGCATAAAAGCCATGCATATGACAGATATCAGACATATCAAGTCAACTGAACCAAAGCATGATCATTGACAAGTATTCAAAAGCATGTACCAGCTAGAATAAGTAAAGCACTTCAATCATATAACAGAAGCAGCTCAAAAGTGTGATATGTGAATATGTATGAGATGAACACACACAAAAAGACTCAAGAAAAGAGTAAAGAAAAAGAAAATTGACGCAAAATATCCTAGAAAGGATACACAACACTCAAATCACCTCGTAAACGCTCAAAAGTAGACTGATCTAGGGGTTTGGTGAAAATGTCAGCCAACTGATGATGAGTATCAACATGAACAAGGTCAATGACACCTTTCTCATATTGATCTCGCAGAAAGTGAAAGCGCACATCAATGTGTTTGGTTTTAGAATGGAGACAAGGGTTTTTCCCTACAATAATAGCACTGGTGCTGTCGCAAAACAAAGGAACTCTGGTAGGAAAGAACAACCCAAAGTCTCGCAGAGTGGAAATCATCCAAACCAACTGTGAGCAGCAGATAGCAGTAGCTACATACTTAGCCTTAGTAGTCGAAAGAGCAACTCCAGATTGCTTTCGAGAAAACCAAGAGACAAGAGAAGAACCAAGAAACTAGCAAGTACCGGAAGTCAACTTGCGATCCAACCGGCACCCACCAAAGTCATCGTCCGAAAAACCAGATAAATCAACAGATGATGATGATGAATAGTAAAGACCGAGATCAGGCGCATAAGTGAGATACCTGAAGATGCGCTTGACAGCCTGCCGATGAGACGCGCGTGGTGAAGACTTGAAACGCGCGCAAAGTCCCACGGCGAACTGTATGTCCGGTCTTGTCGCCGTCAAGTACAGCAGCGAACCGATCATCCCTAGAAACTCTCTCTCATTGACCTTGACACCGCTCTCGTCCTTGTCCAGTCCTCCAGATGTGCCCATCGGGGTCATCTGCGGCTTCAACTCACCACCAAAGTCAAATTTTTTCAACATGTCTTGAGTGTACTTACCTTGGTGGATGAAGGTGTCGTCCTTGGTCTGCTTGATCTGGAGCCCTAAGAAGTACTTGAGCTCACCCATGAGGCTCATCTCAAACTCACTGTGCATCTGCTCAAAAAACTTGGACACAAGATCATTAGTAGTACCGCCAAAGATAATATCGTCCACGTAAATCTGAGCGACTAAAAATTCTGAAGCATCTCTGAGCAAGAAAAGAGTTTTATCCACAGAACCCATCACAAAGCCCTTCCCCAACAAAAACTGCTTCAACCGGTCATACCAAGCCCTGGGGGCTTGCTTCAACCCATATAAAGCTTTTTGCAATTTAAAAACATGTCGAGGAAACTTGGGGTTCTCAAAACCGGGGGGCTGCCTAACATACACTTCCTCCTCTATATACCCGTTCAGAAAAGCACTCTTGATATCCATTTGAAAAAGCTTAAAACCCTTCGAAGCGGCAAAAGCTAAGAGAATGCGAATGGACTCAAGACGGGCAACATGGGCGAAAGTTTCTTCAAAATCAATACCCTCTTTCTGGCAAAAACCCTGGGCAACTAGCCGAGCTTTGTTGCGCACCACAACCCCATCTTCACCTTGTTTGTTCTTGAACACCCACTTGGTGCCTATGGGGTTGCATCCTGGTGGCGGCTCAACTAGTGTCCAAACCCGATTACAGACAAAATTCTCAAGCTCTTCTTGCATAGCATTAATCCAATTAGAATTAGAAAGAGCATGAGAAACATCTCTGGGCTCAAAAGATGCAACAAAAGCAGATTCAGCAAACACAGCAAGAGAGGTACCAGATGAACGCAAAGTTCTCTCAGTCAAATCACCGATGATGAGCTCTGAGGGGTGATCACGCTGAACTGCTCGGGATCCCTGGTGATCTGAAGTCACCTCACCGGAGTCAGCAGCTGGCACCTCTAGACTCGACTGAGGGGGCTCGATCGAAGTGGAAGAAGTGATCAGAGGTCCGCCCTCGTCCTCAGTCGAAGTCTCAGAAGGTGTGGGCTCTACAGGGGGTGCAGAAGGCCCACCCTCATCAGCAGCTGGAGTATCCTCATCTTCCTCGAAGATGGACTCTCCGAGCTCATCATCACCAGAAAGCTCAAAAGAAGGAGTCAAAGAAGGCAAGGACTCATCAAAAGAAACCTCGCAAGTCTCGACAAGCTGCTGGGAGTCGAGGTTCCAAACACGAAAGCCTCAAGAATGTAAAGCGTAGCCAAGAAAAACTCCGTCCCAGCAACGAGACTCAAACTTGTCCAAATGCCCTCCCTTCTTGAGCACAAAGCACTTGCAGTCAAACGCTCGCAAGTGGCTCACCTTGGGCTGTTTGCCAAACCGCAACTCGTATGAAGTCTTACCAAGGTAAGCTCTAAGAAAAATACGGTTGGCCAGATAGCAAGCCGTGTTCATGGCTTCAGCCCAAAAATGCCTAGGAGTCCTGTGCTCATCGAGCATCGTCCTGGCGTGCGGTTCTTTCATTCCACAACGTCGTTCTGTGGGGGAGTGTAGGGAGCAGAAAAATGATGGTCAAGATCCTGATCACTACAGAAGCTGACGAACTGAGAGTTCTTGAACTCAGAGCCATTTTCGGAGCGAATTGCTCGCATCCGACCATTGTTCTCATTCTTCAGCTTCAAAATCAGGTCATGAACAAACTGAAAAGTTTCATCCTTAGACTCCAAAAAGAAAACCCACGAGAATCGAGAAAAGTCGTCAACAATGACAAGCGCGTACCACTTCCCACCGACTGAGCGTACCCGAGCTGGACCGACAGTTTCCAAATGTAACAGCTCGCCCAGATACGAAGTCGTCACCTGAGTCACAGGTGAGTGAGAAGCGGCAACCATTTTCCCATGACGACAGGGATGGCAAACTAGATCTTTTTCCATTTTAAGCTTGGGCAATCCTCGGATGAGATCCATAGAGCTTAACCTGACTAGCAGATCAAAACTCAAATGACCTAACCTCCTATGCCACTTCCAGAGCTCAGAAGAAGATCCAGCTATCAAACAGCGAGAAGGGCCAAAAGAACTAAAGAAGTCAATTCAAAACACTTTACCGAATGGTAAGATCTAGCAAATCAAAGACCCTCTAGAATCAAACACAGAAGAATTTCCCTTCTTAAAACGCACTTCCAAACCATCCTCAAGAAGTTGCGAGACAGAAATCAAGTTAAAGTTCAAATTTTTAACCAAGGCAACATTCTTCAAAGAGAAATGGTCTGAAATGTGAATTGAGCCAATGCCACTTACTTTCCCTTGTCCACTATTCCCGAATGTGATGTACTCTTTGGAGCTTGGGGGAGTGAGACTGGAGAACCATCTGCGATGTCCCGTCATGTGGTGAGAGCATCCT
This sequence comes from Zizania palustris, assembly GCA_019279435.1. Taxonomy (NCBI): domain Eukaryota; kingdom Viridiplantae; phylum Streptophyta; class Magnoliopsida; order Poales; family Poaceae; genus Zizania; species Zizania palustris. The sequence goes on from JAAALK010000080.1 coordinate 9,712,462, forward strand.
GAGTCCATGATTCAAACGTCCTCCAGTCCCCGATCCTGCACAATCAGTGGTTGTAAGGGGGAGCAAATGGTCCGGCACCAGGTTTGGCAAACGAGCTAAACCAGTGTCGAGCCATCTGCTCAAAAGATGGAAAGCAGAAATCACCAGAAGAGTTTGGACCAAAACGCGGCTCAAAGCGCGGTCCTCGGTTCTACCTAAAACCTCGGCCACGAGGTCCAGGAGCGTAGCCAAAATGGCCTGGAGCTCTGCCAGAACGAACACCACCATCTGGAGCACGGGCATGAAAGTCGTCTCCTCTACCACCACCTACACGACGCGGCCTGGCCTCCAGCCTCTCCCCGCGTCGAGGAACTCTCAGTCTACCACCCTGCTGGTAGAACTGCTCCTGACCACCACGAGCATGCTCTGCTCTCTCAACCCGCTTCCTCCTGAAGCAAAACTCCGCAAGATGCCCGTCTCTCTAACAATACTCACAATGATAGGTGGGCTTCTTGGGATGTGGTTGAGGCTTGGGGTTCTTGGGCTTAGTGGTGTTTGGTGTAGTCTTCTTGGGTTGAGAGGGTCCAGGAAGAGAGTCTAGAGAAGTGTGGAGGTGTTTGGGCTTTGGAACCCAGATGGGCTTCTTGGGTGGAGCTTTGGGTTGTTCATGGATCACTCCATCCTTGGGTTGACTAGCCAGGGAAGACTCAGTGGAGTGAGTCTTGGGGTATCTCTGCTCAGGAGTCATTTTACTCCACTCCACTGTCCGGCTAATGGCACTCTCAAAGTCAGCCTTGGTGTAGGTGTAACCTACCCCAAACCCATCCTGCCTCTTGAACTGTTGGATTATCATGCCGAGCTGTGGCTCTCGGGCACTGATCCAACTCAGGATAGAACGGAGGTAAAAGTTCTCATTTTGAGAATCAGCTAGCTCCTCTCTCAAGGAAGCTAGTACCTCCACCTGAGACAAGCAGATCTCACACTCGCTATCTACCTGGACAGACTTCTCGGCTTTCAGCTTAATCAACTCCATTCTAAGAGACAGACAGTTCTCACAGACAATGGATGGAACTGACAGTGTCTCAAGCTCTAGCCTAGTCTGCGCCAGCTCAGCTCTCACTCTCTCCAAATCCCCCAAATGTGCATCGCCCTTGGCTTTCAGCTCAGCTAAGACAGCTAGATGAGATGGGCAATCAGCACAGGGTGCGACGACAATGGCTTGAGTATCTTTTAGCTCCAGCTGAGCGCTTTCAAGCTCAGTGGCCATAGCGTCCCTCTCATCAACCCTTTCTGTGTACCTAGACTTCAGAGTCGACAGGTCACACAGAAGCACCTCACACTTTGGGCACTCATTGCTATCACCCAAGCAAGGGGAAGAAGATAGACTCTCAATTCTGCCGTTGGCCACGACAAGCTCACTCTCTAACTCATCTATCCTCTTCCTAGCTCCCCTAAGCAGTTTTTCCCGATATTTTAACTCCTGACGATTGCTTTCAAGTAAATCAACGATTTCGCATTCATAAGATGATACCTTTTCGTTGTCGTCGTCATCGGAGTCATCGGAGGAGCTCTTCTCTTCCTTATCCCCAAGAGCCATTGAGCAGAAGCTCTTGCGGGATCTTTGGCGCTGATGTGAGCGGCTCTTCGGTCTGTCCCCGAAAGCCATGAAGAAAAGGCCTGCCGGATAGTCCTTGTCCTTCCCCTTCCTGATGACGATCTCTTCATCGCTTGAGCTCGATGAAGAGGAAGAAGACATGGACTTCTTGGAGTAGTTCTTCTCCATCTCGGCGAAGAAGGCCTTGTCACGCTTCTTGTTCTCTCGCCGGTAGTCCTTCAGGGCCTTTCTGAAGAATCTGGTCTTTTGGTTGCCCTTGTTGAAGGAGGAGCTCTCGTGCTTGCCGGAGTCGTGGAAGCCACCACCGGTGCCCTTCTTGTGTCCATTGCGCTTGGGGCAATCGGCGATGAAGTGTCTTAGGTCACCACACTCAAAGCACCTGGATTTTGTGCCGTGTCTTTTGAACATTCATTTGTCATAAACACGACGCACTCAGTTGTTAAAAAGACACAGGTCATCATCTCCCAAAGACTCAAGCTGGTCCTCAGTGATAGACATCAAAGAGAACCCAGCACAGCTCACAAAAGAAGGATCAACAGAAGGTGTAGCAAGGGCCAGAGACTTTGATCCAGATCCAGTGAGATTTGATCTCAACTAGATATCAACCTCGGTGGCCTTCAGCTTGCTAAACAACTCAGAAATGGTCAAGGTATCATAAGATGTGCTCTTAATGATAGAGGATACCTTGATCTCCCAGATCTTTGGGTCCAAGGTATGGAGAACCTTGAGCGCCTGCTCGTGATCTAAGACTAACTGAGCACCCTCAGCCTTGTTGTCCCGAAGCTTGTTTATGATCGATTGAAAACGACCAAACAACGCTTAAACAGATTCGCCCGGCTTTTGTGTGAAATTCTCATACTCACGTCGGTAGGTATGATAGAGCCGAGCCTTGACCTGAGCTGTTCCCTCATGGTGTGCCTTGAGTGTAGACCAGATCTCTCTCGCAGTGGAGAGATGGCTCACACGCTCAAACTCAGTGGGACCTAAACCAGAAAACAAGATGTTCACAACCTTACTATTGTTCAGATGCTGTGCAATGATACTAGGAGTACCATGCTCAGCAACTGGCAATATAACGAACGTAGCGTAAACGCAAATGTCCCAGATGTCCGAGCCTTGGCTCATAAGATAGGCTCGCATGCGAGTCTTCCAATAGTTATAGCCATAAGCTTCCAAGGATGGGACCTTGCCAGGAGACATCATGATCACTACTGGGGTTTAGAATCGGTTAAGGTATAGAAAAAACCTAAACAGGCTCTGATACCACTTGTAGGACCGAAAGTAGCGACCAGAGGGGGTGAATGGGCGCCTAAAAATTCTTTCAAATCAATGGCCTGCTCCCAACACCCAACGCACCTCAAAAGACTAAGCAGCAAAGCATGAAAAGATTGCCTAAGTCTAATATCTAGCCTAGAAACAACCGGTGTCAAAAAAAGAGAAACACCAATACAATGCTACTAGGCAGATAAACAAAATATTCAAGACATGGCAGATCAAACATCTCAGTAGAATAATCTAAGGATACATAGAATGGGATGAGAAATTACTGTTCAAAATTTGTCTCTTGTTTGAAACTTGGTGAAGCCTGCTTCGCAGTGTCGAAGCCTGCTTCGCTGTGTCGAAGCCTGTTTCGCTGTGTCGAAGCCTTCTTCGGAGTCCCTTGTCGAAGTCTGGTGAAGGTTGTTGTTGAAGTGCCAAAGATTTGTTGAGTCTAGCCTAGTTCGAGTGTGGCAGAGAGCGAAGTATGCTTCAAAGCGAAGTATGTAAGTATCGAAGCTTGCTTCGAACAGTGTACTTCGAAGCCTAGACTTCGAACAGAAAGCTTCGAACAAAGTTCACAGGAAAGCAATCTTCGAAAGAGAAGCGGAGCTCAACACACGGCAGCAAGACCAAATCGAAGCCTACACTCTACCTTCGAAACTAGCTTGATCAAGGTATAAATACCGAAGTGGTAACCTCCGAACCACAGACCAGCTTCGAATCGAAGTGTGTTGATGCTCTCACAAGAGATCGAGGCCTTGAAACATACTTCGAAAAACAACCTTCGAACACACAAACTGTGACTCGAATAAGACAGCAACACACTCCGAGCGAAGTCTATCAGAGAGACATGCTTCGAAGCTAACTTCGAAGTCTGTCGACGTATTGACTTTGAAAAGCTCGAGTCGGAGTATACCTTTGCAAAAGTGCCAAAGTATGCTAGAACAAAAACCTTAGAACAAAGCACACTTCGAAGCAAGATTTATCGCTCGAGTTCGGAGTCAAAAGTTCTAGCAAATCCTTCGAAGATGTCAGGTCGAAGCCTGCCTCACGGAGCTGAGGGACTTCGAACAGAGAAGGGGGCTTCGCCAGAAACAGCCAGAGAAAGGACTTGGCTATGTCTACTCGATCAAAAAGGCTATGCAGGAAAAAGCAAAGCTAGAGTACTAGCACACTGTAGCTACAGGAAAGTAGTACTATTTGCTACAGTACACATGAACTAGTACTCTCACGTGAAGAACAAATGAAGCATCCAGAGAAGCCATTCGCACAAGACAGAAAAGCTTCCAGCCACGCAAATCAATGCAGTGTAAAATATACTCAATCACAGCACACAAGAACCACAACACGAATAAAACCAGAACCAGGATGAATCAAAACTCACGATGAAACAGAGGAATGTTCATGGCAGCGCGCACAAACAGGAGAGAGAAAATGCAGGGAACACAAATGACCCAATGGATTAAAAAGTGAATTCTGGAAGGGTGACCTAACCCTAGGGATTGGGGCCCTATTTATAGGCTACCCAATAGCTAGGAATATTCCACCAGCCCCTTAGGGTTTTTTACAGACGCCGAAATAAAGGAAAAGACTAAACTGCCCTTAGGATATTTTTACAGACTCGACTGACTGACTGTGGGCCTAGGGACAAAATAGTAAAATCCTATTTACAGATGACTTATCCGGAAGCTAAGATTTCGTAGCGACTACGGCTTCGCTTCTGGACAGTCCGATACAAGATCAGCGGTCGTCAGTTTTGCGCCGAAACAGACAAAGCCTCCACCAACTTTGCACCAGGTACCCGGATTGGGCTGGCCCGATTCCGCAGCTCTCTCAGCCCGGCAATCACTCACCGCCCGTGTACCTGAGTCAATCCTGGTTAACAGCCCAGTGGGTCTTCTGCTGCTCCTGGCCCATGTACCCGGATTGGGCCAGCCCAACTTTGCGGCCCCTCTGCCCGTATACCTGAGTCACACGCGGCCCATGAAACAGCAGATCTCCTCTCTTCTTCTGTCCTCTTTAACTATCATTGACAATGACTCATCACATCTGGAGCCATGAGGCCCACGTTATTTAGCATGGCTCCTCAACGGTGAACATACCGAGTACAACTTCAGGAGCTTCCTGAGCTTCCTCCTCGCTGATGTGGTTGACGTGGGCATGAACTGCCTGGTTGGGTGCCGCGCCTTGTGGCTTCTTGGGGTGAGGACACTGGTGCGAGTAGTGCCCTTCCTTCCGGCAGTTGAAGCAGACAACCGGCTTTCCCTAGCGGTCCCTCATGATAGGGGCCTTGGCGGCGGGCGGCGGCTGAGCGGCCGGAGCTGGTGGAGCGGGGTGGGGATGCCCGGCGTTGGATCCACTGGTGGTGTGAGGCGGCCTGTAGGCGGGAGGAGGATGGTAAGCGAGTGACGGCGGCGGAGGGACGAAGCGGGGCCTCTGAGGGTTCGCCTGATGATGCTTGAACGCAATCATCTTTCTCTTCTTGAGGTCCAACTTATTTTGCTCAATCTCTTGGATGAGCACTTTATTCACCAACCGTTGAAAGTCAGCGTAGTCGGTGGTGACGAGCTGAATGGACAGCTTATCTTTAAGTCCCCGGAGGAACTTAGCCTAGTGGAGGGCATCGGTTCGCACCTCTTCCGGCGCGTAGCGGGCCAGACAGTTGAACTCATGGAGATACTCCATGATAGTCCGGCTTCCTTGTTGCAGGTCACGGAACTCCTGCTGTTTAACCGCGATGACTTTGGCGGGGACGTGGGCGGTGCAAAAGGCGATGGTGAACTCCGCCCAAGTCACCACGTGGTCCTCTGGTTGGGACTCACGGTAGTTGTCCCACCATTCTGCGGCGGGACCCTAGAGTTGATGAGTGGCGAACGCCACTCTCTCCTGGTCGGTGCACGGGAGGAGGTCCAACTTCTTCCCGATGGTCCGAAGCCAATCTCCGGCTTCCATGGGGTTTGTTGTGCTAGAGAAGATAGAGGGTCGCACGCGCAAGAACTCGGAGAGTTGAGACGCGGGTGCGGGGGCTAGTGCACGTGGGACGGGCTCCACGTTCTGTTGTTGCAGCCGGTCCAACTGTGCATGTTCGTGCTGCATCTGGGTGAGGAGGGCGGTGATCAGCTGGTTCTGGTTCTCCATCATTTCCGCCAAGGTAGGATGGGTCGCGGATGGTGGCCCAGTCTAACGTTGACCCGTTGCACCCTAGTTGGGTACAACACTTCCGAGCAGACCGTTGCTTGCCCCTTCTCCATTATTGGACCCGGTGTTTTGATTATCGGCCATCTTCTGAACATACAAGATTTTTAGTCATAAGAGAAAGGTTTTGAAACGAGTATTTAGCCAAAACAGCCTAGAGGGGCTCACATATATATAAGTGGTATAAAATGTTCATTACATCAATGTTTTTATTTTAATCCACCTACAACACAAGTCATTGCAGGTGGTACCACAATCACAAAATTATTCAAATCAACGAAAACTACCGCCTACTCGTCATCCGGGGTGGTCTCCGTGCTCTCGGAACCACGAGGGTCTTGAGGGACGGTGGGCTCGAGAAAATTCTCGATGATAGGGTCGGAGACGATGGCTGGGCGCGAGGCAGGAGCGCTGGAGCTGGACGGTCCGGCGGCCGTGGGGTGTGGCGGGATCCTCTTGGGGCGAGGGGCAGGCTCACGGATGGGCTTCTTCCTCCTCGGGATGAGGGGAACCATTTCTGTTATGTCCTTCTGTAGCTGTATGATCTTACGCTGCAGCTCGCCATTTTTCTGGATCAAGTTCTTCGTCTCCTGGCGAAGGAACTCGACTGCCTCGTGGTGCTCCTCGGCGTCAAGCATGGCCTCGGTATGGAGATCGTCCATGGCCTAGAGAAACGCGTCTGCCGGGCCATGACCGGATCGCGATCGGAGTGGACTCCGATGTAGATGCTGCAGTGGGCACCGGGAGTGCGTTTCGGCACAAGCCGGAAGGACGTGTTCTGAAGACGGTCATCGTAGATCATCCTCAACTCCATGAGGGCTTGGAGGGTGACGCGTTGGCACGCGACGTCGAAGGTTGGGCCCCCAAGTGCTGCCGTGAAGAACGACAAGTGCTCGCCGGATCCATGGATGGTGAGGGAGACATCGCAGGGTCCTACGAACTCTTCCATGTAAACACCATGAAACTTGGGCTCGAAGAGGAACCCAAGGAAGGTAACCATCATTCGGAGCTCCCTGACGAAGCCCTCGAAGTGGCAGCAAAAGCTGTGCACTTGGTAGACGGACATCTACAAAAACAACAAGTTGAAGAAAAGTGAGGGAAGGAGCAAAGTTATTAAGTAGGTTTTCGTGAAATAGGTTTTATCCAACTAAGTGCTAGGTTGGTCCGTTTGGCTTCCTACAGTCAAGTCGACTCTGATACCATCTTGTGACGCCCCGATTTATCAAATCGGAACATTATTAAATTTCCAAAGAAAAACAATAATACAAGAGGTTCATCATGCGACAACGTACATACGACAAACATTCGTGGGATGCAGACCACATTATTATAAAGAGTAAAGATAAAATAAACAATAAAAAGAATGACGAACGCTCTCTTCAGGATCTTCTTCTTGACTGGGTCGCTACTCCAGACCATCTTCCTCGTAGTAGGCATCCTCTGAATTGTGTGTCCAATAGGTATGAGTACAAAAAGTACTCAACAGGCCACCGCAAATGCAATAGTAATGCAAGGTAATAGCAAAGGAAGGATAATGGCTAAAAGTGCGAAAAAGTACATCCTTTAGTTATTGCATTTAGTGTAATAAAATTTAATCATGCGGAATAATAAACATGAACAACATAATATCATCTAACTTGAGGAGTACATTTTCCCTCCTCGCACAACAGTCCTTACATGTCAAATCATCATGCACATTCATTTTAAGTAAACTAACTGTGGGATGTCACGCAACCCGCCCTTGACCGTGGGCTCGGCTTTTCAAAAAGATTTATGACTCTGATCAGAGGTGTACCACTGTACCCACAAGGAACGCGCTCATCCAATACACCAAAGTGTAACGAGATGACCCATACCACGGGAACTCGTTCCAAAACCTTAGCATGAAATGCTCCAAGCGATAACCACCCGCTCTAGGTTTCGCCGGCACACCGGGCTGCATCCCGGTTAACGTCGCACCCCCTTTTGCGCCACGTCGGCACAAGCCACCCATAGGTGCTGCTTGACCCATCTCCAAGTGGTGGTCTCGGTTAGGAACACTCCATACCTTAGTTAGGACTTACCCACTAGACTTGTGGTTAGTACGGAAGTGTATTGCAACGGATCTCGTAGACCGGTCATTATAGTGTCTCGGGTGCTACCAACCAATGCCCTAGCTTGCACCCGGAACCCACCATGCATACACTTAACCATCACTCTATCACCAACAGATTTCCAGGGATAAGAATAAACAGGGATCATATAGTAGATTCCAATCGCTACGACTCATTTTTAATCCTATAGCAATCGTGTCGATACCTTGGACACTATCTAATAGTACTAATAATATGGTGATAAGGAGTTTAGGCTAGATAGCATGGCTTGGGTTGGGTTGCATATCAAGGTCGGGGGATCTAAATAAATATATTGTAATGCTTTCATTTGACTAATGCATGTATACCCTATGTGTTTTAGCGATAGTTTAATAAAGCATGGGTTCAATATGCTCAAAAGATTGGTTTGGTGACTTGCCTTGTTCAGCGAAGGGTGAGGGAGGAACTTCCGGGTAATACTCCGGCTCCTCGGTGGCGTCGTAGTCTTCTCGTTATAAATAAATTAAACGTAACATTCAATTAAACAATCCAAAAATCACACAATAGGCATATAGGTTTTGTTTGGTTTGAACCAAGGAAAGTAAAGTGGTTAACTTTCTAGAGTTTATTTTATAAGCATTTTAAAATGAATTTTAATGGAGTTATGGCCTCTCTTAAAAGGAATAATAATGTAAACTAATGTGTTATAAACTTCCAATTAATTTAAAATAGAAAGTTCAGAATAAACCTATTGTTTCTATTACACCAATATGAAGAGGATAAAAGATAAATTTTTCTAAAGTTGAAATGGATAAATTTTGAGTTTATCCTGAAGTGCATTTGAATACTTTATTAAATAAAAATAAAATACTAAAAATAAACCTACTGTTTTAATTGCATTAACATGTAGATAATAAAATTATAAATTTTCTGGAATTGAAATGGTTAAATTTGGAGTTAAAATGAACAAGATATGAATTTTAGAAGTTTGAAACCAATTCTGGAATTAAATTTAAATCAAAAACCAGGCGTCGGTCCACGGTTAACCGGATTCACCATGAACCCGTGCACTGTGCGCGTGCGCCGGATCCAGATCCGTCGTTGGATCATGATCGGATGGCCATGGGCGAGGCAGGTGGTTTCAATGAAAATGGATGCGCGTGATTAAAAGGCCGAACCGGTACGCGATGGATGGTCCAGATCCATTGCGGGATTTAAATACTAACGGACGCACGAGATTACAACATACCGCTTCGCTCAGATCTGACGGCGTGGATTAAACCGCACATGCGATATAACCTGCGTCGTCCGATCGTGATCGCACGGCCACGATTGAATCCGACACGGCATAGGTACTTTACCTGTGCTTGTAGTCTTCTCCGGTGACAGCGAGCGGGCCAGAGTCCATGGCGAGCGACGATGGCCGGATCTAAGGGCTAAAACGGAAAGGGGACACTACGGGGATCACGAGGGTATCGTTAGCGGGATGAATGGTCGTCGGAGCGTGGTCGGCAACGAGCGGGGGCGACGAAGGCGTTCGGGTCCTCGTCGGCGATGGTGTTCCGGCGGGGTTCATCGGCGACGGAGTGGTGGCCGAGGTCGAGGTAGCGCTGGCGGTCACAGAGGTGCGGTCGTCGAGGATGGAGGGGGACTCCGACGACGACGAGCGACGGCTGGAGCGAGGGCGGCGGTGTGGTGTTAGAAAGGGTGTTGCGGGCGCTCTGTTCGATTCCGGTGCAAATGCTAGCGAGGGGTGGATGCGGACGCACCAGGGGCTTAAATAGGGACGCTGACGGGGGAAAACGGGCGGTGTATACATGGAAAGTTGAGGGGGGTCTTGTCGCGCCCCGATTTATCAAAATCGAGACATTATTGAATTTCCATAGAAAAACAATAATACAAGAGGTTCATCATGCGACAACGTACATACGATAAAATCCATGGTACGCAGACCATATTTATTACAACATTGTTTTAGTAAAAACAGTAATAAAGTAATTAAACAACGGCATGACGAACGTCTTCTTCAGGATCTTTCATCTTGACTGGGTCGCTACTCCGGACCATCTTCAAGATAAGCATCCTCTGTGGGGTCCAACGGGTATGAGTACAAAAAGTACTCAACAAGCCACCGCGAATGCAAATAATAATGCAGGATAATAAACAAGGAAGGATAAAGGCTAACAATGCGGAATAAAGCAGTTGCAGTTATGGCATTTAGTGTAATCATATTTTAATCATGCGGAAAGTAAACATGAACATCATCAACATCAACTAACTCGAGGAGTACGTTTTACCTCCTCGCACAACGGTCCTTACATGTCAATCCATCATGCACATTCATATTCAAAGTAAACTAACTGGGGGATGTCACGCAACCCGCCCTTGACCGTGGGCTCGGCTTTTCGAAAAGATTTAAGACTCTGATCAGAGATGTACTACTGTACCCACAAGGCACGCACTCATCTCAACGAGATGACCCATTTCACGGGAACTCGTGCCAAAACCTCAATATGAGATGTTCCAAGCGATAACCACCCGCTCTAGGTTTCGCCGGCGCGCCGGGCCGCATCCCGGCTAACGTCGCACCCCCTTTTGCGCCACATTGGTACAAGTCACCCGCAGGTGCAACTTGACCCATCTCCAAGTGGTGGCCTCGGTTTGGAACAACCCATACCTTAGTTAGGACTTACCCACTAGACTTGTGGTTAGTACGTAAGTGTATTGCAACGGATCCCTCAGACCGGTCCTTATAGTGCCCCGGGTGCGACTGACCAATGCCCTAGCTTGCACCCGGAACCCACCATGCATACACTCACAACCATGACTCATCACCAACAGAATTTCCAAAGATAAGAAGTAACGGGATCATATAATAGAACCATTTCACTACGACTCATTTTATCCTATAGCGGCCGTGCCAATACATTGGACACTAGCTAATATCATTCATCATATGGTGACAAGGAGGTTAGGCGAGATAGCATGGCTTGGGTTGCACATCAAGGTCGGGGGATCCTAAATAAATATAATGTAAGGGTTCATTTGACTAATGCATATACATAACCTATGTGTTTTAGCGATAGTCAATTCAGACATGGGTTCAATATGCTCAAAAGAGTTGTTTGGTGACTTGCCTTGTTCAGCAAAGGGAGAGGGAGGGACTTCGGGGAAGTACTCCGGCTCCTCGGCGACGTCGTAGTCTTTTTAATAAAAAATAAAAAGAACATAACATCCAATCAAACAGTATAACATTACATTATAAACACATAAGTTAAAGTTGGTTTGAATAAATAAACTCAAAGGTTAAGGTTCTGGATTTTATAAATAATTTGAAAGGGATTAAAATGAAGGGTTGTCCTTTTTAGAAAACAAATGTTTAAATGTGATTAAGGTCATATTGAATCCTCAAATAAGTGTGAAATGAAAAGTTCATGTCAATTTGGTGGTTTTCAGTGAATGAACAGAAAGGAAATTAATAATAATTTTTCTGAAGTTTAAATATTTTAATCCATATTTTAATCCTAAAGGCTTTTGAGTAATTATTTGAATAAACATGAAAATGTCAAAATAAACCTACTGTTTTTATGGCATAAACATGTAGAGAATAATTTTATGAATTTTCTAAAATTGGAATGGTAATTTTTAGAGTCCAAATGCATTAGATATGAATTTTGCAAGTTTAAAAGCATTTCTGGAATTTATTTTCAAATTTTAAACCTCTCGGGTCCACGGTGAGCCAGGCCCACGGTGAACCCGCGCACTGTGCGCGTGCGCCGGGTCGATCTGGACCGTCGGATCCAGATCCGACGCGCGAGGGCGAGGCGGGACGCGCAAGTGGCAACGGACGGCCAGGATTAAAACGTTCGAACCGGTACCACGTGGACGCACAAGATTAAACGCGGGGTTTTAAAACAAACGGACGCACGGGATCACACCGTACCGCTTCACTCAGATCCGACGGCGCCGATTAAATCGCACGAGGGATTAAATCCGGGCCGTTAGATCTGGATCGCACGACGCGGATCGAATCCGACACGGCACGGGTACTCGACCCGTGCCGGTCGTCTTCTCCGACGACGGCGAGCGGGCCAGCGGCCACGGCGAGCGACGGTGGCCCTAGCTAAGTCTAAAAATGGAAGGAGGGGACTACAGCGGTCACGATGGTACCTTGGCGGCGGTCCGGGGACGAAGGGGCGTGGCCGGCGACGAGGGTAGACGCGGAAGGCTCCTCGGGTACTCGACGACGACGGTGTTCCGGCGATCTCCTTGACCAGCGGAGACGTGGCCGAGGTAGGGGACGTCCTTGCGGTCACGACGGTGGCGGAGGCGCGGGCCGGGGTGGTCCGAGGCGACGGCGAGGGGCGGCCGGAGGCGAAGCAGGGGGAAATGGTTCAACGGCGAAGGGAGGGCGCTATGTTCGTTCTCAAAGCGAGAGGGCGTGGGGGTCGGACGCGGCGGGGGCCGGGGGTTAAATAGGATGTCGGAGGGGGCTCACATGCAAGGAAAACCGAGGGGGAAATTGAAGTCGCCGGCGAGGGCGCGGCCATGCATGGAGCTGCGTTCCCGGGGGCTTAAACGCGTGCCTTTAAGGGTTTAAATGGGCGGGGGACCTCGGGGAGTTATTAACCGGCGTCGGTTTAACGGGAGGGGGAGCCGGCGAGGGGATCCGAGGAGAAGTCTTCGCCGGCGGGATTAGGGGGGGGCGGCGCGGGGTTGAAGACGGTTCTGACGGGCGGGGGCCACAAGCCAGCGAGCGCGAGCGGGCGAGGGTGGCGCCTGACGGGTGGGGCCGGGGTGTCGGGTTCGCGCGCGAGGGGAGGGATTCGGCGCCGACAGGTGGGACCGGGCTGTCAGCCAGAGGCGGGCGCGGTAACGGGCTGGGCCGGCCGGGAGAGAGAGAAGGGAGGGAGAGGGGCCCATTACTGTTCTAATACTTTTCTGAATAAAAATAATTCCAGAAAATAGATTAGAATATTAGGGCTACTTCCAAGGCTGGTAAAAATTTATAAAAATTCTCAAAATTATATCTTGGTCTTAGGATCATATACAAAAAGTTTCACCTCCTGATTTGGTCATCTACTCTATGTTGTAGTTCAAAAGGGTATAAAAGGGATTTAAAAGTATTTTCTGAAATAATAATTCCAATAAATTGAATTTAATTATATTTTTATTGTTTTGAAAAAAATTGGGGTGTTACAAACCTGTCCCCCTTACAAGAATCTCGTCCTCGAGATTGGAACGCTACTCGAATAGCTCGGGGTATTGGGCTTTCAGCTCGTCTTCTTTTTCCCAAGTGGCTTCTTCTGCGGGATGGTTGTTCCATTGGACTTTGCAGAAGCGGACGACGCGACTTCTGGTTACTCTCTCCTTGGTTTCCAAGATCTTGACGGGTCTCTCTATGTAGGTCAAGTCTTCTTGGACATTAAGTTGCTGAAGGTCGGCTTGCTCGGTGGGCACACGGAGGCACTTCTTCAGTTGAGAGACATGGAACACATCATGAACTCCTGCCAGGGATGGAGGCAGTTCAAGTTGATATGCCACTTCTCCTTGTCGACGGAGGATCTGGAAAGGTCCGACGTAGCGGGGTGCTAGTTTGCCTTTCATGTTGAACCTTTGAGTGCCACGGAGGGGAGTGACTCGGAGGTAGACATAATCGCCCTCCTCAAAGGCTAGATCTCTTCGACGGTTATCGGCGTAGCTCTTTTGCCTGGATTGGGCTGCCTTCAATCGGTCTCTTATGATCTTAACTTTCTCTTCAGCTTCTCTCAATAAGTCAGTCCCAAACAGTTGTGATTCTCCGGTCTGATCCCAGAGCAACGGCGTTCTGCACTTACGCCCATAGAGTGCTTCGAACGGGGACATCTGCAGGCTGGCTTGATAGCTGTTGTTGTAGGAGAACTCTGCATAAGGTAAGTTCTTGTCCCACATTCCGCCAAAGTCTAGAGCACAAGCTCTAAGCATATCCTCCAATATCTGGTTGACCCTTTCGGTTTGACCGTCGGTCTGTGGATGATAGGCGGTGCTAAAGTTCAGCCGGGTGCCGAGTTCCTCTTGAAGGTTCTTCCAAAACTTGGAGGTAAACTGACTCCCGCGGTCAGATACAATCTTCCTGGGAACTCCGTGGAGGCACACGATCCGGGTCATATACAACTCAGCCAACTTGGCGACAGTGTAAGTTGTCTTGACCGGGACGAAGTGAGCAACCTTGGTGAGTCGGTCAACGATCACCCAGATAGAATCATGACCAGCTTGGGTCCTGGGCAGTCCCGTGATGAAGTCCATTCCTATCTCTTCCCACTTCCATTCAGGGACTTTGAGGGGTTGAAGAAGTCCGGCAGGTCTCTGATGCTCTGCCTTGACTCGCCGGCATGTGTCGCACTTGGCCACATACTCAGCTATTTCTCTCTTCATGCTGATCCACCAATATTTCTCCTTTAGATCTTGATACATCTTTGTACTCCCAGGATGAATGGAGTATAGAGTATCGTGGGCTTCTTGAAGGATGAGAGTCTTCAACTCAGGTAGGTTGGGTACGCATACTCGGTTTCCGAACCAAATGGTACCATGTTCATCCTCGGAGAATCCGGGGGCTTTACCCTTCCTCATGTTTTGCTGGATCTCCAGGATGTCCGGGTCCTCCTTCTGCTTTTCTCGGATCTGGTCTATTAAGACAGGCCGAGACTCCAAGGCAGCGAGGTACTCTCGAGTGGTGATCCCCAGGTTTAGCCTCTCCATCTCCTTATAAAGTAAAGGAGCTTGGTCTTGAATCATGATGGCATTGCAGTACCCTTTTCGACTAAGGGCGTCTGCCACCACGTTCGCTTTGCCCGGATGATAATGGATGCCCAAGTCGTAATCCTTGATCAGTTCCAACCATCTCCTTTGCCTGAGATTCAGATCTGGTTGGGTGAATATGTACTTGAGGCTCTTGTGGTCGGTGAAGACCTCACACCGATTTCCCACAAGGTAATGTCTCCATATCTTCAAGGCATGAACCACGGCTGCTAGTTCCAAGTCGTGGGTTGGGTAGTTCAGCTCATGTGGTCTCAACTGCCGGGAGGCGTAGGATATCACCTTCCCTTCTTGCATTAAGACGCATCCCAATCCCTGACGAGAGGCATCACAGTAGACGTGGAAGTCTTTCCGGATGTCTGGCAGAGTCAGAATGGGGGCTGATACTAGCTTCTTCTTGAGAGTCTGGAAGCTTTCTTCGCAGTCGGGGGTCCAATCAAACTTCACTTCCTTCTGCAGAAGTCTGGTCATAGGCTTTGCGATCTTGGAAAAATTCTCGATGAACCGGCGGTAGTATCCGGCCAATCCGAGAAAACTCCGGATCTCGGTCACGGTCGTTGGCTGTAGCCAGTTGGTTACCGCTTCAACGGTGGTTGGGTCCACTGCTATTCCTCCGGCAGATATAACATGACCGAGGAACTTCACCTCAGACGACCAAAAATCGCACTTGCTGTATTTGGCGTACAGTTGCTGCTCCCTTAGTTTTCCGAGGGTCAGACGGAGGTGAGTCTCGTGTTCTTCCTTGGTCTTGGAGTAAACGAGGATATCGTCGATGAATACCACAATGAACTTATCCAAGAACTCCATGAATACGTTGTTCATCATGTTCATGAAAAAGGCCGGGGCATTCGTGAGTCCGAACGACATCACAGTGTACTCGTAGAGTCCATAGCGGGAAGTGAAGGCAGTCTTGGGTATATCTTCCTCCCTGATCCTTAACTGGTGATAACCCGATCTGAGGTCAATCTTGGAAAACACCGAGGATCCTTTCAGCTGATCGAACAGGTCGTCGATCCGAGGCAATGGGTATTTGTTCTTGATGGTTACGTCGTTCAAGGCCCTATAGTCCACGCACATCCTCTTGGTCTTGTCCTTCTTCATGGAAAATATGACCGGTGCACCCCAGGGTGAGGTACTCGGTCGGATGTAACCTTTCTGCTCAAGGTCTTCGATGTTGCTTTTGACTTCGGCTAGTTCATTGGCGGCCATTCGGTATGGGCGCTTGGAGATTGGAGTGGTCCCCGGGACAAGCTCGATTCTGAATTCGATGTCCCGTTTGGGAGGCATTCCGGGCAGATCTTCGGGGAAAACATCTGCAAACTCCTTGACTATTGGTACCTCTTCAAGAGCTATTGAGCGAAGGGATGCTCCGAGTGGTTTGCGACTGACCATCCGGAAAGTGACGGTTACGCCTTCAGGACTGGTCACCGTGACGGACTTGTTGGCACAGTCGATCACTCCCTTGTGCTTCATCAACCAATCCATACCTAGTATAAGGTCGAGTCCGGTGCATTGGATGAGGACAGGCTCGGCCCGAAACAGCACTCCTTGGATGTCAAGTTGAACCTTAGGGCTGTAGAAGCGAGCTGAGGTCCTATTGCCGGGGGTGGCAATCACCATGGGAATGGGTAAAGGGAGCACGTCCAGATTGTTTGTTTTTGCAAATTCTTCCGAGACGAAAGAGTGGGTTGCTCCAGAGTCAAATAATATGACGGCCGGTACGGAATTCATAGTAAACGTACCGAGTACGACTTCAGGAGCCTCCTGAGCTTCCTCCGCGCTGATGTGGTTGACGCGGGCGCGTACGGCCTGGTGGGGTGCTGCGCCTTGGTGCTGCTTGGGGTGAGGACACTGGTGCGAATAGTGCCCTTCCTTGCGGCAGTTGAAACAGACGACCGGCCTTCCTTGGCGATCCCTCAAGATCGGGGCCTTGGCGGCTGGTGCCGGCTGAGCGGCCGGAGCTGGTGGAGCGGGGCGAGGATGCCCGGCGTTGGATCCACCGGCTGCGTGAGGTGGCCTGTAGGCGGGCCGAGGATGGTAGGCGGGCGCTGGTGGCGGAGGGACGAAGCGGGGCCTCTGAGTGTTCGCCTGCTGGTGCTTGAAGGCGATCATCTTCCTCTTCTTGAGGTCCAGCTTGTTCTGCTCAGTCTCTTGGATGAGCGCTTTATTGACCAGCCGCTGAAAGTCGGCGAAGTCGGCGGCGACGAGCTGGATGGACAGCTCATCCTTGAGTCCCCTGAGGAACTTGGCTTGGCGGAGGGCGTCGGTGCGCACTTCCTCCGGTGCGTAGCGTGCGAGGCGGTTGAACTCATGGAGGTACTCCATGACAGTCCGGTTGCCTTGTTGCAGGTCGCGGAACTCCTGCTGCTTCACCGCGATGACACCGGCGGGGACGTGGGCGGCACGAAAGGCGATGGTGAACTCCGCCCAAGTCACCATGTGACCCTCCGGCTGGGACGCACGGTAGTTGTCCCACCATTCAGCGGCGGGACCCTGGAGCTGGTGAGTGGCAAAGGCCACCCGCTCTCGGTCGGTGCAGGGGAGGAGGTCGAGCTTCTTCTCGATGGTGCGAAGCCAATCTCCGGCCTCCATCGGGTTGGTCGTGCTCGAGAAGATGGGCGGGCGCACGCGCAAAAACTCGGAGAGCTGCGGAGCGGCCGCGGGTGCTGGTGCGCGAGGGGCGGGCTCCCCGTTCTGCAGACGGTCCAACTGAGCCTGTTGGTGCTGCATTTGGGTGAGGAGGGCGGTAATCAGGTGGTTCTGATTCGCCATCATTTCCGCCAAGGTGGGGTGGTTGGCGGAAGGCGACCCGGATTGGCGCGGGCCTGTCGCACCCCAGTTGGGTACAACACCCTCAGGTGCATCTCGGCTTCCTCCTGCTCCGTTGTTGGAGCCGGTGTTCTGATGGTCGGCCATCTTCTGAATATCCATAGTGATAAAGCGAAAGATGACGAAACGATAATACAACCAAAAATAACATATAGCATTCAAGCATACAAACATGTCAAGTGGTATAAATTGTTCATTACAATTAAGTTCTTATTTCATCTACAACCCAACTCGTTGCAGATGGCACCACATACAAATTTAAAATCTTTATTAAAATTCGCGCTTCCTAACGCCTACTCGCCACCGGAGGCGGTCTCCGTGCTCTCGGAACCACGAGTGCGCGGCTCCAGAGGGATGGTGAGCTCGAGAAAATTCTCGATGATGGAGTCGGAGACGAGGCCGGGGCGTGGTGTAGGGGCGCTGGTAGAAGGTCTGGCGGGAGAGGGTCGTGGCGGGATCCTCTTGGGGCGAGGGAGGGGCTCACGGATAGGCTTCTTCTTCCTAGGAAGAAGAGGAACCATCTCCGATATATCCTTCTGCAGCTGCATGATCTTGCGCTGCAGCTCGCCGTTCTGTTGGATCAGGTTCTTCGTCTCTTCACGAAGAAACGCAACCGCCTCATGGTGCTCATCGGCGTCGAGCACCGCCTCAGTGTGGAGATCATCCATGGCCTGCAGAAGACGCGACTGCCGGGCCATGACCGGATCACGCACGGAGTGAACTCCGAGGTAGATGCTACGGTGGGCTCCGGGAGTACACTTCGGCACGAGCCGGAAGGATGAGTTCTGAAGACGATCGTCGTAGATCATCCTCAGCTCCATGAGGGCCTGGAGGGCGACTCGTTGGCACGCGACGTCGAAAGTCGGGCCTCCAAGTGCGGTGGTGTAGGGTGGCAGGTGTTCTCCGGAGCCATGGACGGTGAGGGAGACGTCGCAAGGCCCGGCGAACTCGTCGGGGTAGACTCCTTGGAATTCGGGTTCGAAGAGGAACCCGAGGAAGGTGAGCATCATGCGGAGCTCCCGGACGAAGCCCTCATAGTGGCGGCAGTAGCTGTGGACTTGGTAGACTGGCATCTACAAAACAACAAGTTGAATAAAAGTGAGGAGAGGAACAAAGTTTATGAAGTAGATTTTCGAGAAATAATTTCCTATGGCTAATGGCTAGGCGGGTCTGTTTGGCTTCCTACAGTCGAGTCGGCTCTGATACCATCTTGTCGCGCCCCGATTTATCAAAATCGAGACATTATTGAATTTCCATAGAAAAACAATAATACAAGAGGTTCATCATGCGACAACGTACATACGATAAAATCCATGGTACGCAGACCATATTTATTACAACATTGTTTTAGTAAAAACAGTAATAAAGTAATTAAACAACGGCATGACGAACGTCTTCTTCAGGATCTTTCATCTTGACTGGGTCGCTACTCCAGACCATCTTCAAGATAAGCATCCTCTGTGGGGTCCAACGGGTATGAGTACAAAAAGTACTCAACAAGCCACCGCGAATGCAAATAATAATGCAGGATAATAAACAAGGAAGGATAAAGGCTAACAATGCGGAATAAAGCAGTTGCAGTTATGGCATTTAGTGTAATCATATTTTTAATCATGCGGAAAGTAAACATGAACATCATCAACATCAACTAACTCGAGGAGTACGTTTTACCTCCTCGCACAACGGTCCTTACATGTCAATCCATCATGCACATTCATATTCAAAGTAAACTAACTGGGGGATGTCACGCAACCCGCCCTTGACCGTGGGCTCGGCTTTTCGAAAAGATTTAAGACTCTGATCAGAGATGTACTACTGTACCCACAAGGCACGCACTCATCTCAACGAGATGACCCATTTCACGGGAACTCATGCCAAAACCTCAATATGAGATGTTCCAAGCGATAACCACCCGCTCTAGGTTTCGCCGGCGCGCCGGGCCGCATCCCGGCTAACGTCGCACCCCCTTTTGCGCCACATTGGTACAAGTCACCCGCAGGTGCAACTTGACCCATCTCCAAGTGGTGGCCTCGGTTTGGAACAACCCATACCTTAGTTAGGACTTACCCACTAGACTTGTGGTTAGTACGTAAGTGTATTGCAACGGATCCCTCAGACCGGTCCTTATAGTGCCCCGGGTGCGACTGACCAATGCCCTAGCTTGCACCCGGAACCCACCATGCATACACTCACAACCATGACTCATCACCAACAGAATTTCCAAAGATAAGAAGTAACGGGATCATATAATAGAACCATTTCACTACGACTCATTTTATCCTATAGCGGCCGTGCCAATACATTGGACACTAGCTAATATCATTCATCATATGGTGACAAGGAGGTTAGGTGAGATAGCATGGCTTGGGTTGCACATCAAGGTCGGGGGATCCTAAATAAATATAATGTAAGGGTTCATTTGACTAATGCATATACATAACCTATGTGTTTTAGCGATAGTCAATTCAGACATGGGTTCAATATGCTCAAAAGAGTTGTTTGGTGACTTGCCTTGTTCAGCAAAGGGAGAGGGAGGGACTTCGGGGAAGTACTCCGGCTCCTCGGCGACGTCGTAGTCTTTTTAATAAAAAATAAAAAGAACATAACATCCAATCAAACAGTATAACATTACATTATAAACACATAAGTTAAAGTTGGTTTGAATAAATAAACTCAAAGGTTAAGGTTCTGGATTTTATAAATAATTTGAAAGGGATTAAAATGAAGGGTTGTCCTTTTTAGAAAACAAATGTTTAAATGTGATTAAGGTCATATTGAATCCTCAAATAAGTGTGAAATGAAAAGTTCATGTCAATTTGGTGGTTTTCAGTGAATGAACAGAAAGGAAATTAATAATAATTTTTCTGAAGTTTAAATATTTTAATCCATATTTTAATCCTAAAGGCTTTTGAGTAATTATTTGAATAAACATGAAAATGTCAAAATAAACCTACTGTTTTTATGGCATAAACATGTAGAGAATAATTTTATGAATTTTCTAAAATTGGAATGGTAATTTTTAGAGTCCAAATGCATTAGATATGAATTTTGCAAGTTTAAAAGCATTTCTGGAATTTATTTTCAAATTTTAAACCTCTCGGGTCCACGGTGAGCCAGGCCCACGGTGAACCCGCGCACTGTGCGCGTGCGCCGGGTCGATCTGGACCGTCGGATCCAGATCCGACGCGCGAGGGCGAGGCGGGACGCGCAAGTGGCAACGGACGGCCAGGATTAAAACGTTCGAACCGGTACCACGTGGACGCACAGGATTAAACGCGGGGTTTTAAAACAAACGGACGCACGGGATCACACCGTACCGCTTCACTCAGATCCGACGGCGCCGATTAAATCGCACGAGGGATTAAATCCGGGCCGTTAGATCTGGATCGCACGGCGCGGATCGAATCCGACACGGCACGGGTACTCGACCCGTGCCGGTCGTCTTCTCCGACGACGGCGAGCGGGCCAGCGGCCACGGCGAGCGACGGTGGCCCTAGCTAAGTCTAAAAATGGAAGGAGGGGACTACAGCGGTCACGATGGTACCTTGGCGGCGGTCCGGGGACGAAGGGGCGTGGCCGGCGACGAGGGTAGACGCGGAAGGCTCCTCGGGTACTCGACGGCGACGGTGTTCCGGCGATCTCCTTGACCAGCGGAGACGTGGCCGAGGTAGGGGACGTCCTTGCGGTCACGACGGTGGCGGAGGCGCGGGCCGGGGTGGTCCGAGGCGACGGCGAGGGGCGGCCGGAGGCGAAGCAGGGGGAAATGGTTCAACGGCGAAGGGAGGGCGCTATGTTCGTTCTCAAAGCGAGAGGGCGTGGGGGTCGGACGCGGCGGGGGCCGGGGGTTAAATAGGATGTCGGAGGGGGCTCACATGCAAGGAAAACCGAGGGGGAAATTGAAGTCGCCGGCGAGGGCGCGGCCATGCATGGAGCTGCGTTCCCGGGGGCTTAAACGCGTGCCTTTAAGGGTTTAAATGGGCGGGGGACCTCGGGGAGTTATTAACCGGCGTCGGTTTAACGGGAGGGGGAGCCGGCGAGGGGATCCGAGGCGAAGTCTTCGCCGGTGGGATTAGGGGGGGCCGGCGCGGGGTTGAAGACGGTTCTGACGGGCGGGGGCCACAAGCCAGCGAGCGCGAGCGGGCGAGGGTGGCGCCTGACGGGTGGGGCCGGGGTGTCGGGTTCGCGCGCGAGGGGAGGGATTCGGCGCCGACAGGTGGGACCGGGCTGTCAGCCAGAGGCGGGCGCGGTAACGGGCTGGGCCGGCCGGGAGAGAGAGAAGGGAGGGAGAGGGGCCCATTACTGTTCTAATACTTTTCTGAATAAAAATAATTCCAGAAAATAGATTAGAATATTAGGGCTACTTCCAAGGCTGGTAAAAATTTATAAAAATTCTCAAAATTATATCTTGGTCTTAGGATCATATACAAAAAGTTTCACCTCCTGATTTGGTCATCTACTCTATGTTGTAGTTCAAAAGGGTATAAAAGGGATTTAAAAGTATTTTCTGAAATAATAATTCCAATAAATTGAATTTAATTATATTTTTATTGTTTTAAAAAAAATTGGGGTGTTACAGGTCTTCAATGGCGCCGGTGAGGCTCGGCCATGCACGCGCAGCGCGATCCAGGGTGTAATCGTGAGTATTAACGAGGGGAAACGGTCGACAGGGCTTGGGGACCGATTAATGGCGCCAATTTAATGGGAGAGGGGCCGGCGAGGCGGATCCGAGGGGGATTAGGGTTTCGACCAGCGAGGGGGGATTTGGGGGAGGATCCTGCGGGAAGATGGATCTGACAGGTGGGGGCCACCGGGCAGCGGGCGCGGGTGTGACAATGGGCGGGCTGACGGGTGGGGTCGGGCGGTTGGGCGCGCGCGGAGGGGGAGAGGGTCTCTAACGGGTGGGACCCGTCTGTCTGTCCGGGGCGTGGGAGGAATGGGCTGGGCCGGCCGGTTGAGGGAGAATGGGGGAAAGTGGCCCGTTACTGTTTTAAATCCTTTTCTGAATAAAAATAATTACTGAAATTAGTTTAAAATATTTGGGTTGTTTCCAAGGGTGATAAAAATCTGTAAAAATTCTCAAAAATATTTCTTGGCCTTGGGATCATATACAAAATTTTCTAGTCTCTGGTTTGGATATTTCATCTAGGTTCTAGTTCATTTAAGCCCATAAGGGTATTAAAAGGTATTTCAAAATAAATCATTTCCAACTTATAATAAATGGTATTTTTATTTCTCTGAAAATTTGGGGTGTTACAAGTTTACTATGTAAACTTCTATGGGATGGTTGTCCCATCATGTAAGAATATAAAACCTTATTTGAGATCTAACTTATGGGGATCTAATAAGTTGTCAATATCTATATATCCAATTATGTTTGGATCTTGATTTCTTTATTATTGAAAGAAAATATAAAGATATTTGGTGCTTTTGGAGATATTTTTGACTCCAGTCCAATGATATTTAGTTGGATTAACACTATGTTTAGCTAGTAATTTCCTTTGCAAATGCTATATGAGGCCTAGTACAATTTGCAAATTACATAAGTGTTCCAACAATGTTGAGATATGGAACCTCCAATCCTTGTATCTCTTCCTAAGGTCTTAATTCATCTTTCTCTAAATGTAGAGATCAAATGACCGTAGTTGTTTTCTGGATATATGTGGTTTAGTGTATTAAAATACTCGAGTAAAGGTGTTTAAGTTGTATACCTAAACAAAATTTGGTTTTGACCAAATCCTTTGTATCGAATTCCGTCATTTGAATGATTGCGCTCTTCATCAATATCATTAGTGTCGTTGATGATGTCAACATACACAGATATAATGCAATATCCTAGTGAGGATTTATTGATGAATACATATGGACAATCATCATTATTTGAGTAGTCCTTTTTATAAGGAACTCATTGAGTCGGTTGTACCAAATTTTATCCGATTGTTTTAAGTCATGTAATGACTTATTGAGTTTTACAAAATATATGTTGCATTAGTATTTGGATTCAGAATTTTGGATTCCAATGGGAACCTTTATGTCTAAATCAAGTGACTCATAGGGATTAGTCACTATGTATATCAACTGTTTAGATAGACGATTGTACTACCAAAGATATAATTTATTGGAAAATGATTTCACTTCTTTTTGGAGAGAATGCTTGATTGAAAATTAATTCGGGTCTCTGCGTGAACCCTTGTGCTACGAGCCTCGCCTTATGTCTCACCACATTATGGTTTTCATACCATTTTATAGATGAAAACATATTTGAAAAACCCACAGGGAAGGTTTTGGAGGTATATGTATTACTGATAATAATACTTTTCATTTGTGAGGGAGGCTAACTCTGCTTGAAATACCTCGTTTATTTGTTCCAGTCCGAGCGCGTTTTTGCACTTGACCATGGATATTGGATCTATATCTTTTAGAGGTTTTTAGTAATTGATGCAGAGAATTATGTGTCGACAATCGTAGTCTTTTGATTATATGTTTCTCCAGACTCGAGATAGTTGATGAAATCTCTTACACCTTAGTTAGTTGACGTTTTTGTATTTCCAATATGAGGACGTCATGGTGTTCCGATGTTCCAGTATCAGATATTGAGTGCACTGTTGGTACGGGAGATGGATGTGGTTAATCCACTTAGTATTTTCAATGCTAGGTTGAGTTTGCATTTACTAGTTTAGAAGTTTTATACTTCTATTTTCTCGTACATCTACGAGAAGTATCACCCTTAGAATTTGTCTCAATTTATGATTGGACCTTTGATTCAACGGGTTTCTTTATGCTTTCAAAAAGCTTCACACTTGTAGGTAACCATATTTCTCCCCTTATCGGTTTGATTAGGGTGTTGAATAGTTTTATTTGGTACCTCTATTCTTTCTAGTATATTCCTAGCAAGGTGATAGGATTTTTTTGACATTTATGTCATTAGTAAATGTATTTTGTGGGTTATTTGCAGTATATTGCAAACTGATGATTTTCTGAATTTGAATTTCAGATTTATGAGTACGTGGATTTGAGGTGTCAATGTAATAATGTCTTTGGACATTATAATTGATTTCATGACATTTTTATTGGTACTTGAATTCTCTCCCTAATGCCTGGAAATGTACCTCATTAAATGTAGGCATACTAGGTAATAAATAGATCCTCTTGAGAGAGGTTTGAGATACATTGTGATGGACGGATATTGGTATCTCAATATAGATCCCAAATTCCTGTGTAGACCCATTAATGTATGCTATGGTGGTGAGAATGATGCATTTGTAGTGCAACCAAAACTTACGCAGATGATAAATACTTAGTGAATTTCCATGCACTATTTGTAGAGGGAAGTTCGATATTCAATTAGTTGTAACTGAATCATTTATGCAGCGTGTAAAACTATATGATCCAACATTGAGTTGATAAATTACAATTCTATAATGATGGTCTAATAATATGATTAATCCTCTTTATTAAATATTCTACTTAGCCAATTTGAGTGTGAACATATAGGACAAAATTATTTGAATTCCTAGGGCCTTACAATAATGATTGAAGGCACGTAAGGAAGATTTTGTAATGTCCATTCGAATTGATTGAATTCGATATTCTAAGTAATGAGTTAACAACCAATAAATTTTGCTATAATTGTGGCAAATACATGGTTTATGTGTATAATAGACACATGTAAGATCATATAATAGATGAATCTATTAAAATCATAAAATATCAGAATAGACCGATAAATGGTTGTATAGTACCATATATGTCTTCTTGAATGTGTTCAAGAAATTTAAATGGTTTTAGATGAACTTTAATTTGATGGCCTTAGAATTATTTTCAATATGACACATGTGGTGCACATAAAATTTAATAATTGAGAACATGCAATATTATTTAAATTATGACAAATAGAATTGCTACTAATTTTCCGCATCATCCAATGTTAGGATGATCAAGGCGAAAATGCCTAATCTAGAATGTTTTGACATTCTAAAAAAAATATTTGATATGCAACATGTGGTACAGGTTTGATGAATATGTAGTATAATTATGTAGAAGAGGTGAAGTACCATTTTATTATATTTGTTATTTTAGATAAAGAGAAGTGTCTCTTTTTTGTATAGGTTTCAATATGGAAACCATTTTAACATATATTTTTATGACTTAGTGAAGTACGAGTTGAATCTAGATAAATTGTTGTCCAAGAATATAACTTGAGTACTCGTAGATAGAATAATTTATGGCATTTATGTGAGCCAACAATTATTACATCGCGTCATGCGATTTTTAAATATTTCCTTGGATTTTGATGAGACCTTAGGAATAATTTATTTCACTAAGTATATAGTTTGTGGTACCATTGTCCACAAAATGCATCTCTTCCTTCATTGTACCAATTCCCGTAGAATCTATATATAAGAATTTTTGTATGAAAATTCTAGCAAATATATAGAATCTTTGCATATCTATTATGTACCAATGATGTTTATTTAAACCAATTTATGATAATTTCTTGTCTTTAATACTAATTATCCCTTATAAATAGATAGATAGCAAAGTATCTAAATATATATTTGTATGGATCCTAATTAAAGTCTCCATATAGATCATTGGTGGTATGTTCCACGATCATGTTATTATATTGAGAGATTCTTCCCCCGATGTATAGTTTAAGTGGTATTTACATCTTCCTTGTGAGAGTTCGAACCACTTACATCATGTATATGAGAGATTAAGTGTGCTTCATATTTTCTCTCTTTAGTAGTGTGTCCATGTTCCACGAATAAGATACAAATTCACCAATTATTTAGGGTCTTATATTTCTTAGAAGTATGATTATGACTACATTGTTGTCATATTTGGACTAAGAAATTTGTTGAAGTGTCCACATGGCTTGTGGTAACTCTTTACGAATATATTTGTCTGACTCTACTATTGAGGTTTCAAGTCATAAAACTGAAGTTTTAAGCAAATATTATAAACATGGTTGAACTCATCTACAGTTTTAAAGACTAATAGATGGTTATAATAATAGATAGTCATAGAGAAGACTATTAATCTATGTTCATAGCATTGATTAAGAGTAAGCCATATTTTATATGAATTTTGACGTCTATTCAGACTTGAGGTCTAGGTGAATATAGTTCCTTATAATGTATAAGGCCATATATGTATCTAGAATAAGCTAATTGTCTGAATTAAATTTAGTGAGAGTGTTAAAAAAATCCGTGTGCTGATAGACTCATTATGATGTCCATAGCTAATGTAGGAAAATTGGATTATTCATCATGAGTGAGATGATCAAACTTTTTTATGACCATTGATTCTACACGTCGATGCATAAATTTGAATATGTGAAAATAAGGAAACTTGAATTCAAACATATTATAATCTCATAAATTTGAAATAACAATAAGAAGTCATTTTACTAATATAGAGTAGACCCTTTGAAAATTCATTTCCTAATTGGATACGCACTTTGAGGAGTAAAAATTCCACAGCAATACAGACGTATTACCTTGTGTATGACCATTTTTTTAAGAAATGAATTAGGTAATCTCTAAATTAGTGTAAGCCTAATTGAATCTGAATATGAATTAAGTATGCTCGTAGGAGATAATCACAATATGAATAATAAGGTGTAGATCTCCTAGCAATACAAATGTATCACCTTATGCATATAAAAAACGGATTTTATGGTTATCACCTAAAAAGGTGTAGACTTTTTATCCAAAAATTTGGATTTATTTTGAGGATAATCACTATACATGAGGCATGGTGTAGATCCTATTATAATACATGAGTACTATTCGCATATAGTCAACATCAAAAAATGATGTTTTGGTTATTTCAAAATGGAGATTTATTTTTATTTGCGTGAAACATATGTATAGCTTTTAAAAAAAAACAACGGGCTAGGACAATTATGTTGCAAAGGGATTGTAATGTGAAGACAATTAAAAATTATCAAACAATGGTTAAAACATATTTATACTATAATTAAAATAAACAGTACAAGTCTTAAATGTAAAAATTACATGACTCATATGGTACTGTTTAAATAGCAGTATTAAATAATGTGAAGCACAAGGGATAAAATGTAAAAGTACTGCAAAATAATTACAGAAAATAATTACTGATGGGCCAAAATTGTATTTGGGCTAATTTTGAAGCCCATTTCGAAGGGTATATAAATGAGCGGTTAGGGTTTCCTCTGAGCCGCCACCGCTACCCATAGGGGCGCATCGGGTCACTCCGCCGCCGCTTGAGGGTCATTCGGCTACCGCCTAGTCGCGTCTGTGCCGGCCGCCGGCCGCTGGCCGCCACTGGGGGCGCGTGTAGGGCGCGACCACCGTCGGTTCCTTGGGGCGTGGCCGGCCACCAGTGCCTAGAGGCGCGACCGGCCACCGTCGTTGCTACACCCTGTGTCTCGTCGGGCCACCCGTGAAACCACCTGTGGGCACGACCGCTTGTCGCCGCCTGCGCCTACGCCCGGGGAGCGACAAGATCTGGCGTTGGGAGCGCCGAAGGTGTGGCGGGCCGGCGTGTGGAGGTCGTATCGGGCGTCGCCGGTGGGTGGGTCGGTGTTCAGCGGAGTGGGTAGGGTCGCGGCTAGCACGGGCGGAGCGACGAGCCGTGCTCTGGTGCCACGGCGAGGCCGCAGGTGGCACGCCGGCGGTCGGCGCAAGCCACCGGTTGGTCTGCCGCGCCATGTGTGCTGCCGGGTCGATTCTTGTTCATTTTTCCTTCTCTATGTTTGAACCAGAAAAATACGAGAGCGATTTCTCTATTGGTTTGTTCTTGTTTCTTCGATTTGTGAAGAACATCACATTTTCGTTCTGGTTGCTCCGTGTACAACAAGGTGTTGATAACGTGTTATAATTGAACAACACATACACAAGAGATTGAATACAGAGTTTGCCAAATGAACATTATTCTTTATTGATTGCAATGTACATGTATTTATAGAAGTGAGGGAATACCATGAACAAATACATTGTTTGGCTAAAAGAACGTGTTGCTTCTTGCTTCATTCCCTGCTTTTGGCGTGGAATGATTAACCGCAACAAATTGCACGGATATAAAGACCCAGCAACTCGATGAATGATTAATAGAAAAACGTGGAATGCTAAGGAAAAGCCATTCCCGCCCTTTCTCCTCTCTCCCGCGTCCCCCGGGGATGCCGCCTCCGCTTGCTCCACCCCTCTCCCGCGGCACCTCCGCCACCTCCACGGCTCCATGGCTCCACGGCCGCGGGCTCTCCACTCCTCTCCTCGACCACCCTCATCCAGTCATCCGCAAACAGGCCGCGCCATTCCTCCCTCTCCATCTTCCTGCTCCGCTCTCCGCAGTGCCCTTCCCACCTCACCTTCCCCTTCCGATCCGCTCGCCTCGCCGCCTCGCGAACCCGCTCCGCAGGGGTTCCTCCTCGCCGACCTCCACGCCGCCAAATCCCTCGTCCGCATCCGCATGTAAGCCGCCTGCGCGCTCCCGGCCCTCGCGCGCCGCCTGTTCGACGAAATCCCGCGCCCGAACCTCGTCTCCTGGAATGCGCTCCTCGACGGCTACGCTAAGGGCCGCAACCTCCCCGCTGCGCGACGGGTATTCGACCAGATGCCCCAGCGAGACGTGGTATCGTGGAGTGCCATGATCGATGTGTGTCTTAAGTGCGGGGAGCACCGTGCACTGGGAGCCTCTCGCGGTGTTCGAGATGATGGAGGCCGCAGCGGCTCGCCACGGGTCAGGGCGAATGATTTCACCGTGGTCAGCGTTCTCGGGGCTTGCGCCCACCTGGGAGACATTGTGCGGTGGAGGCGGATGCACCAGTACCTGGAGGAGCACGGGTTCCTGCTGAATCTCAGGCTTGCAACATCACTCGTCGGCATGTACGCAAAGTGTGGGGCAATCAGTGAGGCGCTCGAGGTGTTCTGGTCTGTGCCTATGGAGAGCACTGATATTCTGATATGGAACGCCAGGATTGGTGGGCTGGCGGTGCATGGGATGAACAGGGAGTCGTTGCAGATGTTCCAGGAGATGGGGCTTGGAAGTTCTTTCGTTTTGTCTGCCTAGTAGATGTGCTTGGTGGTCGAGCTGGCTGCTTGGAGGAAGCATATGTTGTTGTCTAGAATATGGCAATGAAGCCCAATGTATCTGTACTTGGTGCTCTCCTGAAGGCAGCTTGTCCAGTTGTCCAATATCTATGCTGTCACTAGGCAGTGGCAAGAGGCAAAGAAAGCAAGAAAGGTGATGGAGTAGAGAGGCGTGAAAACAGTCCCTGGAGGCTAGATTTAGCGAGATTGATGTTGACAGAGACCTCTGCAGGTTCATTGTCCAAGATAAGACTCACCCAGGCTCAGTAGAAATTTATGCTTTGCTGAAACTTATATCAATGGATATGAGAATGATGGATGATATCACCATTCCAGATCATACCTGTACATACTGCTAGTGAGATGGTTGCGCCTATGGATCTCTCTCAAAAAAAAATCAGACACAGATTGAATGTTTGGTCATACATCAAATTGGGCAAGTGTATTTGTAGGTCTCAATTATGGCTGCATACACTGAATTTAGGCTGTTGTGGAAGTTAAACTACCAGGTATGCCCTATTCGTGAGCGAATATAGAGGTATATAATTGAATTTGAGGAGAAATACATGTGCGACATGTGTACTACCGAAGCAGAGCTATAGAAGCACAAGGTGTGAAAATCCTCTCACATGCATCATGCATGTGAGTGGCTTTTTAGTATCAGTCAATCAGGGCATTGAGAAAACAGAAACAATCACAATAACTGAATGTTTGTTGTAACAACAGACATATAGTATAAAGCATCTGGGTCAGCTTTCTTCAAGAACACTTTAAGTTAAGGCTTCAGCTTATGTGGACTATTTGATCAGATGGGACAAACGAATATTTCAAGCATGTGGACTATTTGCAGCAGATGGGCTTTAACCAAGAGTCATTCAGACTTGAAAATCATACCAGAGAGATAGAGATCTCATCAATATGCATGTGTTTGATATGTCACAAATACAAATATGTCTGGGTGACTGGGTCCTCTGATTATTTGCAGACGCAAAGGTGATATTACATTCTGCTTACTCCTGTTGCTATTTTGCAACTTTTAAATCTTCCCATGCTAATAACAAGTGCTTGAGTCTTTTCATACTTAACAATTAACATTCACAACATGTATATTAGAATGACATTTGTGATTGGTCTCATCCTCTAATAAAATAACTTCCATAGAAATCAAGTGATACTTGACTAAATAAAAAATGTTTGCTTATAAAACATGGTATGCAGAACAGTTAGGAAACATGCCCAGTGCACCCATGCTTTTCTTCAATGTTATCAAATTAACATAGTCAAAGATATAATACATTGATTCTATTTACATGGAAGTGTATAGCTGTAAGCAAATTCTGCATCTCCATTGTTTTACTATAGAAGAAAATAAAAACTTTGCATATTGATGCGCAGTGCACGTATACAGAAAAGCAATAAAATCCCAAAGAGATGCACACCAAGTGCTAAATCTAGTGAACTGGAACGGATGAGCTTCAGACATTGCCTGAAAATTCTTATTTGGTGTGTAAATACAGCTCGAAGTCATTCAGCAAAGAAATGTTAAACTTTAGAATAATATTTCTACTCCAAAAAGGCCTACTTGAGTTTTGATTTTTTCCAGCTTTGGTAAAAACGTGGAGCCTCCAACCGTATGGAGAAGATCACCTGTGTGTGGTCCTCACAGCATGTAGACCTACCTATTATTTAGTGACACCAGCACTGGGCTGGGCTGCACCAAACCGTTTGTTTACAGCTACCATCTTCTCTGATTTGTATTGTAAATGGTAACACCAGGTGACGTTTCACTCTTGCTGTTTTCCCTACTAATAACTGAGCAAGTTAGAGTCATGCAGGAAACTTACCCTGTCATTGTGTTCTCACAAGCTTGGGTCTCCACCTCTGCCATATAAACCATCTCTGTTCTCCAGCTTTAATATCAGCAAATCTTCTCTTCAGGTCAATTCCTTTTCTTCTCTTTTCTTCACATACCAATTCCTTTGAATTGCCGATCAGGGGATGCTCTGGTGTTCCGAGATCACTGCTGTCGATGATCTTCTGCACCATCTCCAGCACCTCGCTCATCTTCGGCCGATGTCTAGCGTGGCGCAGCAGGCACTTGTTTGCCACCGAGGCAAGCTTGGCTGCCGACTTTAAGTTGTATTTCCCTTCGAGCCTTGGATCCATTATGATTTCAAGCTTCTTGGCGTCGGAAGAGTAAGGCTTCGCCCACTCTATAAGGTTCTGCTCGCCTCTCGGTCTGTTCCTGTCTAGAGGTCGCCGGCCCGTGAGGAGCTCATAGAGCACTACGCCATAGCTCCATATGTCATTCTTGCTGCTGAGGCGTCCCGTGTGGATATACTCAGGAGCTGCATACCCAATAGTGCCCACCACCTGTTTGGTTTGTCGTACAGAAGGAGCATTTTCATCAGATGAGTAATTGATAAATCTTTCTAGTGATTGAAACTACAAAGACAGGCTAGTGGATTTGCAGAATTTTAGCAACACGTGTGATCGAATGTTAGAATTGGAAAACAGCCAGAAAGTTAAGTTGATCGTAACCAGGCAGAAAAAGGTGCCTGCCTTTCCTGACCGGTCCTTGTGCACTACCACACAGAGTCACAGACTAGACTAACCGAAAGTGCCTATCATTGTACTGTGTTGCCTTGGCTTGCCTTTCCTTCTATTGTGTCGACTTCTTGTTTTCACAAGGCCACTAGTATTTTGAAAGTCAATTACTTGCCAAGTTTCCGGGCACGTTAACCATATCAGGACAACAGAATGGTTCTATGTTCTAACAATCATTCTGTTTGCTGCTTGTCTGGCAGGTAAGGAAGAACTACATGGAAGGTGTTCTGCTACGGATTGTCTACTGCGGAGCACTCAAAGTTTAATCTTTGAGATCACAGTATACCATTCGATGTGCCGGCATTGTGCAGGGAGAACAGGTGACCGTGAATTCTGAGCAAAAAGGATATTTTGGTGCCACGTACCGCTGTGGAAACATGGCTGCCGTCTTGAGGTCCCAGTCTAGCCAATCCGAAGTCCGACAGTTTGGCGTTCCAGTTCTCGTCGATTAGAATGTTTGAAGGCTTCAGATCACGAAATATTATCTGGAAGAGCATTGCATCAATGTCGATGATGTGAGGCCAGTATATGGACAGACGAAGCAAATCAACGAGAGCTTCTGATAGACGGATACTGACCTTGATTTCAGATTCTTCATGGAGATACTTCAAGCCGCGAGCTGTGTCAAGCGCTACCCTGAGGCGCATCCCCCACGATGCAGGCCTCGGCGACCTCGACGACAGGTGATCCGCCAGGCTTCCGTTGGGCATGAACTCGTACACCAGCAGCAGCTGCATCCCCCTCTCGTCGTCCTCGGCACAGTAGCCGATGAGCTTGACCAGGTTCGGATGATCCACCACCCCGAGAACGTTCACCTCTGTCACCCACTCCTTATGCCCCTGCACCGCCGCCGCCGCGCCATTCAGAACCTTGCTCACACTCTCGCGTTCTGGGATACCTTGATGTTGAAGTAAATACCTGCAGGCCTTTGCGGCCGAGCTGCTTGATGGCGACCTCGACGCTCCGGCGGGGCTCGAGCACGCTCCGGATGGTGCCGCGGTAGACGCAGCCGAAGCCGCCCTCACCGAGCACGAGCGAGCGGCTGAACCCCCGGGTGGCGCTCTTGAGCTCCTGGAAGGTGAAGATCCGGAGGTTGTTTGCACGCTGCGGCAGCGACAGCTGCCTGTACCGGCCGAACGACTCGGCGCTGATCTCCGACGACACGTTGAGCGAGCACTCCGACCCCGACCGCCGCGCGTCCCGATCCGTCGACGTGCTGCTGTTGGACCGCGCCGACAGCGACCGTGTCGTCGTCGTCATCGCTGCAGCCGCTGCCCGGCCCGGCCGCTCCTCCCTCTCCCAGCCCGCGAACCCGAAGCACTGCATCGCCCTCGACGTGCCGCCCGTAGAAGACGCCTCCCCTGCTCTGCACCCACATCGCGACGCCGGATGACACGGTCAGTTCATGTGCATTATCGCCAATCAACATTACTAACTCTTTTCATATTTCCACACAGCACAAATAATTAATACTAGATCTTTAACAATTTGACCATCTAAAGGAAGATCGAATCAAGTTGAAAATGATCACAAGAACATGATACGATCTCCTCCATTTGCAAAGAATACCTATATGCTTTCCAAAGAAACAAAGATATCACCATTCCGTTTTAAATGGAAAAAGGGGAAATCGTTTATGTGCAGTGCTGGCAAAGAAAGGATGGATGACCAATCACACCTACCAAATCTGCAGGAGGGAAAGAAGAAAACAGAGTACCCAAGCAAGCGATCAGGTGATCAGCCATGGCAGAAAAACACCCGGATTTTCGAAGGCTGCTCCCCCTCCAATCTCCAACCACACTCCAACACCCACACATCGTCGTCAATGGCGTTGTCACCCAACCCGAACAAACCAATCCCATCTATCCCACCCAAGGTACAAAGCACCCAACCAACCGAAGCTTTATTTCTCTGCTCACCTTTGGCATCAGCTAGCTTCTCCGCCTCAGCATGGAGAAGAAGGCAACGATGACGACGACGCGGCTGCTCGGATCTCGCGTCGCGAGGAGGAAGAAGAGGAGGTAGCAAGAGCAGGAAGATGGGCTAGGCTACCCTTTGTGTGCGGTTAACGAGTCAACAATGGAGGAGGAGGAGGAGGAGGAGGGGGTGGGCTAACGTTAACCCGGCACTGCGCCCGGATCGTCCACTGCGCGCGCCGCTGTCTCTTTCTGTTTGGTTGGTTGCCGCTTGCTTGCTATGGTGCGAGAGAAATGTGAGGGGATTGGACAGCGAGAGGCTTAAATGTTGGGGAAACGAGGTGTGGAGGCGCGCAGCAGCAGTTGAACAAGATTGGATCAAAGAGAGAACTTTCATCGTCAGCGGTTTTCCATGTGTATCAGCCGCTGCGATTGACTAACCGATGGATGGATCATGGATGGATGCAGACCTAGGCCCTTTTCAGAACGTGCTTTTTTCACTGTGTACCTCCTCAGACTCGGATCATAAGGTACAACTTTTTCCTCTAACATTGCAATCTAAAATCAGATATGATATAATGAAGATGTTGTTGTGTTAAATTTGGTCCTAATTCCAATACTTGTGGATGGAGGGAGTAATTACCTTGTGATGGAAGTAAAACAGATGTCCTATCAGCTCAAAATTTTGGGGCTCAACATATAGCACGTGGTCCTAGTTGTAAAGGCATGGGCAGGGAGTACATCTCATTCTCACCGTATCTGACAGGATATGCTATCCAGATCTGTGAAACAGTAACAGGTACTATATTGTTTTAGTTATGATGGTTATTCAATTATCCACTACTATTAGGTACTATAATATAATCCATATTTTTGGGGAAAAAATCCGTGCAAATTGGTGCAAAATGCTTACAATAAACAATGCAATCACTAGGACGAAACCAGCTAGTTTTGTTTTGGTCACCTAATCGCAAAGTGCAAAGCATTGTGATTTAGAACTAAAAGTATCTTTTGCACTCAGTATACAATGTTGCTTTGTCATTAGATGTGCACAACTAGAGAAATAATAATGATAATAATACCTGCTATGGTGTCCCCTAAATCTTTTCATAAACTATTATGCCATGACATGTGACACCATGCATTTGAATATCAGGGCATGAATCTGGCCACTTGTCCATGGATGAAGCTTGCAGTCATCAACTTCTCACCCAATGAATTCTTTCCAATGAGGTACACTTTTTTCTTGAGTGGGTGACAGATCTAAGGTAATATTCTTACGAGGACAGAGGGCAATCATACCAGCTATACTTAATTAGGCGCAGCCGCAACCAGCGGACACTGTTATTACTTAATACTACTGGTAAAGACTGTTCCATTCAGTCATATTATCCACCAGTAACACACAATTACCAGTTTCATCCAGTGATTTCAGGTAGCTTACCTAGTTGATGCAGCTATGTTTGAACTGGTCTCAGGAGAAAAACTTGCACAATGCTCTGACCTGCTTGTTGCAAGTTGCCGCAGCTACTAGCGACGATTGTGACCGCTAATAATCCACCAGCAAGTCAAAACCGCTAATATTCCATCGTTTCACCTTTGCTTTCAAGGACTCCCCTCTACTGTTCTCTAATGACTTTTCTCTTTGTACTGGGAATTTTGGCATTCCCGTAACTCATTGCTCATGTCGAAACTTATGCTATTAAATAAACCCTACGGTTTATCATTCTCGGTTAACCATACTTGTCTTTGAACAGCTCTGCCTTGAACACAGTTGAAGTCCTGCAAAATCAGCTAACCAGTTAACATAGCAAATCAGCTGAGCCATGATAATAATATTATGGTATGCAATCTTTTGTAGATACCCGCAGCTTTCCTGGATTGTATTTGTTATTATCTCAATGAATCATACACTAATTAATACTCACTACGTTAACTTTTAAATAACGTAATTGACTTTTATCTCAACGTTTGACCATTTATCTTATTCAATAAATTTTTTAAAATATCATTTATTTTGTTATAATTTGTTTTATTCTAAAAGTACTCCGAGCATAACTTATATTTTTGCATATTTATAAAAAAAATAAGACGAATGGACATACGTTAAGTTAAAAGTTACATTTAAAAAGTTAATAGAGGGAGTATAAACTAAGTGATTTGGAGCAGACGTGGTCAAAACTATGAATCCATATCATTGTGCACTTGTTTTGGCGCATCTGAAATATTTATACCTGTAGACCAGTACAACATTGCAGTGTCAGCAGCCCTGCACTTCCATTCGCAAAACATGGCCTTCAATTTAGCTTAATTTTAAAGAGATGGCAGGAGAACTGTCAAGTATTCAAATTCGTTGCATTGGGATTTAGAGGAAGAACACATGCTATTAGCAGTTGGTGAGATCAATTTGTGAGCCTTAACAACTGCTCCGTTAGATTCAGACGGACATGAGCTGTCGAGGAATCTTTCACCCTAAGCTTGCACTTGCACTGCAGCAGCTGCTTCTGCTTCCTTGGTCGACGTTTGTATGGGATCTGGATTAGTATCAGCACTTGGATAAATTATGAGCAAAGGGTTTGAGGAAAAATGGCTTGTTTAATCTTATCAGAAAGATAATAGTTAATGAAGGTACCATGATGTCCTCTACTCCTCTGTAGTCTGTACGCTGCGTGCCCTGGCGCCCCCGGCAAGGGACATGCCATTGAATATGATTAAGGCCCCTGCAACTCTGCTTTGTACGAGCTCATGCATCTCCCTTGATGTAAGGCCTGAATAATAATATTTTTTACAGGATAAAATTACGTGGTATGAAATTTATATAATTAGATTTACAATCTAAATAATTATATACTATTGTTAGATTTATTTGCTTTAGTTTTGCTGTAAAATTAATTGTCAAAGTACGTCTGTTGGACCGGAAACGGCGACCAGAGGGGGTGAATGGGAGCTTTTAAAATTTCAGGCTAAAAATAGCCTTCTGTTTTAATTCAGTCTACTGCGGAACAGGCTTCGAACACAACCTTCGAAGTTCTGGTTCGGAGGTATTTGACAGCTCCGAACACAGGCTTCGCAAGGAGTAAAAGTCCGAAGCCAAGAAGACTTCGCTCTACACGCAACCCCGAAAAATCTACTCTGCTAAGTCAGTGCAGGCTCCGCACACAGGGTGCTTCGAGCAGGCTTCGCACTTCACCCTTCGCAAGAGTGGACTAACCTCTGAGGACTTAGACCAAATACTTAGCGACATCAACTGGTGCTGGGCTTCGCACTTCGAAGGTCTAAAAGCACACAACACAGACTTCACTAAGGGCTTCGACACAATAAGAAACACGGGCTTCGATCAGTGCTTCGCTAGTAAACAGCAAGGTCTAGCCTCTAGTTACACAGCGAACGCACACTGAAAAAGCACACTTCGCGCAAAACACACTTCGCCTAGACAGGCTACGGTGCACTACTACTAGCGAGGTATGCAAAACAAGCTCAAGCAGAAACTTCACACAGAAGCAGGGCTTCGCTGCTTGAACAAGGAACACAATAAATGAACTCACAGGGTGAATACAACGTGTGGTGGCTAGTACATGAGCTCAACAGTGAATGCTCAAAGTATTAAATGTTACCTACCCAGCTCCACTATTTATAGCCACTATTCACCCAAGTGAATTGACTACTTTACCCCTAGGGCTTACATCGGTTTTGTCTCTACAGAACACAGGGGTACAAAAGGTAGTCAACTTTATTCTGGAGGCTTCTCTGTCAGCTTTGCAGGGGG
This sequence comes from Zizania palustris, assembly GCA_019279435.1. Taxonomy (NCBI): domain Eukaryota; kingdom Viridiplantae; phylum Streptophyta; class Magnoliopsida; order Poales; family Poaceae; genus Zizania; species Zizania palustris. Next base: position 9,750,567 of record JAAALK010000080.1, read on the forward strand.
GACAGCGTCAGCTTTTTGCAGAGCAGATATTGTCAGCCTTTACAGTCTTTGACTTTTCTGAAGCCCCCCTTCGCACGCGAGGGGTGCGGTAGCTGCGGTGAGAAGCCTTGAGCCAGACGGCCTTCGCTTCACCGAAGTCAGCCTCCGATATAGTGACGGTTTTGAGCCGAAGCCGTCAAAGCCCTTAGGCCTTCGCACCAACACCTTCGGAGTGGACCACCACGGCTTCGCAGCTTCTTCCAGCTCAAACTCCGTCAGTCCGTGTACCGAAGCCATGCATGGCTGAAGTACCTCAAGTCATCCTCACTCCGGAGCTAGCCTCGCTCCGAAGTCTGCTTCACTCCGAAGCCCCACCTTCAGAGTACCACCCTTCGAAGTCCCTCCTTCGTCTAAGGCCTCCGCATGAAGCATTCCATGAGCCCTTCGTCGCAGTGTCTCTCCCCAAGCACACTCCTCGACGAGCCTCACCCGGACCATGCCTTCGATGCACCTCGACTTCTGAGACCTTCGTCGGGTAACCTTCGAGTGTCTCCCTCCAGAGCACACTTCGAACACCTTGCCTCATTGCTGAGGACTTGATCCACCATACCCCGAAGTCACTCCTTCCGGAGTACCCTTCGAAGTGCCTCGCCTTCGAGGACTTTGTCTCGGAGTACCTTCACCCGGAGCCACGCTCCGCACTTACTGCCCTCTCCTGGCGCACCTCGACCCGAGGTCCGACCTCGACCCCTTCGCAGCCTCCGTGATGGAACTCCCCGCTCCCCTGGCATCAAGCCTCCCGCTTGACCCAGGTTCACTTGTTACGAACCGTTTGTCGCCTTCGAAGTCCCCTGCGCACCACAGACAAGCAGACAAGTGTATCCAGTACCCCGGAGACCTCTCCGGGTTAACAACCTTCGGCACACACTCCGGTGTACCGCCCAAAGTACCGAGACCTTCGGTACAACCCAGTCATCGTGTACTGACGGGCCCCTCCGTCAGGCACACTCCGCTGCAACAGTTGCAGCAACCAAAGCCACCGAACCCTTCGGTGAAACAGCCTCCGAATGCCAACCTCCGAACCCCTTCGGAGGGACCTCTTCGAAACAGAGGGTAAAATCATGTCAATCACTCATCACAGACTCCGAAACCAAGCCTTGATTTCTCAATCTCCCCCTTGATGAGTGCATTGACAACTAAATTCAAGTTCAAGGAAATTTAAAGAATTTCAGCACACAAGTGACCATAAAAACTCAGAAACGAGCCAAATCATGTCACTTGACAAAAGAGTTTTCCTCCCCCTTTTTAAAAGAGTAAAAAGCCTCTTCGGCAAATCTCCCCTTTGCAAGATAAAAACTCCCCCTAAATAATTTACCCCCTTGCAGCAGAGAACTCAAAAATTTCTCCCCCTTTGGCAATGCAAGCATCAAGGAGCATTTAAAAGATGCAAAGCTTCAAAATGGGCAGAGTTGCAAAGACATATAAAGCAAAAATATACCAATATTAATACCAATGATCATGTGCTCAGCTCAATTTAATATTCTCTAAAAACATGATGACAGCATGTGATTTTATCATTTTGAAATAAAAGCATTTCCAATCAGGTCAAGCCTAGGCATGAAAGCCATTAGAAGCTTAAAGCAATGATTTTGGCATACACTACACTATTCCAGTTCATACCAATGTGCAATGGTAAGCAGTCTAGAATAGAGTAGTGCGACAAACAAACCCACCTGGATCTTTTTGCTTTGAAGCATGTAAATCATGGATTTTTGGAATTTTGATTTAGTGAACAAGTTGTGTTAGCACCTGATGAGATATCCATGAATATGTAGAACAATTTTTTAAGTTGCAATGATTAGCATCCAGAGAAAAGGTATCTTGCTATCAAGTAGATAAAAGATAGCTAAAGCAGTCATGCCTACACATGCTAGATACAAGACTTAGCAGTGAGCAGATTTGATTTTGGAAAGAAAGCATCATGCACATTAAAGTTTCAGATATATTAAATAGAGCTGAGCTGACATGATTTCATGAATTATAATCAGGCATATAAGTGCAAGAGATGTAAATGCAATTTCACACATGATGAGCATATGCATGACAATTAAAAACAGCTCCCCCTCACAAAATGCCGTAAGGGTGAAAAATACCAAGTTCCCCACGCAAGTAGGCAAATCGAGAAGCATCGAGGGGTTTTGTGAAAATATCGGCTAGCTGGTGTTGGGTATCAACATATTGAAGTTCAATATCACCCTTCTCATTATGGTCTCTGAGAAAATGATATCGCACATCAATGTGTTTGGTTCTGGAGTGCTGAACCGGGTTGTTTGCAATACAAATAGCGCTAGTGTTATCACAGAAAAGTGGAACACTCTTATAATCTAACCCGAAATCCCACAAAGTGGAAACCATCCACAAAATCTGAGAGCAACAGCTAGCTGCAGCAACATATTCGGCCTCAGCCGTCGATTGTGCAACACTAGACTGTTTGCGGGAAGACCAGCAAACCAGAGAAGTACCCAGAAAATGACAAGTACCAGAGGTACTCTTCCTATCAATCCTACACCCAGCAAAATCCGCATCGAAATAACCTCGAAGACATAAAGATGAAGACGCTGAATACCAAATGTCGAACTCAAGGGTATGTTTGAGATACCTTAGAATGCGCTTTACCGCTTGGCAGTGCGAAGCTCGAGGTGAAGCCTAAAAACGAGCGCACGGACACACTGCGAAGTGTATGTCCGGCCTCGTAGCAGTCAAGTAGAGGAGGGAGCCGATCATGCTTCGGAACACCTTCTGATCTACGGCTTCTCCATCTTCGTCAGGATCCAATGCTACAGATGTAGCCATTGGAGTGGCGAGAGGCTTCGCATCGGCCATGTCGAATTTCTTGAGCAGGTCCTTGGTGTACTTTGTCTGGTGGACAAAAGTACCTTGTTTGCCTTGCTTGATTTGCAAACCAAGGAAAAATGTGAGTTCGCCCATCATGGACATCTCGAACTCCCTGCTCATGGCATCTGCAAACTTGGCAACCAAAGCATGAGAAGAGCCACCAAAGATGATATCATCCACATAAATCTGAACTAGGAGGAAATCTTTGCCATGCTTGAGAGTAAATAGGGTTTTATCAACAGAGCCCATCAAATATCCCCGCTCAAGCAGAAAAGACGTAAGTCTGTCATACCAAGCCCGAGAGGCCTGCTTGAGTCCATAAAGAACCTTATGAAGTTTAAGGACTTTATGTGGGTATTTGGGGTTTTCAAAACCAGGGGGTTGTTTTACATAAACATCTTCGCCTATGAAGCCATTAAGGAAGGCACTTTTGACATCCATTTGATAGAGTTTGAATCCCCGGGATGTCGCAAAGTCAAGCAAAATCCTAATGGCCTCAAGACGAGCAACAGGTGCAAAAGTTTTAGTAAAATCAATCCCTTCTAATTGAGAATAACCCTGAGCTACAAGTCTAGCCTTGTTTCTAACTATAGTCCCATCCTCCCCTTGTTTATTTTTGAAAATCCATTTTTTTCCAATGAAATGAACATTTGGTGGAGGATCAACTAGTGACCAGACTTGGTTTCTCTCAAAATTTTCAAGTTCTTCATGCATGGCATTGATCCAACTAGAATCAGAAAGTACATGACTAACATCTAAGGGCTCGAAAGAAGCAACAAAAGCAGAATTAGTGAAATGAGCATGAGAACGTGTTACCCTTTGATCAAGCTCACCAATGATCTGCTCAGGAGGGTGCATCCTTTGAACATGATGTGGAGCCTCGCGGCGAGATGCAGTCTCCCTCTCGACTTGTGCGTTGGAATGGTCCAAGATGACCGATGTCGAGGTAGTTGCTTCGGGACCTTGTGCCGAAGTGGTCGAAGCGGGGTCGGCTTCGGGGGTTGATGTCGAGGGTAGTAGTGGTTCATCCTCGAAATCTCCGGGATCTTCTTCGAAGATGGTCTGTTCCATGTCGTGTTCATTTGCCTGTTCAAATGCAGAACTAACAGAGGGGGTAGATTCATCAAAAGTCACATCACAAGACTCGATGACAGTGTTAGTCTCCAAATTATAAACACGATAAGAATGACCATGAGTAGTATAACCCAAAAAGATCCCGTCAGAAGAACGCGACTCAAATTTATCCAAATTACCATGTTTTAGGATAAAGCAACGACAGCCAAAAACTCGAAGATGAGTAACCTTGGGCTGTCTCCCAAAACGTAGCTCATAAGATGTCAAGTTCAAAATTGAGCGCAAGAAGATTCGGTTTGAGATGTAACAAGCAGTGTTCATGGCCTCAGCCCAGAATTTTCTAGGAGTCCTATGCTCATCGAGCATCGTCCTAGCCATCTCAACCAAAGTGTGGTTCTTCCTCTCAACGACACCGTTTTGTTGAGGAACCCGCGGAGCAGAGAATTGATGTTCTATGCCATGCTCCATACAAAAGTCAACAAAGAGACTGTTCTTGAACTCAGTGACATTATCACTTTGAATGAATTTCAATGCACCAGGGAGTTCAGTGAAAAGTCTCAAAGCCAAGCTCCGAAAGTGTGAGAACACTTCATCCTTGCTGGCAAGAAAGAAGACCCAAGAGTAGCGAGAGAAATCATCGACAATAACTAATGCATACCACTTGCCGCCTAAAGAACTAACCCGAGAAGGACCCTCAGTGTCCATGTGGAGAAGTTCTTCGGGTTGTTCAGTCATCACTGTGGTGACTGGCGAATGCGAAGCGGCAATCATTTTTCCATGTCGACAAGGAGCGCAAACTAAATTCTTCTCAAACTTGAGCTTGGGCAATCCTCGGATCAGACCTAGGGCACTCAGACGAGCGAGCAACTCAAAGCTCGTATGCCCTAGTCTCCTATGCCACTTCCAAATCTCAGAAGTAGAATGTGCAATAAGACAATGAGAAGAACCAGATGAATAAGAAAAATCAGCTCCAAAAACTCTCCCAACTCTAAAGATCTTACAAACAACAATGCCATCAGAATTGAGTACTTGCGAAGTATCGCGATGGAATCGCACTTCGAAGCCCTCATCCAGCAACTGAGATACAGAAAGCAAATTGTATCCCAGATTTTCAACCAAAGCAACATCTTTGAGAGTAAAATTCGAGTTAATTCTTACCACACCTTTACCTTTCACTCTACTCCTTCGATTGTTTCCGAAGGTGATATGTTCCCTTTGCTTGGTTGTGGTGAGGCTAGAGAACCATGTTGCATCTCCGGTCATATGGCGCGAACAACCGGAGTCCATGATCCACGTGCCCTCCAAGCCTCGGTCTGTCGCCTACACATGATAAGAATATATGATGAGGCATCCAGCACTGAGTGACACGAGTAGTAGGCATAGTAAAAGTAGACGGTCTACGCACATGATAATCAGAATGATGCAAAGTGCGAGGTCTACCTACATACTGTGATCGAACAACATGACGAGGTCTCCTACTCTGACGAGGTACAAAGCTACTCGCCCGGGGTCTACCACCATATGGAATATGGTGAACACCTCGAGGAGCAAAACCTCTCTGAGAAGCACGAGGAGCCTCAAAAGCAGGACGATAGTAAAACTCAGACTCATGCATACCTAAAGATGGGTAATGCATGTCCTGGTAACTCATCGCCTGAGAGCGTCGCTCATCCTTGATGCGACGAAAACAGAACCCAACCAAAGGACCCGCCCGCTGACAGTAAGAACAATGAAAAACTCTCCTAGGGGCACTCTCATGGGTCATAGGAGCAGCTCTCATAGGCTCCTTGGGCTTCTGCTGAGTGGTTTTCTTGGGAGGGATTTTCTTGGCAGGAGGTGTGGTTTTCTTTGGAGTTTGGGTAGGCTTTTTAGCTGATGGAGTGTCTAACAGAGCTCTCTCTTTCTCTAGGGTAGTGGGTGAGGTAAAAACAGTTTTGTTCTCACTATCTGAAGGAGTCCTCTCAAAACCCAAACCTAGAGCTAACCCTGCTCTGTCAGCACACATCATGGTCTTGGCCAAGAGCAAATCCATCCTACCCTTTCTCTCAGTGCATTTGTTAACCATAGATAGAAGGTATTCATTTTCAGTCATGAGGTTTTCAGCTCGCTCTCTAACAGTGCCTAGCTGGTCCTTAAGGGTCATGCAAGTGTCACACACAGGCTGCACATCCTTAGAACTACCGGCCCTTTCCAATCTAGCCTCTAAATCATGAACATGCTTATCACGTAAATTAATGTTCTCGCGCAATAAAGAACAGTTCATGCAATCAATTATTTCATGAGGTCTAGAATCAACCACCAAAAGCTGCTTCTGTGTAGTCTCAAGCTCAGATAGAGTTTGAGTATGTACATTATGCAACTAAGCAAGCTCATCCATGACAACAGTACAAGATTCACATTCAGCATCATCTACTTTAGACTTAAGCATGGCATACTCAGTAGAAACAGATTCTAGCCTAAGTCTAAGGTCTTTTCTTTCTCTAGCGGCTTGCACAAGTAATCTATCGTGACCAAGAACTACTTCATTCAGCTCATCTAGTTTAATTGAAAGCTGGTCATAGGATAGTGGTACCTCAGATGAGTCAAGCTCATCGCCGTTGTGATCGCTGTCGGCCATGAAGCAAAGGCCGGTGAAGTCTCGTCCCTTCATGTCCTTCTTGTCCTCCTTCCTTGGGGACTCCTCCTCCTCAGAGCTTGACTCCTCAGTTGAGGAAGTGTCGATGTCACTGAGAGCAGCAACAAAGGCTCTGGAAGCGTCTTTGGCTACTTTCTTAGCCATCTTGCCGCGCTTGCCCTTCACAAAGGGTTTCCTCTCCTTCTTGGGGTATTTGGGGCGCTCACTCTCATCTCTCTTCTTGAATTTAGGGCAATTGTCCTTGATATGAGAAGTGTCGCCACATTCAAAGCAACCACTAAAACCACTTCTCCTCTGATCCCATCTCTCATGGTGAAAACGGGTGAACCTTCTGGCAATGAGAGCAAGCTCATCATCATCCAGAGTATCCACCTGCTCTTTAGTTACAGAGACCAGGGAGGACAAAGCAAAACCATCTGCAAGAACACAAGTGCCAGATGTGCTTGGTTCTGCAGTGGTGCCACGACTAGTACTAGAAACCAATGCCAATGCTGTGGCAAGGAGTTTCTGTGCACTGCAAGAGATGCCTTGGCAATCTCTGTGGACTTCAGCTTGCTGAAGAGCTCATCACAGGTCAATGAGTCATAACCCGCGGACTCCTCAATGTTGGATATCTTCACTTCCCATATGCTACGATCAAGAGAATAGAGAAGCTTGATAGCCCTATCATGATCATTGTAAGCAAGCGTCCCGTTGGACTGCAAGTTACTCACTATCGCATCAAAGCGAGAAAACATGGCATCTATAGATTCACCAGGTGCCTGCACAAACAGCTGATACTGTTGATTATATGTGCTTTGGCGCCTGGCCTTGATCTGTGTAGAGCCCTCATGAAAAATAGTGAGAGTGGTCCAAATTTCCCTAGTTGTCCTAAGGTGCTGAACCCTATCAAACTCACTTCTACTCAAACCAATGAACAGTATATTTCTTGCCTTAGAGTTGGCATTATACTGATCCTTCTCTGTTTGAGAGGTGCGAGTCTCAGGGATGGAGTATTGTGAGTCCACAATCTCCCAAATTGCATTTCCTTGGCTTAGCAAGTAAGCCTCCATGCGCACCTTCTAGTATGCGAAATCAGTCCCATCGAACAGAGGAATTTTACTAACTCTGTCCATATCGCCAAAAGATCATAAAACTGGTTAAGGTCAACTGGTGATCTTAACCTGCTCTGATACCAATTGTTGGACCGGAAACGACGACCAGAGGGGGGGTGAATGGGAGCTTTTAAAATTTCAGGCTAAAAATAGCCTTCTGTTTTAATTCAGTCTACTGCGGAACAGGCTTCGAACACAACCTTCGAAGTTCTGGTTCGGAGGTATTTGACAGCTCCGAACACAGGCTTCGCAAGGAGTAAAAGTCCGAAGCCAAGAAGACTTCGCTCTACACGCAACCCCGAAAAATCTACTCTGCTAAGTCAGTGCAGGCTCCGCACACAGGGTGCTTCGAGCAGGCTTCGCACTTCACCCTTTGCAAGAGTGGACTAACCTCTGAGGACTTAGACCAAATACTTAGCGACATCAACTGGTGCTGGGCTTCGCACTTCGAAGGTCTAAAAGCACACAACACAGACTTCGCTAAGGGCTTCGACACAATAAGAAACACGGGCTTCGATCAGTGCTTCGCTAGTAAACAGCAAGGTCTAGCCTCTAGTTACACAGTGAACGCACACTGAAAAAGCACACTTCGCGCAAAACACACTTCGCCTAGACAGGCTATGGTGCACTACTACTAGCGAGGTATGCAAAACAAGCTCAAGCAGAAACTTCACACAGAAGCTCAACAGTGAATGCTCAAAGTGTTAAATGTTACCTACCCAGCTCCACTATTTATAGCCACTATTCACCCAAGTGAATTGACTACTTTACCCCTAGGGTTTACATCGGTTTTGTCTCTACAGAACACAGGGGTACAAAAGGTAGTCAACTTTATTCTGGAGGCTTCTCTGTCAGCTTTGCAGAGGGGACAGCGTCAGCTTTTTGCAGAGCAGACATTGTCAGCCTTTATAGTCTTTGACTTTTCTGAAGCCCCCCTTCGCACGCGAGGGGTGCGGTAGCTTCGGTGAGAAGCCTTGATCCAGACGGCCTTCGCTTCACCGAAGTCAGCCTCCGATACAGTGACGGTTTTGAGCCGAAGCCATCAAAGCCCTTGGGCCTTCGCACCAACACCTTCGGAGTGGACCACCATGGCTTCGCAGCTTCTCTCAGCTCGAACTCCGTCAGTCCGTGTACCGAAGCCATGCATGGCCGAAGTACCTCAAGTCATCCTCACTCCGGAGCTAGCCTCGCTCCGAAGCCTGCTTCACTCCGAAGCCCCACCTTCAGAGTACCACCCTTCGAAGTCCCTCCTTCATCCAAGGCCTCCGCATGAAGCATTCCATGAGACCTTCGTCGTAGTGTCTCTCCCCGAGCACACTCCTCGACGAGCCTCACCCGAACCATGCCTTCGATGCACCTCGACTTCTGAGACCTTCGTCGGGTAACCTTCGAGTGTCTCCCTCCGGAGCACACTTCGAACACCTTGCCTCATTGCTGAGGACTTGATCCACCATACCCCGAAGTCACTCCTTCCGGAGTACCCTTCGAAGTGCCTCGCCTCCGAGGACTTTGTCTCGGAGTACCTTCACCCGGAGCCACACTCCGCACTTACTGCCCTCTCCTAGCGCACCTCGACCCGAGGTCCGACCTCGACCCCTTCGCAGCCTCCGTGATGGAGCTCCCCACTCCCCTGGCATCAAGCCTCCCGCTTGACCCAGGTTCACTTGCTACGAATCGTCCGTCGCCTCCGAAGTCCCCTGCACACCACAGACAAGCAGACAAGTGTATCCAGTACCTCGGAGACCTCTCCGGGTTAACAACCTTCGGCACACACTCTGGTGTACCGCCCAAAGTACCGAGACCTTCGGTACAACCCAGTCATCGTGTACTGACGGACCCCTCCGTCAGGCACACTCCGCTGCAATAGCTGCAGCAACCAAAGCCACCGAACCCTTCGGTGAAACAGCCTCCGAATGCCAACCTCCGAACCCCTTCGGAGGGACCTCTTCGAAACAGAGGGTAAAAGCCTGTCAATCACTCATCACAGACTCCGAAACCAAGCCTTGGTTTCTCAACGTCTACTCTCAAAACCGATTAGTACTTATTGGTGAATGAGTATTATAGCTAGTAATACATTTGAGGTTGGAACTTATAAAGTCATAAGACCATCTCCGATAGTATTATTGTAACACCCGTATTTTCAAACTGAATTCGAATTTAAAATTTGTTTAAATGAAGAAAGGCTTTACAATTTAAAACTTTTAGCTGAAACTATTGAATTTTGAAATTAAATAATTTTGTAAGGGTCTTTGAGACTTAAAGTATTTTACAAAATTTATTTGGAATTTTTCGAATTCGAATTCATAATTTAAACTTCAAAATTATTTTCTGGAATTTATTTTATTCAAAAAGCTTTTTATTTCCCTTAGTGGCCGCGCCCTCCCTTTTGGCCCAGCCAGCCCACCAGCCCACCTCCTCCCCTCTCTCTCTGCCGCGCGGGGCCCGCCTGTCGGCGCCTCCCTTCGCGCTGGCCGCCCTCTCCTCTCTCTGGCCGCTCGGCCCCACTCGCCAGGGCGCTCCGCCCGCTGCCGCCCAGGGCCCGCGTGTCAGCTCCGCCCACCCCTCCCCGATCCAGCCGGCGCCCCTTTTCTCTCTCCCCGCGCCGCCAGCAACGGCCCCTCCGATTTCTCCGGCGCCGCCCCGACGTCCTAGCGCCCACGCCCCCGCCTCTTCCGGCTCCCATTTAATGCGCCGCATCCACCCCCGTAGCCAATTTTTCGCAAGCGCTCCTCTTCTCGCCAGATTTCCCCTCGCACCGAACCTCGCCGCCTCACCTTCAGCCGCGTGCCGCCGTCGCCGGCGACCGCCTCAGTCCCCACCGCCGGCACCTCCGTGCTCCCCGTCGCACGAGCTACCTCGGCCCCGCCTCCCTTCGGCCTCCCCGCCGCCGGAAGTGCCCCGCCGTCATCCGCCCGGACCCGCCGCCGCCTCAGGCTCGCCGCCGGCCACCCTCCCGCCCCGGACCTCGTCGTCTTCGGTATATTCTTGCTCCCCTCGCCTTGCTCAACCCGTTTTTGCGGTCGATTAGGGCCTTAGGCCGCTGTGCGCAACTCGCTGCCATCGCCGCCGTTCGGCCGGAGCCGAGGAAGAAGCCCCTGGGCGCCGCCGTGCGTGCGTGCCATGCCGGACGCACTGCTGGCCGTGGATCTCCGATCCAAAGGCCCAGCGTGGCCGGTCCATGGCGCATGCGCGTGGTGCACCCGGTGCACCGTGAACCCCCCCGATGCGCAGTCTGTGGTCCACCGTGGACCAAGTGCACGGGTGCGTGGTTCACCAGTTCACCGTGGACCGTAGCCGATTGAGTTAGAGTTTATTTTTGGCAGAATTCGTTTAAATGTTGTAAAATGCGTATAAAATCCAAAATACCTCCGATTGAACCCATTCAAATTTCTAAATGTTCATAAAATTATGCTCTACGTACTGGTATGATTATTTTGTACTGCTTGCATGACTTGTTGTACTGTTTCTTAATTGTTTTGCTATTCCGACGTGTTGTAGTTGAAGTCGAAGCAAACGAAGAGCCACCACTCGCCGCCGAGGATCCGTATCAGTGCTACGAGGATCAAGGCAAGTCACCGGACCCTCTTGTGGACATAGTTTATCATGTCGAACCTATTCTTTTTGCAATAATCGCTATAACCCATAGGTTAATAACTGCATTAGCGATAACATGTTCACTCGTCTGTTTATTTAGCTAATGTATAGTATTGTTTCCTGAAGTACAAACCCAAGCCATGTTTGTATCACATTCTCCTTGTCGCCATCGTCGCTTAATAGTTAGCGCCCTATAGTCGAGGCGCATTATCTGCTAGCTTAATTACAATTATTATTAGTCGTCAGGTTAATCTCTTTATACACCCTTGGATATACATATGTCTTTGTCTCGTCGATATTCTGAATTGTGGAAGGCGATGTGGATTCGATGTGGTATTGTGCATGGTGGGTTCCGGGTGCAAGCTAGGGCATTGGTGGTCGCACCCGGGGCACTATAAGGACCGGTCTGCGGGATCTGTCGCAAAGCATTGTCGTGCTAACCACAAGTCTATGGGTAAGACCTAATCCGTAGTATGGGTCGGTTCAGCTCGATGCACCGAGCGGAGGAGACAAGACCATCTATCAGGAGTTGCCTAGTGATGGCTTGTGCCGACGAGGCACTAATGGGGGTCGCACGTCTACCAATCGGGTTCTACTCAGACGTTATGAGTGAGATCCCAGTGGAGCGTCGATGAAACCTAGTGAGGTTGTCCTCTTGCTGAGCCGGACATGCGAAGGGTTTTGGCATGCGTTCCTGGGACTTGGGTCCTCATAACACACTGCGGTGTGCAGGGATAAGTGCCTTGTGGGAAAAGTAGTACACCTCTGATCAGAGTATAACCTTTTCGAAAAGTCGTGCCCACGGTTATGGGCGAGCCCGGTGATGTTCTCCGCAGTTAGCTTTCAGTGTTGGAAGTGTGAATTGCATGTCATGTTTAATATGGTTTGAAAGAGCGAGTGGGCACAGGTGTGCAACTCGAGATAGTGGAAAGTCAATACTGTTATTTACTTCAGCATGTTTATTACTGCTTTAACACTGCTCATTAAAGTTTAAACAACACTTAACATGCTTTTACGCAATGAGCCTAGTTTATGCATCCTTGTTCAACAGCCATCATTATTTGCATGTCCGTGGCTTGTTGAGTACTTTGTACTCACCCCTCGTGGGTTAATTCTTTTAGATGTTGTGTACCAAGAAAAAGAAGTCCAGGAGTAGCGTCCCAGTCAAGGAGTCGGATCCCCGGAGCCAAGACGTTCTGCAGCTGTTTAGATTTGCTTCCGCTTTGAATTTGTGTTGTAATAACTGTAGCCTATGAGCTGCGTACTTTGCTTTACCTTTGTTTACTTCGTTGTCAGCTTGTGAGCGTCTTGTAATAATGACTTTTCATTTATATTCAATGAATTGTGGTTCGTGAGAACCCGGGTCGTTACAATTATCAACTCCAATAGTATCCCTATCAGGTAGTTCTAAAATTTTAGAAAAAACACACACGCTGTAATAGTATTCCTAAATGATTTCATCCTAATCCTCAATGATCCTTTAAATTACCTATCATTTCTCTTAAAAGTAGAAACTCCATTTTAATCATTTTTAAAATATAGAAATTGAGATTATAGTGATACTCTCGTGGATTGATTGATTGATTTTTAAAAAGTGTTAGAATTAGGTCTTAGATGTTTCTCTACCAGAATTAGAGTTGTTCTAGTTCCCTATCCTTTGCGTCCTCTCGCTAAAAGTTACCTTTAAATGATACAATTGATTTTTATCTCACCGTTTGACTATTTATTTTATTCAAAAAATTTATATAAATATGTAAAAATATATGAAGTACTTTCAATAATAAAATAAATTATAACAAAATAAATGATATTTAAAAAAGTTTTTTGAATAAGACGAATGGTCAAACATTGAGATAAAAATCAAATGCGTTATTTAAAAGTGAATGGAGAAAGTATTTTCTTAAGAAAACTAATAGTGAGTCAGTGCTAATGCAATAGTAAAATTAGAAAACAATAATTATTTTGAACTTAAAGTGAATATTGAGATAAATAAAAACAACAGGTATTTATTATCCCCTCCGTAGTAAATATATGCAGCCTTACATCACTCGAAGCAAGTGAATGAGGTTTTCTTAGCAGTAAGCAACAATGAAACTCATACACGGTCTTTAGCAAGAGAGATGTGACGTAGACTTTTTATTAAGGAATTTTACGGTACCTTTTAGAAATGATTTCTACTATCATTATCTTAATTAGTGTCAGTAGAACTTAAAAATATTAAAATCATCCAAAATCAGTAGTATCGAGGAAAGGCTGATATTTCGAGGACGATGTGAGAGTGTCATTTGGCAGGTAAGGCTGATATTTGATATAAATGATTACACGGCACATGCCATACAAAATTAGGTATCACCTACAATTAATTCCAAATCATACTTATATCTATTAAATAAATACGAGTAAATACAAGTGATATACCATATAAATTTTGATTCATTTGTTTCCTTTCTTAATTTATTTCTTACTTAAGTTTGCCATTAACTTTTTTATTGTATTTCTTACATAAATGCACACCTACAATTAAATCTTACGAAAATTTGTATTTCTTAAAAAAATCAAATTCAGGCTGAGAAAAGTACGCAGGCAGGAAAGAATAAATGTTGAGATTTAATAAAAAGGGAATAAGAGGGTGTTTTCTTTCATGGACTAAAATTTAGTCGTGTCATATCGGATGTTTGGATATTAAATTGAAGGAATAAAAATAAACTAATTATAAAAATAATTGTAGAATTGGAGGATAATTCGTGAGACAAATTTATTAAGCCTAAGTAATCAATGATTAGAAAATATTTAATGTAGCACCACATTGTCAAATCATAATGTAATTAGGCCCATTAAATTTATCTCGTAAATAATCCACAAATTATAAATGTCTTTTGTACATAGTCTACATTTAATAATCTAAAATAATATCTAAATATTTAATGTGACAGAGACTAAAATTTAGTTCCTCAAACCAAACACCCCTAAAAAGCTGATATCTTTAGATGAGTATACATTGTGAACACTCAAACTAATTATATAGTAGAAGTATATTAATTAATAGTAATAATATATCATATATAATAATAAACAATAATATAAATATATTATATAATATGTAATATATATATAATAGTAATAATGAATGGTTTATAGATAAAAGGGTAGATGTATGCAAATAAAACTTTGCAAAAAACTTTTTTAAAAAAAGGGTGCTAAAGCTTTTGAAAACATATATTTCAACACCAATGCAGTTTCGCCCGCACCTTCCCACGGCCTGCCACAGAAAGTAGGCCCAATTTTCTGTGGAAAGCAGGCGAATCCTTCGCCGTGCAGGTGCAGCCCGGCGAAATCGGCCGGAGAACCAACGGAGGTTGGATCGCTATCGTCGGTCGCGATCCAACCTGGCCCTACACGGCTAAACCTACCGTCCGTGATATGGTCACTCTTTCCATGCGGTTGTCTCAAATAGCTAACTGATGTGGAGCTGAGAAAAAAAAACAATAATTTATTTCACCATTAGTACTTGGTCCCACACGTAATACACTCAGTTTTTTAAAATACATGAAATCTTCTATCTATTAGCTCGTCGCTAGCTATTCTCTTTTTCTCCACATTTTCTATCCACGTAGGAAAGAGAGTGAATCTAGCTAGTGAAATAGACAACCATTGGAGATGCTATAATGGTGGCGAATAATGCTACTCATATACGTCAATTTCTTAGAGTATACAGTGTTTGGTTCCGATTTTTTATCCAAATTTCTGGCTAGGAAACTGAAATCTAAACTAACAGTTCTTTTGGTCACTCATTTTTTTTAAAATCTGCAAATTTTCATAGTATAAATTTAAAAGTTGGTATAACTCAAATTTCACAGCTTCTCAGTTCAACTTTAAATGAATATTATCCTGCTATTAAAACATATCAGTTTATATAAAATTTGAAAAAGTAAAATTTTAGTAAAATATATAATTTTAGTGTAATTTAAAAATATATAATTTTAATATAAATATTATAAAATTTCATGATTTGAACGATTTACGCATTAATAATGTAACTAAACATAGTTAAATCATTTTTTGTAAGCTAATTAAATTGATATTAATTATTTCAACTAAACAGCGTCTCGCTTTTCTACAGCTCAACCAAACACACACTCTATAACACAATTAGCATTCTTACGTAAAAAATAAAAAACAAGACAATTAAAACTGTTTCATCCCTTTTAAAAATATTTAAACAGATATACCGGTTCCACGATTAGGTTTACACTACCAAAAAATCACTACACGCAACATTGACATTTCTGATGTTGCATATAGTTATTTTCGGTATTATAGATAATATTTTTAAATGGTACACATATTTCAATATTTTTTTTGACTAATTGATAAAATATTTTTTATTAATTATTAACACCCTATCCGATTCTTTTACACCCGTACATCTATCTACATAGATGAAGCATTTTCGTAATTGATAAGCAACATTTTGCCTAGATGCATGCTTAATCCTCGTGTAAATAAAAAAAATGTGCCTGCTATTTGCCTGGGTTTAATACAAGTCAGATTTGTGAATTTCTCAGTAGAAAAGGTTGACTGACCAAGCTAATTAAAACTAGCTTGAGCTAATTAATTAGACGGAAAACCACCGGCAAGAACGTGAGTCCCCTAATATTGATTTAATTAGCTTACAAAAAAATAATTTAACTATGTTTGTAATATTGATGAACATTTCTCTTAGAAAATGTCTTCGCTTCAATTCCACCGAAAAATGAAAAGAAAATAGAAGAAAAATGCCATCGTCTTCCCTAATTATTCCTCTCCGACGACCATGAACTAGCGCGCGAGCTCGCGTGCAGCGGGAGAGTCTGACCGGGCGACCGGGTCTCGGCCAACGACTGTACAAAGCCATGGTATTTTTCACTGCACGCAACGCAAGCTCCTCCTCGTCCTCGATCGATCGATCGGCCTCGACGACGGGGTCAACCGCAGCTAGTCGTCGTCGTCGTCGCCACGCACCACCACCATGGCCGCGGGCCTCCTCGCCGCCGCCGCCGCGGCGGCGGCGGCGCTGCTCGTGTCCGCGCTGATGCTACTCCCGGCGGCGCGATGCCAGGTGGTGGTCACCACCCCCCCGCCGCCGCCGCCGCCGCCGTCCATGCCGCCTGTGTCGGTGCAGCTGCCGCCAGCCCCGCCGCTGCCGCTGGAGGTGCCGCCGGTGGACGTGGATCTCGTCTCCAGTGTCAAGAGCCTCGTCGCCAGGCTCGCCGACGAGGTGCAGGCGAAGTACGGCTTCTGCATGGTTAACATGTACGTCGACGTCGTCCTCGCGCGCCCGCAGTATCAATTCGCGCCGTATTTTCATTCCTGACGAATTCGATCGCTTACACAGGGAGGAAGATTTCAAGCAGGCGTTTAGCTACTCAAACACCAGCTTCCTCTCTGAATGCAATGCGCAAACTGAAGGTATAATTACTTTAATTTGTTAAGTTTGGTTTAATAATATTAATTTGATCCTGTCTTGATCTTGTTCATAATCATATCAAGCTGTGTCTTTTTTTAAGATACTGATACTCGGTTTGACATTGTTTGACAAACCTCTTTTTTTAATCCAAGTTACAAATAATAATATTGATGTGATAGAAAAAAATACGAAACAACTTGCAAAGCAAGATGATTTCGTCCGTAAAATAAACTAGATCTAACAAGTTTTTATTTTTTACAACACATTGTGCATGGATTTTTCCGATATGAATTTAGTTGTATTTTTAGATGAAATTGTGGTTATTGGTTGTATTTAGAGACGGATGCGAGCTTGCTGCATCTGCAAGTAGGAGCGACTCGGGCGGTTGGATCATGAACAAACGGTTCAGATCAATCCACCACAAGAGGGGGGGGGGGGGGGGAGCAACAAGGCAGAGCACCGGCGGGCGCCGGCTTTGCAGCGCTCAAACGCCATGGGAACTACGTCGCCGGCGGCCGCGGCGACCTCCAAGCGCGGGGTGGAGGCGGAGGCCCAGGCCTCCATCCCGTCTCCAACGGCGAGCCGTCTCCGTGACGGGGAGCAGCATCGCGGTGACTCCCCACGCGTCGTGGTAAACTCGAACCCACCCACCCACCCTTCGATCCCCTCCGCTTCTGAACCCCCTCCCTGGCACGACTCACGAGTAGGGTCGGCTGTAGCGGCGATAATGGGTGAGTGGAGGGGAAGAGTTTATTGGGGGTGAATGATTCAGGGTTTTGTAAAAGGGATGTAAAGGCACCAACTCGTTAGAATTCCAATATTAGGAGAGTAGTACTATGATGAATGACCTCCTGAAAGTTTTCGTATCGGATCCCCGACACATCCATGATATTCAAACAAAGTCGGAACCCAAGTGGCCTATTTCAAAAAAAATGATTCAGGGTTTGTGGGTGGGGATGTAGCTGGTTGTTAGTTTCTGCGTATACGGCATACCTCTTGTTTCATTTCTCAGCTTGGTGCTAAAATTTGAGTTAGATAATGGGTTACTACCACTGGTTAACAGAGTGATGAGAAAGGGATTTAACGAGTTCGTAAATTAGCCGTCTGAACTTTCATGAATGAAACTGAAGTAGGGAATATATGCTATTGATACTGGAAAATGGGTTAGGGTGGCAGGTGGGAATGATGATTTCCAGCAAGACGGTAGAATGAGATGAAGTGTTTTTAGTGCTATGGAAAGCAGTGAAATGTATGAGTTTGGGTTCTGTTCTGGCTTATGTTTTAGCACACTGATGATATATTTCCAAACCATGAAAATTATAATGTCATATTTTCAACTTTCCCTATATTTTACCAGTATTACCTACTTCTGCACAATATTCTATTGTCTATTTTATTAGTTGCTACAATGTTTTGATCAGTGGTAGACTGGTAGAGTTAGGGTGCTGGTAAATGCTTCAATTTGTGAAGCAAATGTTTTATGGGTCTTCCAAAATAATGTTGCACGATGGGTATGCAGGGCAAATGTCTACAATGCTGTGCGAGAAAGCGGAAATAGAGATATATGTCAACAGCTTGGGTAAAAGTCGCAGCACGAGGATTAGTAGGAACTGCAACCAAAGCTCTTGGGCACTTGGGTGCCAGCCTGGCTGGGCTTGCCAGAGGCTGGGTGCTGATTCAACTGAAAATGTCGTCCCATCCAGAGCTGAGAAATGCAGGCCATGCTGTGCAGGTTTCTTCTGCCCTCGTGGTCTGACCTGCATGATCCGTAAGTTCTATATTTGCGACAAATTACCCTGGCAGATTAAATTAGTTTTACATGACTCATGACTGAATGGTATTAAACTTCAATCATTGTTAAATATGCTAAGACTTTTAAATGCTAAATATGCTTAGACTTTAAGTGCAAACAGTCATTGGCATTCTTTTGATGCACTAGGTTAAAATTAATATTAGAATAATTTTATGGGTACAGAATATAGATCTTTCATCAAAATTATATATCCTTATATAATAATGTACTACTCTTGTTTCTTTCATTGGTATTTATCGTTTCTGATTATTTGCTCTAAATTCAATCCTATTGTCCCAGCTTGTCCTTTGGGTGCTTATTGTCCTCTTGCAACACTGAACGAAACTACTGGCCTTTGTGATCCGTAAGGGGAATTTTTGTTGGCAATATGACGTAATAACATCACCAGTTTTCATCATAAGAATTTCATAGCTCACAGCCGTCTGTCTTTGAAATCATGCTAGGTACTCTTACCAAATAACTCCAGGATTGAACCATAGATGTGGCACTGCTGATTCTTGGGCAGATGTGATTACAACAAATGATGTTTTCTGCCCTCCAGGGCATCACTGTCCAACCACAACAGAAAAATTGAACTGTACCGAGGGGTGCTGTCTCTACCTTTTCGCCATTCTATGATATATCTGAAATATATTGTACTCCTTTGCCTGGAACGTTTTATTCTGTTGCTAATGGTTATTTATAACTAATTTTTGCAGGCATTATTGCCGCAAAGGTTCCACAGATGAATCTAGTATGTATTTCTTGTTTCCACATTATCTTCACTGGGAAGCATGATTTAGAACTCCTACTTGTCTAATAATTGGTGATTTTAATTCAAATTCATATGATCAATAAACCACCAAATTCGAACACTTCAGTGATTCTTGTGCAGTTGAACAATCACTTGAAATCCTGATAACTGGTTTGCAGTTGATCTGAGTACAAAACTACACATATTTCATGTCTAATATATATATTTTTAGTTAAATTTAGATGTTCTAGTGAACTATATTATTTCAAACTTCAAAGTACTCTGTATGGAATGATGTTGCAATACTTTCTGATAAAACACACAAATTAAACTTGCTGTTGTTTCTTTTTGGAATATGTTGTTGGATGTTCAGCAATTTCATATGTATTTGCAGAGTGTGTATGGAAAAAGACATGTAAGGATAATTCAACAAAAGAACAGACAGCTTTATTCGGTGGTATATTAATTGTATGTTGCACATCCTACCATTTTTCTTCTTCCCTCTCTAGTCTCTGTCTGTCTTTGGGTGCTGAGTTTCATGTGGGACCTGAGAGGATGCCTCCCATGGTCCCAATTTACATGACATATTTTGTGTAAATGTATATAAAGTCCTAAAAGGATTGTGTTTTGCTGGGAAATATTTTCTCAGCTACAGTTTTTTGGATATTACTAATTCAATTTTTTATTCATAGAAGTTTTATCTGGTTACTTGGTTAGGTTTTATTATGTGGGGGCACACTTATGCTAGGCACCAGGGTACTTCGTATCTAGATAAATTAAATTTTTTAGCATTTGATTTGGTTGCTAGAGGTTTGTTAGCAGCCGGCTACCTCCTATAAGAGGGTGCCATTCATGAATAAAGATAAGCAAGCAATTAGTTCCTAGCTCCTTCCTCCCTCTCTGTTTGTTCTCTCCAACCATGGCTATGGAGAGGCTAGGATACAGGCCTTGCCCTCCTATTAAGAGAATTTTCATTGTACTTGTTATCACATTTACTATTCTCTAAAATAGTAAGTATAGTCCAAAAAATATCCTTTATTGTACTTATTATTTGACTTGTTATTTTAGGAAATTCTCTATTTTTCTCTCCACACTTGTTACATCTAGTAAGCCAACCAAACTTGCTATTTCATTGAGTGTTGAGTTTGTTTAATTGTTTTTATTTTCTTTGCATGCATATAAATTGATAAAATATAGATACATTCAAATGAGATGTCATATTTAACAAGTATATTGGAGTGAATAGCAAAATAGCAAGTCAATTTGAATAGAAAGACTTGTTATTGCAATGAATAGCAAGTCAAAAATAACAAATACAATAGAGATGCTCTAAGCACGGCTATCACCTTCCTAGTCTAGGCCCACCCCCAAGCCACAACAGGTTTATAACTAATGCCTCACACATTTCCAACATATTTCCTTTGTCCTTTTTCATGTAGATATGACCTATTATGTCTGTGTCATTATAATGCTTGCAAATAAGTTGCAGATTTCTGCAATATGCACATTTAGTTAAGTATCCTAGTTTCTTTCACATGTCAGTTTTCACCAAATGTCACCTTTAAAAGGGTCATTTGGAATTTCATGAATATTTACTTAGAATTTTCTAGAGAATCTTGATTTGACTTACCATATTCTCCACTATTTAATGATATTTTTGGTAAAACTTCTTAACTTTTAATCTTCCTCTTGCAGGTTATCTTAAGTGTTGTTTTACTACTGGTGTACAACTGCTCTGATCAATTCATCAGAATTCGAGCTAAGATGTTGGCTAAATCTCGTAAGAAGGCTGCAAAAATTGCACAAGAATCAGCAACAGCACGTGAAAGATGGAAATCAGCAAAAGAACTTGTACGAAAGCATGAGTTAGAAATGTCCGAGTCTTTCAATACACCTGAACAATTTGCTGCATCATCTGATGGTGTACGATATGCTACTAAAGGTAATGATAAGAAATCAAAAAATCGCAAAAAGCTATCAAATGCGCGCACTGAAAGGTTCAGACGTGCATATAGTCAAATTGACAAGGAAAGAGCTCTGCAGCCAGACAACGATCAATTAACATTATATGGAGTAGTGTCTCTAGCTGCTGAAAACAGACAACGAAGGCCAATGTTTGAAGTGGTTTTCAAAGGTCTAACATTATCTATTGGAAAAAAGAAACTTCTGCAATGTGTCACTGGAAAACTTTCACCAGGTCGGGTAACTGCTATCATGGGTCCTTCTGGAGCAGGAAAGACGACTTTTCTCAATGCTGTGTTAGGTAAAACAACAGGGTATAGGAAGGATGGCTTAGTACTTATAAATGGAAAATCTGGATCAATGCAGTCATACAAGAAGATCATTGGTTTTGTGCCACAAGATGACATTGTCCATGGGAACCTGACAGTTGAGGAAAATCTATGGTTTAGTGCTTGCTGCAGGTATTAGATACAGGCATACACCACATAACTTGGTTGCTTTCATAATTGATTTCTTTTTCCTTCCATTAAATGCCAATTGGACATGCCTAGATCAAAACTTATGACATAGCATTGCAAGACTCTTTCAAATGACGAACATATTTGACTATCAAATATGGTTTATCATCTACATTTTAATTTCAGTTTTGCTAATCCCCTCCCAGATAGATAATTTAGACTTAGCTCTTAGATGAAATATATTGTGTGCCTAATGACTTCAAGTTATAACCATATATATGTTCTTTAGTTTCCTATGAATAAAAAAGTGTTACCGTTAACTTGAGTTAAGCAATTTGTTTCATGATAGCATGGTCTGCAACTCTGCATTGCCATAGAATAAATGGTTTTCTTATACAACATTTTTTCCTGCGATAGGTCAAGCAAACACATGTCAAAATCTGACAAGATTGTAGTTCTTGAACGGGTTATTGGGTCATTAGGGCTTCAAGAAATCAGAAATTCCCTTGTTGGGACAGTGGAGAAGCGGGGCATTTCTGGAGGACAAAGGAAGCGGGTAAATGTTGGGATTGAAATGGTTATGGAACCTTCTCTTCTGATATTAGATGAGCCAACTACAGGCTTGGACAGTGCTTCCTCTCAGCAACTTTTAAGAGCTCTTCGTCATGAAGCACTTCAAGGCGTAAATGTTTGTGCAGTGATTCACCAACCAAGGTTTCCTTATAAACATTGCATAATTAATTTGTCTCCTTTCAGAAAGAATACATGCTCAATTCTTACCTAAATAATCTTCAATTGAGATATAATGACTCTGCTCAGATGCAGAACTAAAATGTTCATACAAAAGTTTGTATTTTCATTCATTAGTGCACCTATACTGCTTTCCATGTCCATCGTCACCTATCAGTTGATGTTATGGACTTTGTAGAAAAATAAATCATATTCAGTCTGTATATGACAGTCTACAAACATGAAAATGGTCAGCTTGTCATTTACCTCCATGAACTAAAATAATTTATTTACAAATTGTTGTTATTACAAACTTGGATCTGACATTTATTAATTTGTTGTTACACAGCTATACTTTGTTCAACATGTTTGACGACTTTGTTCTTTTGGCAAGAGGTGGACTTATTGCTTACCACGGTCCTATAAGTAAAGTTGAAACATACTTCTCAGGCCTGGGGATTAAGGTCCCTGAGCGTGAGAATCCTCCAGACTACTATATTGACATCTTAGAGGGAATAACAAAGACAAAAATGAGGGGACAGGCTACTCCTAAACATTTGCCACTTCTTTGGATGCTACATAATGGATATGAAGTTCCAGAAGATATGAAGAAAGACCTTGAGGATATCAATGCTGTTCATGAGTTATATACTGTTGGATCCATTTCTAGGGAACAGTCTTTTGCAGAGCAGTCAGAGAGTACAGATTCTGTGGGTCAAAATGTCAGGCAATCAGATAATTTACTGGGTAGACAAACACCTGGTGTACTTGCACAATACAAATACTATTTAGGGAGGTAAATCGATTTCTTTACTTTATTTTATTTGCTTTGGTGAATCACTTGGTAACTCTACAGTTAAAATGCTGTTTCCAGGGTAACTAAGCAACGATTACGTGAAGCTACACTGCAGGCCGCTGATTACTTAATATTGTGTATCGCTGGCATTTGCATTGGAACAATTGCTAAAGTTAGCGATGATACATTTGGTGTAGCTTCTTATGGATATACGATAATTGCAGTGTGTAAGTCAGTTTCTTGATTCTTTTTTCAAAATTTCCTAATTTCCATAAAGTAAATGTATCTTGCTAGAGAGCATAAATTATCATTACCTCAATTTCCAGTTAGGCCCTAAAATAAGTTAGTGGGTCACACATGAATACCACTTACCATATTTTATAACCTTTCTCCTTTAAAAGATTCTATTATTTTTTAAAAAAATTATATTAATCATGTAGCAATATATACATTTTGGCCTCGAACATGTACCTGGATAACGTACAAAAATGCACTGTTGAAAAAAGGGGAAATAGAATCGCATCTCAACCTTCCCTTTTGTCACAAAAAACATGCCAGAAGTTTAGCTGTTTCATTTTTGCAATCTAATGATTATATGGCAATGTCATTTTGTTCCTTACAAAATAAACTACAGTGACACCCTGGTACCATTCCTTAAAAACCCATAGCAATATTTTAGTTAACTTCATTTTGTTTTGTGCAGCACTTTTATGCCAGCTTGCATCACTACGATCATTTTCACCAGAAAGATTGCAATATTGGAGGGAAAGAGAATCTGGCATGAGCACTCTAGCTTATTTCCTTGCAAGAGATACAATTGATCATTTCAACACCTTGGTGAAGCCAATTGTCTTCATCTCAACATTTTATTTCTTCAATAACCCACGTTCTGAACTTAAAGACAATTATTTGGTTTTTCTGGCACTAGTTTATTGTGTAACTGGCATTGGCTATACTTTTGCTATTTGGTTTGAGCTAGGATTAGCTCAATTGGTAAGTTGATATCTTCAGAATTTTCATCATGGCATTAGGCATACAATTCGAAATTAGATGTCATTTGGCTAAATGAACTTTGCTCTTGCAGTGTTCTGCGTTACTACCTGTGGTACTGGTGTTGGTAGGCACTCAAGCAAACATTCCCAATTTCATAAAGGGATTGTGCTATCCCAAGTGGGCACTAGAGGCTTTCATTATTGCAGGAGCCAAAAAGTTGGTATTTTTTTCTGTTTCCGTAATCATTAGTCGATGAATATTTAGTAAGTCCATACATGCCACAACCTATATGAACTCTTGCCTAACACATTTTCACCCTTCAGATATTCTGGCGTTTGGCTGATTACTCGATGTGGAGCATTACTAAAAGGTCATTATGATATCAATGATTTTGGTCTTTGCATCGCCATTATCATGCTTATGGGTGTACTCTTCCGGCTTGTTGCCCTGCTTAGTCTGTTGAAGCTAAAATAGATGTAAGCATCAGATAATCGGATTCTCTTCATTTCCATTTTATTTATAATTTTGCTGGGAAAAGCTACACAACCTTAACAAGATCGAATATCTGGTCGTCTCATGGACAGGACAGCTAAGGACAAGGATCGTGTTCGATTTTCCTCACTTCCTGAGCACTCAAGAACAGAGAAACTTACCACATTGATAGATTTTTTGTACAGATTTACAATTCTTGCCCATAAGTTTGCCGTTGGAACATCAGTCACCACCGTTTTCTGATGTGTACATAGGGCGTGCTTGCCATGCCATTAGTTAGCCATGCCACAGCTTAACCAAGCAACCAAACTGTCCTGTTTTCATTGTAAGTTTGTGAATCGTGATGCCATAACTTTGGCACGTGCCTCAACTATGGTGTGGCAGGTTGAAGCAATCAACCAAACAGGTCTACAGTAAATACTGTTATGCATGTTTTTTTGGATGTCATACTTGTAAATTTGTCGTAGGACTATTCAATGATAATAACTTATACCTCATCTACTTCTCATTAAGGACTAGTTTGGTAGTTAAGATTCTAGCAATTCTACGTGGATGGGTTAGGATTTTAAACCCACACGGCCTATCCACGTAGAATAAGTTAGATTTTGGCTATCAAACTAGCCCTTAGAATGTGCAGATTTAAAGAGCCATTTTCTCTAAATTTTTTGGAATTACAACCGAAAAATCAGATTTAACATATACTCTAAATAGCTTCCAAAAAAAGAATCCTCAAAAGCATATACAGAGACTTAGTTTCAGCGACTTTGTTGCAGGGAAACACTTGGAGAGAAATACATTTAAAGTAATTTGCATCTTTAAAAATAATCCAAAAAATTATATATGAAGTTAAATTTTAGAACTACTTTTGAATACGCTTTTAACCTTATTTTGAGTCACATCACTTTGTTTTGAATTTTGAAACTCCTCGGACCAGTAATTACACGCACAACTGCTCTTTTACTAAAATTTAGTAAACATCGTAAGTTTATTGTTAGCATCCGTCTCTAAAGCGTGTGTTAAAAGAGTGTATCCTTGTGCCTGTATGATAGCGTTTAACGTCGTTGGCTCGACGTCTCTCTGCAGTCAGCCGTATCAGTGCCGTTTCTTACCATCCGAAGGCTCCAGCGCTCTGCAGGAAAGGACAGGGAGGAGTCAGCGCTAGGATAAGCAAAATGCTTTTAACAATCTACTACCAGCGTCAAGTGTTTGTTATTTTGCCTTTATCCATGTACTACATTAATGTTGTTGATGTTACTACCTTCTTTCTCAAATATTAAAATGACCTGAAATATGTGTTGTTAAATCTTAAAAATATTAAACCGTTAATATATTAAAAATATTAAGATTTTATTTACGAACGTGATATTGTTAGGAATTTAGGCATTTTCATGTTAAATTTAATCCATAAATAGCATGCGATTATTATGACGACATAAATAGCAGTAGCTTGAAACATATTTATCATCAAACACATGACGATATAGTTAAAGAAATAGAACGCAAAAGTTGCTAGGATGTACCCAGCGGAGGGACCCATGCTCAAAGCACCGGTTTCTCTATTCACGTTAGTCGCCATAACGTGTTGCTTGATGTAGTCGATCGGGGCTTGATGCATGATGTTGTTCGCAGTGCAGTCCTACGAACGGGCACCCGGAGGAAGACGATGGCGTGCGCAGCAACCGCGACCACCAGGATGGAGCGAGCAGTCGCGAAGACGCTCCCCAAAAACCTGATCGCCCGCACACCCGGCAGGTGTCTCGATCACGGGCATGGCTTCGGAGGCCTGCTCTCCCAACTCTTTGTGCGCGCAGAAGGTTGGGACGGGGCTGGTTTGAGGCAACGACGCGAGGAAAGAGAGAAGAAGAATATTCTGTCTAGCTACTGCCCCCTTTATATAGCTCTCATGCAGAGGGAGACGGAAAGCCAACAGTCACCGCAATTAAACTCGCTCATGAAGAGGGAGACGGAAGGCCAATAGTCATCTCTCATGAATAGGGAGACGGAAGGCCAACGGTCTCTGCAATTAAGCTCTCTCATGAAAGGGAAGACGGAAGGCCAACGGTCATCTCTCATGAATAGGGAGACGAAAGACTAACGATCTCCGCAATTAAGCTTTCTTATGAATGGGGAGACGGAAGGTCAACGGTCTCCGCAATTAAGCTTTCTCATGAATGGGGAGACGGAAGGCCAACGGTCTCCGCAATTAAGCTTTCTCATGAATGGGGAGACGGAAGGCTAACGGTCATCGCAGTATTTTAGGGTGGCGCGACACAGTGGCAAAACACGGTTCCATTACCATCGCCGCGCACGCCCTTAGCCTGTCTCAACTTCTCAATAGACACACAATCAATCCATCTATTTAAGTTGAGCAAAAGACATGTGAACATTCAATATGAGACTAAAAGTTTTTTAGTGCACCGTAGCATTATTATGGACCTTTGCATTTAACGTATTATTGAATAAATCAAAATGGGACAAGGCCATGTATATCCAACAGATATTACTATATTTATTGAGAAAAATACTTTTATATATGTATATTTTAATATTTTGTAAATACCTGACTCAGCTACTCGCTCCAGCATTAGTGACAGAGGTGTTTCTATTGAAACAAATATAATATTGTAATATTTTGTAAATATGTCATAGAGAAACATGATATTATTTACACCCTGGATATGTTGTCTCATCAATAGATACTTTTAATATATAAAGTCTTAAAAACCCTTATATATTAAAATTTTATATATAATATTTTAATATTTTGTAAATATGTCATAGAGAAACATGATATTGTTTACACCTTGGATATGTTGTCTCATCAATAGAGACTTTAATATATAAAGTCTTAAAAAACCTTATATATTAAAATTTTATATATGTATATTTTAATATTTTGTAAATATCACTTCATCTATATCTATACTAATATATAATTGGCGAGTTCGTTTACTCATCTAGATAATCTGAGTCATCAATTGATTACTCATACTCATTGGAACAATCTCCACCGTTGATCACCTTCCAAACTAATCCCAAACACCCGGAATCACCTTCCAAACTAATCCCAAAATTTCCTCAGCCCAGCGCCCGCCACCGAACGGCCGTCCAACGCTCTCTTCTTTCCCCGCCACCGAACGCTCACCGTCGAACGCACCATCTCCTTGCTTCGCTCACCGTCCTTGCCTCCGACCGTATTCCCCACCCCGCTGCGCCTCCGTCTCCGCCACCACATCATCGGTCTGTCATTCTTGCCCCCCGCCCAACCAGGCACAGTCGCCCTCGTCCAGCCCTTCCACCGTGTTCATTCACTATAGTGCCCTCACTCGAACTCCGCAGCGCTCCCGCAATTCACCCAGTATCGCGCCCCTCTCCCTCTCCCTCTCCTCGCTTCGCTCGCCCCTACGTGCGCTGAGCGGCCCAAACACTAGAACGCCACGCCGCCACGCCGCCCCTGCCTAGTCACCCTCGGACGCCCTCATCGGCGCCCCCCTAAAGGTCACCGCCACCCTCAATTCCACCGATGAATCTCAATCCCGGTGTTCCCTACTTCTTGGCATCGCCATCCCGCCAGTCTTCTCCCCCCTCCCCCTGCCGGTCTTCTCCGCTCAACCGGCTGCCGTCGCCGGATTCCACGACCGACGCCACCGCAGTTAGGCGCGCCCGCCTCCTGCTCCAATGGCTCCATTCGGATACGACGAAGAAGTCTTCTAGGTTAGCTCTATATCCTTTCTTTACTGCTGCAATGGTCACATCTGATTAGTGATTAAAGCTGATGTGGAAACTGGTGAAAGGTTAAAGCCATAGTCAGATCTTTATGATAAGATGTGATTAAATATATTATAATCTTCCTTGATTAGTGATTGTTTTATTGCTAGGTTGTCAAGTTGTTTTCAACCGACAATTGTATCTTTATGCATCGTTCAAGGTTAATTGAAAGCCTGCTTCTAGCTTTTCAGTCCTGCTCTCTCACAACAACTTGCAATATCAGTCAATGGAAGAGGGAAAGCTAACCTAACCCAGTAACCCATGATCATGGCAAAGAAAGATAAGATGGATAGCTGCATAAAAGAGAGGAACAACTTATTTCTATAAGACATTCTGGCTTTCTTACTATAATCGAAAACTAATTATTGTCATGAAGGTAGTGAAATTCCTGTTTTCAACTGCCTATGCTTATGTTGGGTTACCGACTGATGATTTCATTGTTGACTGACTTTTTCTGAAAACTTAAGAGTAAAAATCCATGCATGATTTCATTCAGTCACATGTTCAGATAGGAGATTTCATGCCATTCTGATTTTGCTTCCTGAAGTACATTTTGATTTACATGTCTTCTATCTATGATATATTTTTATCAATTTCATTTTATGTAAACCAGTTGAGTAAAACAGTTGATGGCATAAAAGTGGTGACTGATAAAGGACATGAGCTCATTGCAGATGTTGTTCTTTTTGCTATAGGTATTTAGGATAATTTTTACACTAAAAGTTATGTTATGTCACTTTACATATTTCAGTCACATGTTCACATAGGAGATTTCATGTCATTTTGATTTTGCTTCCTAAAGTGCATTTTGATTTACATGTCTTCTGTCCATAGTATATTTTGATCAGTTCCATTTTATATAAACCAATTGATGGCATAAAAGTTATGACCGATAAAGGATAGAAGCTCATTGTATATATTGTTCTTTTTTCTACGGGTATTTACGATAGTTTTTACACTGAAAATTATGTTATGTCACTTTACATATTTCAGTCACATGTTCAGATAGGACATTTCATGCCATTTTGATTTTGCTTCCTGAAGTGCATTTTGATTTACATGTCTTCTATCCATAGTATATTTCGATCAGTTTCATGTTATGTAAACCAGTTGAGTAAAACAGTTGATGGCATAAAAGTTATGACTGATAAAGGACATGAGCTCATTGTAGATATTGTTCTTTTTGCTACAGGTATTTAGGATAGTTTTTACACTGAAAATTTTGTTATGTCACTTTACATATTTCTTTGAACATATCTCTCGATGAAGTCTCTGCACAAAATGAAAAAATATATTTCTGATGATATTTCTCATCATCAAGCACACCATATTCATGTTCGAATACTGATTATTGCGAGCCTTACAATATGTTTTTATCTCTTATGCTTGGAAATATTACACATAATAAGACATTCTGGCTTTCTTGTTATAATTGAAAACTGATTACTATCAAGAGGGTAGTGAAATTCCTATTTTCAACTGTCTATGCTTATGTTGGGTTACTAGCTGATGATTTCATTATGGACTGATTTCTTCTTAAGAGTAAAGATTCATGCATGATTTCATTCAGTCACATGTTCAGATAGGATATTTCATGCCATAGAAACTATCACTCCCATTTCAGTGGTTTGGTCATGGAGGTCAGATAACTAGGGGAAGTTTGATACCCTAACATAAGAAGTTTCCATGTCTACAAGGCGCAAGTTCAGCACTTTGTCATCAGTCTCATATTGGATGGACACAAATCAGGCTTGCAGAGGCTGCCTGCAAGCACTCTATATCGCTGGGTTTCTTTAAACTTGCCCTTGAATCAGAATGTGAGGTCACCATCAATTGATCATTTTTGATCGGTACAATTTCTTTTATTGATCATATTATCACAAGTATTTTATACAACTTGAGGATGAATGCTTTAGAAGGGATGAACACAGTTTCATAGTTATTGAATTATTATTTTTTATTTTTAAGTTTAATTCATTTATTGTATTTTCATATTTTATCATAGAATTTTTAATTACACACAATTCTAAATAGAATATTTTGTTTTGATTTTTACCGTTGCGTAGCACGGGCACAATACTAGTATGACTAGTCAGCTAATCGCTTCCGGAGTCACGAAGCAGTATAAATCCATATGAAGTGATATTTACAAATTATTAAAATATACATATATAAAAGTATTTTCTCAATAAATATAGTAATATCACTTTCATAAATAAAATATTAATATTTTTAATATATTAGCAGTTTAATGTTTTTAAGATTTAACAACACATATTTCAAGTCATTTTAATATTTGAGAAAGAAGGTAGTAATATCAACAACATTAATATAGTACATGGATAAGGGCAAAATAACAAACACTTGACGCTGGTAGTAGATTGTTAAAAGCCTTTTGCTTATCCTAGCGCTGACTCCTCCCCGTACTGCGGAGCGCTGGGAGCCTTCGGATGGTAAGGAACGGATACGGCTGACTGCAGAGGAGTGACGTCGAGCCGGCAAGGTTAAACGATGGTCCAAGCCTAAATTTTTAGATGCTTCGACATTAATTTAAAAGATTAAACATGAACTAATTATAAAAATAATTATAGAATCGGAGACTAAATTGCGAGACAAATTTTTAAGCCTAATTAATTCATAATTAACAAATGTTTAATTTAGCATCACATTATCAAATCATGGTGTAATTAGGCTCATTAGATTCGTCTCGTGAATAATCCTCCGATTATGAATGTGTTTTGTAAATAATCTACATTTAATACTCCAAAATAGTATTTAAATATTGGATATGACATGAGTTAAAATTTTAGCCCCAGATACAAACACCCCCTTAATCCGTATGATAGACATGTGTAGTGGGGCGTATGTGTCTTCAATGTAAAAAAGAAGACCAGTGACATGAAGGAAAATAAAAAGAAACACATCAAAGGAAAATAATTGATAATCTATCACTCTCAACATGTTCATATTTAATTTAATTGACTATAACATTACTTAAGCCTATAACATATTAAAAATCCGACCACGAAACAAACCCGCAAAACCTATGTAAACCTGAACCCACGAAACCCGTGGGTTCAAAACTAAACCCGAATACATTGGGTACCCGAAACCCGACGAGTAACCCGCGGGTTTGGTTTATAATCTATATAAATTATATTACAACATAAATATAATTAAAAATTCACAACAAATAGGATATTATCACATTACCAATACATAATTTGAAATGATGAAATCACTTAACATATAATATATCAACATAATATTATCGTGGAAAATGAATAGAAAAATGATAAACTCTATATAATTTTAAGTAATCGGATAAACCCGTAAAACCCACATGTTTAAATTTAAACCCGAACCTGATCCAAAATTAAACGGATACACAAACCCACGTACATCAAATTAAATAAAAACCCATACTCGTCGGATCGAGCGCCCCAGATAAAATTACCATCCTAAACGTGGGCTCCATTAATCGATTGGGCCCGTGTCTGCACTCTGGACCCGAGAAACACGTGACACGTCATCTCACTCTCTCAGCTCCGACCGCTCCGCGCCTCCGGCCTCCCACAAAATACCCCCCAAAACCCACTCCGCCGCGATGAGACCAGCAGCCACCGCCGCGCTCCGAGCCGCCTTCCTCTCCCCTCCCCCACCTATATCCGCCGCCGCCGCAGCTTCCCGGCTCCTTTCTCGCCGCCCCGACGTGCTGCTCTCCCTGCGCCGTCTCTGCTCCGGCGCTCCCATCGCAGCGTCTGCCTCCGGCTATCAGCCGCCGCCACCGCCGTCTCCCGTCATGGACGCGCAGTTCGAGTCCTTCCGCACGCAGCTCGAAGAGTGCTCCACCCTCCGCGACCGCATCCGTGCCGTCGTCACTGAGGTGGAGTCCGCTTCCCGCGTCGCCTCCGCTGCGCTCCTCCTCGTCCACCAGCCCGTGCCCCTTGCAGGTTCCAGTTCCTTCTTGGGCAAATTGCACGTATGCCCCAGAGTTCAAGAGCACTTGCAAATTTACCCTATTGTTGATGAAGCTTGTAGAAATACCCCATAGTTGCTAAGATGACTTGCTAATTTGCCTCATTGATTATTTTCATCTGATTTTAATTATTTTCTACTCTTCTCATTCCGTTAATTCCCATCCTACCCTCTTTAATTCAACTGTAGCTCACAGAACAGGTCATCTCCTTCCTCGTTGTGTTCCTGAAGCAACCCAAAAACACCGCTGGAACTTGCGTTGCGCCCTACCATCGTTGGACCAAGCCGAGCTCTCGTCGCCGACGCCGCTTGAGATCGCCGCTCTCCAGTTGGCCAACCTCACTGTGTTCCCGTCACTGCTGGAGCTCGTGAAGACGCTCCTACCGCCGTCTAGCCGCCACTGCAGCTCGAGCTCACTGCTCTACGGCCGAGCGAGCTCACTGTTTATGATGTGAGAGTCGACGGCGCACATGGAGCTGGCGTCTGAAGCTACGCGGAGCCGGTGGGGTTGTTGGGGTCGGCGGCGGGGCTGTGCGGCGAACGCCACGGCGTGCATCGAGCGATATGGGAGCGGAAAATTAGTTGACAGGGGTAGAATCGATATTTTATGGGCTGAGAAAATAGAAAACCAATTAAAATATGCTAGAAATGAAAAATGGGGCAAATTAGCAAATCATTCGAGCTACTATGAGGCATTTCTGCAAGTTTCATCAACAGTAGGGCAAATTTGCAGGTGCTCTTAAACTATGGGGCATATGTGCAATTCCCCCGTTCCTTCTTCCCCATTTCCCCTCTAGGGCTTTGTCACTTGCTGGCGCCTAGCCTCGTCAGTGATCCCGGAGGGGTATCCTCTCCCCTTACCCTCGTGCAGATGTTCTCGGGAAGGCGAAGGCGCAGGTGGATGTGATCAAGGGGCTCTACTCGCAGCTCGGGGATATCCTCAAGGAGTGCCCAGGCCAATACTACAGGTGATGAGTCACTTCGGCTCCGCGCCCTTCTCCAGATTGCTGGGTTAGGGATTTGTGGAAATTTTTCATGTGCTTGTGGGGTTTGTTGATTAGGTTCCACGCTGATTGGAGGAGCGAGACGCAGGTGGTGGTGTCGATGCTCGCATTCATGCACTGGCTTGAGACCGGTGATCTCCTCAAGCACGCAGAGGCCCAGGAGAAGTTAGGATGTATGTGAGGGCCTCGTGGTGGGTACATTGTGTTTGTGCATGATGGGGCTTAATGTGTTCACTGCCTCTACTCTTTGCAGTGGGCTCCGGGGAGTTTGGCCTGGATGTTGAAGACTACCTCACGGGTTGGTTTTCCCTCTATACTGTCTACCGTTCTCGCTGCTCTGTGAATTGGCTGCTATACTGCATCTACTGGTCAGTCCCTCCTTTTGAATATGACTACTAATAATCAAGGTTAGAAAAAGCGTTATGCACTATGCGTGCGGTGTCCTACCGCTTAGGTGTTTTATGTGTGATTAAGCGGTGCTTAAGCGTTATTGACTTAGTCAACGGAATGACAAAAAACAGGCAGAAATTTTGAGTTTCAGGTAGCTTACATTGAAATAAGTTCTTTATTTCTTCAAACTTAAACTGTCACTTTGTTGTGTTCCTGTTCTTGAGCACCTGCACAACATCAACTAAGAAATGGTTAGTTCAAGAATCAAGATAATACAGTAGTTACAGGAAACTGAAATTATTAACTTATCTCTCTCAAACAACAACATCAGCATTCAACAATTCTGCAAATGACTGAAATGAGCACTAGACTGCACCTACACAAGTAGTCATGTACACAACAGCACCAAACAGCCATATAGTGCATAACTGGAACACAAATTCAGAGATGTTCTTAGGTTCATAGAGTTACAATCACACCACATTACCACAATACCACATAATGCATAAATATTAAATAAATCTCTCCTCAAACACAATAATAAGTGTTAGCGTGTTGTATGTGGGCTCTAGGGGGGGTTCGGCTGTGACCTTATCCCCCTGGACGGGTGGTTAATTCTGTTGGCAAGGATCCATCTAGATTAGTTCTCTATCTCTTATCTCCTAGATTAAATCTATTCTGTTATAGGTAGTTATCCTTGCCTATATATATGTACTTGAGCATTGGCTCCCAATTCAATCAATCTATTCCTTCCTAGCCATACTCTTTCATGGTATCAAGAGACCGGGACCCTTCCCTCTCTCCCTTCCACTGCCACCACTAATCAACATGGCCGGGACTCCACCCGCCTCCATCGTCGACCCCGTCGAGCATGCGCGCCGTGACGCCGACGACGAGCCAAGACGTCTTGCCGACGCTCGCACCGCTGCCCGCGAGGCTGCCCGTGAGGTTGCCCTAGCCAAAGCTCAGGCCGCCGAGGAGGCTGATGCTACCTCAACCGATCGCGCCGCCGCCGCCGAGCGCGTCCGTGCTGCCCTAGCACATGCGGCCAAAGCTCGGGTCGACGCCGCTGCCGCGACTGATCCCATTGAGTCTCCTCCAGTGGACGGCCTGGACGTCTCCCACGCCATGGCTCTCCACGAAGCACCCGCCATCCTCAACCTTCACGCCCAGGCGGTCTCCGTCTAGAACGCTCGGCGCTCGCAGCTTGGTGCCTATCACCCTCGACACCGTCGACAATTACTCGCGATGGCGTGAACAGTTCCTCCTCGTCGTCACGAAGTACTCGCTGCAAGATCACATCTACATCGACCATGCCACCTCGGCCCTTCCTGACTGGACACGGATGAACGCCGTGGTCAAATCTTGGCTCTACAACACGACCTCGTCTGATCTTGCTGAGGCTGTAATTGACCATCGCGCCACCGCTCGTGAAGCCTGGCTCACCATCGAGGGTCATTTTATCGGGAACCAGGAGACCCGCGCCCTGCACCTTGACGCCAAGTTTCGCGCCTTTGCACAAGGTGATCTCTCTATCACCGAGTACTACAAGCGTTTCAAGAAGATGGCCAACGATCTCGCTGACCTCGGCGAACAAGTGATTGACCGCACAT
This sequence comes from Zizania palustris, assembly GCA_019279435.1. Classification (NCBI taxonomy): domain Eukaryota; kingdom Viridiplantae; phylum Streptophyta; class Magnoliopsida; order Poales; family Poaceae; genus Zizania; species Zizania palustris. The sequence goes on from JAAALK010000080.1 coordinate 9,786,013, forward strand.
TGGTCCTCAACGTTATTTGTGGACTCAACGAATGCTACAGGGACATCGGTGTCCACCTCCGGCACGGGCGCCCCTTCCCCTCTTTCGCCGCCATTCGCAATGAACTTCTACTCGAGGAGATAAACATGGTACAACACCCTACTGCCCCCCTTATCGCCCTCGTCGCTACGGGCTCCTTTGCACCCCATCAGCCCGCACCAACCGATGGCGGCACTCCTTGAACCGGCGCCCCTAAGCAGAACAAAAAGAAGAAGCAGAAGGACCGCTGCACCCCTTCAGGTGGCTTCCCTGCCCCTGGCGGCGGCGGCCCCTCCGGCAGCCCCTCCCGCATCCCCGGAGCATCCACTGGGCCCGGCGGGAATTGGCCCTCCTACAATCCGTGGACCGGGTCCATCCAGATGTGGCCCGACCCACGGACGCCTCCCCTGGCCCAGCTTCCTTAGGGCCGGATGGGCCCACAATAGTAGCAGGCGCTGCTCGCGTTCCAGGGGCCCAATAAATACCGCAGGTGGCTCAACAGTTTCCCCACCAGCCGGCTTTTTTGCCGCCCTACGGGACTCCTGCCGGGCCTATGTTGCAGCCACAATAACCAGCACCGTCGACCTGGGCCTCCTAGGAACCGTACCAGCCCATGGTGGGACCTCCGGCTTGGGACCAGAGCTCCCTCGCCTCCACTTTCAGCACCATGGCGCTCACCCCCTCGGTGAACAATGACTAGTACTTTGATACAGGTGCTTCCTCCCACATGACCTCCCATGATGGTTTTCTCTCTCACTCAATTCCGCGGTATCCCTCTCCCACCTCTATCGTTGTCGGTAATGGTTCGCTCCTGTCGGTCACCGCGACCGGCACGACACATCTTGGCTCTCTTGCTTTAAATAATGTTCTTGTTTCACCACAGCTCATCAAGAATCTTATTTCCGTTCGCCAATTCACTATCGATAACAATTGTTCTGTGGAATTTTACCTTTATGGTTGCTCTGTGAAGGATCTTCTCACAGGGACCGTGACCATCAGGTGCAATAGCTCCGGACCACTCTACCCTCTGCAGCTTCCCGTGGGCCGTGGCGCACTCCTTTGTCGCGGGCTCCACGCCGGCTTCACTATGGCACCGTTGTCTTGGTCATCCTGGTCGCAAGACTCTCTCCAAACTTGCTTCGGCCATTCCTGCTTGTAATAAAACCTTGGATTCTATATGTCATGCATGTCAGTTAGGATGACATGTTCGTCTTCCTTTTGGTACTTCAGCCTCTCGGGCATCGAACAACTTTGCTCTTATTCATTGTGACTTGTGGACATCTCCGGTTGTTAGTGTCTCTGGTTACAAATACTACTTGGTTGTTCTCGATGATTGCTCACATTACTTGTGGACATTCCCCTTTCGGCTGAAGTCTAACACATTCACGACATTATCAACTTTTTTGCCTATGTCTCTACCCAGTTCGGCGCCCGCATCCAGGCCGTTCAAACCGACAACGGCTGGGAGTTTGACAACTCCACCGCACACACCTTCTTTCTGACACATGGCATCCTTTTTCGCATGTCGTGTCCTTACATGTCCCCACAGAACGGTAAAGCCGAACGGATCATTCGTACCACTAACGATGTCATCCGCTCTCTTCTGTTTTAGGAGGGCATGCCTCCTTCGTATTGGGCCGAGGCGTTACACACTGCAACTCTTCTCCTCAACATCTTACCCACCAAGACCCTTGACTTCTCGACCCCGCACTTTGCCCTCCTTGGCAGTGCGCTGTCCTACGATCATCTTCGGGTCTTCGGCTGTAAGTGTTACCCCAATCTCTCGGCCACTGCCCCTCATAAACTTTCACCCCATTCTGTTCTCTGTATCTTCCTTGGCTACTCTGCTCACCACAAGGGATACCGCTGCCTTGATCCTACCACCAATAGAATCATCATCTCCCGTCATGTCATCTTCGACGAAACCAACTTTCCCTTTGCCGAGCAACCCTCCCCTCCCACGGCTATGGACTTCACCTTTTTAGATGAACTCCCTAACACGACACCTGCTCCCATAGGGCTGCCATTTTTGTCTTCTGCAGGATCACCAGGTACCTCTGCGGACGTACCACCGCTCCTTGCGCCACCGGTTCCACCAGGGTTTCATACCCTCCCTCGCGCGGGTGTTGTTCCACGCGCGACCACGGCTCCTTCGACGCCCACCGTGCCACACGCGGCCATGCCTTCACCTTCGACGGCCGCCCTCGCGCCACGCGCGACAGCTGCCTCTCCTGCACTTCCACGTGCGGGATCTGCGCCACGTGCGGCACCAGCTCTGCGCGTCTACTCCAGGCGTCCCCGACCCGCCGAGTCTCCTCCAGCGGCATCCACTACTCCCTCAGTACCGGTGCCTCTGCCTCGTGGTGCTGTTGTTGTTACCCCAATGGTGAATCAACATCACATGACGACACGTGCCAAGGATGGTTTCCACGTACCATCCCTGTTCCATGCCGCACCACTATCAGTGTTCTAAAAATCGGATCTAGGCGGGCGCCTAGGCGGCAAAAGGCACTGGGCACCACCCCAGCGCCGCGCGGAGGCCGGCTGGGCGGGCAGGGCGCCTAGTCGGGTCAACTACGGCCTGGGCGGTTGACCGCGGCGCCTAGGCGGCCCAGAACCGTCAGCGGGAGGGGGCTAGGCGGCTAGTTCCGGCGGCGGGAGAGGAGAAGGCGGCCAGATCCGGCGACGGGAGTTAGGCAGGCGGCTAGTTCCGGCGGCGGGAGAGGAGAAGGCATCCAGATCCGGCGGCGGGAGGGAGGCAGGCGGATAGTTCTGGCGGTGGGAGAGGAGAAGGCGGCCAGATCCGACGGCAGGAGGGAGGCAGGCGGCTAGATCCGGCTGTAGGAGGGGAGAAGGCGGCCAGATCCGGCGGCGGTAGGGGAGTAGGCGGCCAGATCCGGCGGCCGCTCTCTCCTCGCAGCGGGCCCTGCACATCTTGCACTGCCGCCTCCTCCTCCTCCTCTTGCTTCTTCAGTTCTTCACCACCATGCAGCCAGATCCGGTTCTTCACATCCTGCAGCTTGACCGGAGGGGAAGAGAAGGGAGGAGAAATGGCTTCGGGTGGGAGAAAAGAAAAAACTTTGCCTGGAATGGATGGTTGGAACTAGCAAAATGAAGAAAAATGAGTTGGACCTAGGCGCCGCCTAGGCGCTAGGCGCTGGGTCGCCGCCCGACTAGCGCCTAGCGCCTTTTAGAACATTGACCACTATCTCCAGTCCCGAAGACCTTCCGCGGTGCCCTTGCCGATCCCAATTAGTGGGCCACCATGGAAGAAGAACATGTTGCTCTCATCCAAAACCAGACTTGGGATCTGGTTCCTCGTCCGCGACATGCCAACATTGTCATCGACAAATGGATATTCAAGCACAAGTTCCTCGCCAATGGTTCCCTGGAGCGTTACAAGGCACGTTGGGTCCTCCGTGGCTTCACTCAACGTCTAGGTGTTGACTTTGCAGAGACATTCAACCCTGTCGTCAAGCCTGCCACAGTTCGCACGGTTCTCTCGTTGGCTCTCTCCCGCAAGTGGCCTGTTCACCAGCTCGATGTCAAAAATGCTTTCCTCCATGGTACTCTGACGGAGACAGTGTTTGCGGCTCAGCCTTCTGGATTCGAAGACCCTGCTCACCCAGACTTTGTTTGTCGCCTCAACAAGTCTCTTTATGGGCTGAAACAGGCCCCCCGTGCTTGGTACAGTCGTTTCGCCACGCACCTGGTCTCCCTTGGCTTCGTGGAAGCCAAATCAGATACTTCGCTGTTCATCTACCGTCGTGGCACTGATATGACATATTTGCTTCTCTACGTTGATGACATCGTTCTCACCGCTTCCTCAGCACAGCTCCTACGGCAAGTTATCTTAGCTCTTCAGCAAGAATTTGCCATGAAGGATCTGGGCGAGCTTCACCATTTCTTGGGGATGCAGGTACAACGCAACAATGATGGCATGATTCTCTCTCAGCGACAGTACATGCTTGACATCCTGGACCGAGCAGGCATGATAGAGTGCAAACCTTGCAATACGCCAGTGGACACTAACCCCAAAGTCTTTACCGACTCTGGGCTCCAGTCGCCGATCCGTCAGATTACCGCAGCCTTGCAGGCGCTCTGCAGTATCTGACCTTCACGCGACCTGACATTTCCTATGCCGTACAGCAGGTCTGTCTTTACATGCATGATCCTCGAGAGGCTCACCTTGCTGCTTTCAAGCGCATTCTTCGGTACATTCGGGGTACCCTGCACCTAGGACTTCACCTTCAGCCATCGACGCTGGATGACTTGGTGGTCTATACTGATGCCAACTGGGCTGGTTGTCCTGATACTCGCAAGTCCACCTCGGGCTATGCTGTGTTTTTTGGTGACAACCTGGTTTCTTGGTCGTCCAAACATCAGAACACCGTCTCCCGCTCCAGTGAGTATCGCGTCGTGGCCAATGGTGTCGCCGAGGCTTCCTGTCTTCGTCAGCTTCTTCATGAGCTTCACACTCCGCTTCACCGCGCCATACTTGTCTACTGCGACAATATCAGTACGGTCTACATGTCTTCCAATCCAGTTCAGCATCAACGAACGAAGCATATCGAGATCGATCTTCACTTCGATCGTGAAAAGGTAGCCATGGGTACCGTTCGGGTCCTTCACGTCCCCACGACATCCCAATTCGCCGACGTCTTCACCAAAGGGCTGCCTTCTTCGGTGTTCTCTGAGTTTCGGTCCAGTCTGAATGTCCGTGGCTAAGCACCGACGTTCAGACTGCGGGGGCGTGTTAGCGTGTTGTATGTGGGCTCTAGGGGGGGTTCGGCTGTGACCTTACCCCCCTGGCCGGGTGGTTAATTCAGTTGGCAAGGATCCATCTAGATTAGTTCTCTATCTCTTTATCTCCTAGATTAGATTTATTCTGTTATAGGTAGTTATCCTTGCCTATATATATGTACTTGAGCATTGGCTCCCAATTCAATCAATCAATCCATTCCTTCCTAGCCATACTCTTTCAATAAGTCTCCTCAAACACAATAAATTAACATGCACAAGTTCGATGAATCGCCATACAATTTATGATTGAAATATATAAAATAGTAGTAGTAGCAGCAACAGTAACCAGGTAAAGAACATTTCTTATGCTCTTCACTGTAACTAAAATTCTCCTTCTGTCTATTAAGTATTACCAACTAGTAACTTGTACAGTTTTGGAATTGCTAAAATAACAGAGATGGAATGTCATTACCGAGAGATAACAGGGGAAGAGGAGGGTCAGAGGGATAACCTGGGAGCTGAGAAGCTGTAACTTTGGGGCAGCGAGATCTAGGGCTGGCAACGAGCCGAGCCACCTCTTTAGAGAGCCGAGCCAGGCTCGGCTCGGACGGCTTAGCGAGCCAAAATTATGGCTCGGCTTGGTAGTATCACTGTCCACTTGTCTTTTTCAATCTCTTTCAAGGTATTGTGCTCCCGTAACTTAGTGGCGTCGTGGGGTACTCATTCCTCTCTGAAAATCAAGCGGTAGCGCCGAGTGTAGGTGACGGTGGCCGGCGGGGGTAGTGGGCTAGTGTCACCAGCAACGGCGCCGCCACGACGGAGATGTCCAGGCTCTCGACCAACTACCCTTTTTATATAATTTCAGAAGATTAGTTCCTACCAATCCCGTGGAAAACCCTTGCCGGTGACAACTAGGGACCGCTGGCTGTCGAGGGCATTAGTGGCGCCAAGGGGGAGAGATGTGTCTGGTGTCCAGTGTTCACATCTTAGTGCTCACATAATGACGTAAATACACGATTTGATGTTGTCCACTGCCCACGAATCTATGATTTTATGCGCTAGATAGAGGGACGAATTCACTCCATGTGTCGGTGACCGATCCAACGAGCCGGCTTGGCTCGGCTCGAATACTGACCGAGCCCCGAGCCAAACTACCACCCCTAGCGAGATCCGGAGAGAGCCGGTGAGGGCGGTGGCTGTAGCAGGGGTCGGCGAGGGCGGCGGCTGTGTAGGGGTAGGCAAGGATGGCAGATGCAGTGGGGGTCAGCGAGGACCGGTGAGGGCGGCAGATGTAGTGGGAGCTGGCGAGGGCCAACGAGGGCGGTAGGGTCCGGTGAGGGCGGCAGATGTCGTGGGGGCTGGCAAGGGCCAACGGTGACAGTCGGGCCAGCGAGTGCAGTGGGGGTAGCGAGGGTGGTTGTTGGGCACTCTATTCTTCTCTCTCCACGCTCCAGCATGCACGACACATTTCTCACGCGCACGATGCCAAAATTTCCCGCGGACATAGGCCTCTTCTCAAGCACGGGCGCACGTGTGCCAAACTTTCCTGTGCGCTTCGTGCCACTTCTGTGCCGCAGCGCGCTAAAGCGTTCCACCTACGCACGTGGCACGTCGGCGCTAAATATGGTGCTTAGCCCCGAAGCGCAGCAGAGGCCCACCACATGGCGTCTAATCACGCTGCAGCGGCCGCTTTCGTACGCATTTGCAAACCCTGCTAATAATCTGGATAGGTGCATTTAGTATGTTTTATTGTTTTTGGCATTGACATTTATGTTGTTACTAATTGCTATTTTGCCTAAAAACATCAGAACTAATGTAGTAATGTAGCTGATTTTGTCAAAACAACTAATTGCTTCTAGATTTACCACGATTATGTTTGGTGAAACATGTTTTGTATAAATTACGCATTGTGCTCACATGAAGACTTGTTTGTGTTGCAGGATTGTGCTTCATGTCCAATGATTTTGTAAGTTCATCACCAACTATGCAATTTTAATCTGACTTCCATACAAAGTATTGTTCTTGTAACTATCTTGTAGTGCTAGGTTACCTTTTCTGTAACTACATGTTTGGAAAAAATAATAAGTATGACTTCCCAATGGATTGGTGTTATAATTACAAAATATTACTCCTAGTTATTAATATATATATATGTATATATGATGTTTTAACACTACTTTTGTCATTTATTAATGATTGGAGGGAGTAATTCATAACCAACATGTCCTTACACAATACTACATATGATTGTGGTAAAAGTGTCTAAGAACTAGAAGGGTGCTTGTTTCTCCTTCCCCTAAAAAACTATAGCTAAATTTGAATTTTAGAACCTAATCTTGAAGATTATTTTTATGTTTTTCTGTCATTTTTGACACTCTTGGCTTTAGGACTGTTATGAATAGAAATATAAAAATCTTACACTAATTTTTTTCGTTGCAAATAAGTTGCCCTTCTTTTAGAAAAGTCATTCAGTTAGAAAAAGGAGAAACAAGCACCCATTGGATCTAGGGATTATAATCCTATTTCAATCATTTTAAGGCCTTGTTTGTTTCAGCTTTGGATTATTACAATCTAGCTTTTTTCAATGTTTTTTTTCAAATCTTGCTTGCCCATTATTTGTGCGGATTTTTATGAGCTCGGGGCCTTCTTCTCAACCAACTGTGCCTGTCTCAAAGCAATCAACAGGTCTTGCATTACCCTGCTGCCCAAAGGAAACAACCCTATCACCATCCATGATTTTCAGTCGATCTCTTTACTCAACAATGATAGAATGAGAAATGGATTCCTCACCCAACCCTCGAAAGGTAGGTGCATAATAATAGTGCCATACATGGACCAAACACACACACACACACACACTCTAACACCAACCCACAGTCTAAATTCCGGTGCAGCGGACGTTAAGACTGGAGCGGAACTCAGAGAAGGTGGAGGAAGGCAAGCCCTTGGTGAAGATGTCGGCGAACTGGGAGGTGGTAGGCACATGTAGAACACGAACAACTCCCATGGTGACACGATCACGGACGAAGTGGAGGTCGATCTCCACATGCTTGGTGCGCTGGTGCTGGACGGGGTTGGTGGAGAGGTAGACAGCGCTGACATTGTCGCAGTAGACTAGAGTGCTCTTGGAGAGGGGGCTGTGGAGCTCCTCCAGGAGCTATCGGAGCCAAGAGGCCTCCGTCACACCGTTGGCAACAACACGGTACTCAGCCTCGGCACTAGAGCGGGAGACAACAGGCTGCCGCTTGGATGACCAGGACATGAGGTTTCCACCAAGGAAGACGGCGTAGCCGGAGGTGGAGCGACGCGTGTCCGGGCAGCCCGCCCAGTCAGCGTCAGTGTAAACCACGAGCTTAGATGCCGGAGAATGCCGAAGATGGAGTCCGTAGTCAAGGGAGCCACACAGATAGCGGAGAATCCGCTTCATAGCGGTGAGGTGCGGGTCCCGGGGATCATGCATGTGAAGGCACACCTGCTGCACTGCATATGAGATGTCCAGCCGAGTGAAGGTGAGATACTGAAGGGCACCAGCGAGGCTCCGATAGGCAGTAGGATCATCAACTGGTGCACTCGCGGTACCGAAAATCTTGGCTTGAGTATCAAGGTGGAACAGGGCTTGCAGCCAGTCATCCCTGCTCGCTGAAGAATATCCACGGTGTACTGGTGCTGGTGAAGGAATAAACCATCAGCATGGGGCTCCACAGTCACACCCAAGAAGTGATGGAGCACACCAAGATCCTTCATAGCAAACTCCCGCTGCAAGGAGGTGACAACCTGCTGAAGCAGAGACTGACTGGAGGCGGTGAGGACGATGTCATCCACATAGAGCAGCAGGTAGGCGGTGTCACCACCTCGGCGGAGGACAAACAGAGACGTGTCAGACTTGGCCTCGCTGAACCCCAAAGTCACCAGGAAGGCGACAAAGCGGCAGTACCAAGCTCGAGGAGCCTGCTTCAAGCCATATAGAGACTTGTTGAGCCGGCAGACTAGCTTGGGGTGAGCGGGATCCATGAAACCCGTAGGCTGGCTACAATACACAGTCTCCGCCAAGGTGTCATGAAGGAAGGCATTCTTCACATCCAGCTGGTGAACCGGCCAGGAACGGGAGATAGCCAGTGATAGAACAGTGCGAACCGTAGCAGGCTTCACCACTGGGCTAAACGTCTCGTCATAGTCATAGTCAACTCCAGGGCGCTGAGTGAAGCCGCGGAGGACCCAGCGAGCCTTGTAACGATCCAGTGTACCATCCGCCTTGCGCTTGTGTGTCCAGATCCACTTGCCTGTCACCACATTGCAATCAGAAGGACGCAGCACCAGGTCCCAAGTCTGGTTGGCCAGGAGGGCCTCATACTCCTCCATCGCGCGACGCCAGCGAGAGTCCGCCAAGGCGCCACGGATGGAAGAGGGTATAGGGGAGACCTATGGGCCGGTGGTGGCGGAGAGGACAAGTCGATCAACTGGACAAAGAACCCTAGCAGCCCGCTGAGTCACCATCGGGTGAGTGTGGTGGGGATCGCGGTGAAGGATGGGTGGGTGGTACACCGGCGGCTCGTCGTGAGAGCGGGCGTGTGTAGTAACCGTCGGGCGTCGCTGGTAGACCCGCACGAGGTCAGCGTAGTGAGAAGGCGCCGGGGCCACACGTGGCAAGGCAGGTGGCTTTGGGACAAAGGTAGGTGCAGTAGGGGACTTCGTGGCCACACGTGGCACGACTGAGGCCGTGTCGGGTGCGGCAGGTGACTCTAGGGCCGCACATGGCACGGGGGGCAACGTCGGGGCCACACCAGGCACCGGCGGTGCGACCACGTTTGGCACAGCCGAGGACTCCGGTGTCGTGCACGGTACGGGAGGCAACACCGGGGCCACACTAGGCACGCCAGGCGGCGGTGGAGCGTCTGCGCGTGGCACAGCCGAGGACTTCGGAGCCGCGCATGGCGCGGTGGGCAACGCTGTGTCCACTCAAGGCGCGCCAAGCAGCAGTAGAGCCGCCAGAGGAGCTGGAGGTGTACCTGTAGAAGACAAAGGTGGCTGAACCACCAAGTTAGTCGAAAACAGGGACTCCAACTCAAGGTCGGAGGCGGGAGTGGAGTCGGCGGAGAAAGGAAAAATCGACTCAGCAAAGACAACATGCCGCGAGACAAGGACACAACGAGAAGCGAGGTCAAAGCAACGGTACCCCTTATGGTCGGGGGAGTACCCGAGAAACACACAGAGGGTCGAGCGGGGCACAAGCTTGTGAGGGGCAGTGGCTAATGTGTTGGGGTAGCAGGCGCACCCAAAGACACGAAGGTGAGCATAGGAGGGAGGGGTACCGAACAAGGCATGGTGAGGAGTGGGAGCCCGCGTGGCCTTGGAAGGCAGTCGGTTGAGCAAGTGGCTGTAAGAAGACTCTCAGCCCAAAAGCGTGCAGGAGCAAAATCTTGAAAGAGCATGGAGCGCATAACATTGTTAGTGCTGCGAATCATGCGCTCAACTTTGCCGTTCTGAGGGGTGGTATAGGGGCATGACATGCGCAACTGGACTCCCTTGGCGAGAAAGAAGGCCCGGGAGGCGGAGTTATCGAACTCATGCCCATTATCACACTGAACCGCCTTGATAGTAACACCGAACTAAGTGGACACCCAAGCAAAGAAGTGAGTGAGTGTGGGAAAGGCATCAGACTTGGAACGCAATGGAAAAGTCCAAGAATAGTGAGAGAAATCATCAAGAACCACCAAATAGTACTTAAAACCAGAAACACTCACGAGCGGGGATGTCCACAAGTCATAGTGAATAAGATCAAAAGCTTGAACAATATGCGAGGAAGAAACAAGAAAAGGCAAACGAATATGACGACCTAACTGGCGCGCATGGCAAATATGCTCACTAGCAGCCCTAGTACATGAAACAGAGGAGCTACGGCAAAGCTGAGCCAAAACGTCAATGCCGGGGTGACCAAGCCGGTGGTGCCAGAGAGTGGAGGAAGTGGTGGTAGCAAGCACGGGCGAAGGGGAAGCCAAAGGGGGGCAGCGGAGGGCGGAAGATGAAGGGTGTAGAGAGGGCCAGTGCTGTCACAACGGAGAAGAGGACGTCGTGTGGCCAAATCCTTCACCGTTAACCCGCAAGAGTCAAATTCAACAGAACAAGAGTTATCAGAGGTGAATTGGCGAATAGAAAGAAGATTATGAACAATATTAGGGGCAACAAGAACGTTGGGGAGGCGGAAAGAACCACAAGAATTCGCATCACCCACGGAGGTGACCGGAAGACAGGACTCATTGCCAACCATGATGGAAGAGGGGCAAGATGGGTGGGGCGGCCTTCTAGACGAGAGAAGACCGGCATGAGGAGTGGTGTGGTAGGAGGCTCCCGAGTCGGCCATCCAATCCGTGGTGGCGGGCGTGTCAAACCCAAACTGGACCACGGTGCCCAAATCGGAGTTGGTGTGTGCTGCACCAGCGGAGGCCGAACCTGAGGCAGCGCGCCCTAAGCTAGGGCCGCCTGGTCCCACCCACCGAACCACGGTGCCCAAACCGAAGGTGGTGGGTGATGCACCGGTGGAGACCAAGCCGGTGGCACGGTAGGGAAGGCTGGTGCGGCGGCGGCGAGGTAGAGGGCCGCGGCGGCGTAGCAGGGAGGGCAGCGACAGCGCACGGGGTTAGAGCACCGGCAGTGGCGGCGTACCAGCCCGCGGGTGCGGTCGGCCAGCCCGCGACGACCAAACCGGGGCCAGATTCGGCTGTGGGTGTGGCTGCCATTAGCGGCGGCGTGGTGGGGTAGGATGAGGGGCTCCTGTGGCGGCAACTAGCCCGCCAAAGGAGAGGGAGGAGGGTGCGCTGGCTGCCAGGGAGGAGAGGGCTCCGGCAGCCAACCCGAAGGAGGAGGGGAACCCGGCGGCGGCAGGGGCACTGGATCTGGCTAGCAAGGGCGGCGGCGTGGCGGAAGGGAGGCCCGCGGCGGCGCACGGGGCGCGCCAGCCCATGGCCGCGACCGAGGAGGCCGGTGGCGCGCTCGGGGCGTGCCAGCCCGCGGCCACGGTGGAGGGGGAAGCCAACAGCGTGGGAGGGAGGTTGGCGGCGGCGGCGGCACCAGATCCGGCCGCGCCGACACTGGATCCGGTCGAGGCAGCAGCGGGGGCGTCGGATCCGGCCGCGGCAGCGGCCTGCCGGCCACCCGGGCGACGGGGAGAGGGAGTGGAGGGGAGAAGAGGGAAGGAGGCCGGCGCTGGTGGTGGAGGCTCGTCGGCCATGGCGGTGGCGGCGGCGACTTGTCGGTGAGAGAGAGAGAGGGGAGAGAAACCTAGTCTGATACCATGATAGAATGAGAAATGGATTCCTCTCCCAATCCTCGAAGGGTAGGTGGATAATAATAGTGCCATACATGGACCAAACACACACACTCTAACAAACAATATCATCAAAATTATTACCAAAGTCTTGGCAAATAGATTGGAGCCAGTTATGGCCAGAATTATACACAAGAATCAATATGGTTTTATCAAAGATCGCACAATTCAAGATTGTCTAGCCTGGACTCGTAAGTTTACCCATCGATGTCAACAATCTAAACAAAGTTCCATCATCCTGAAGCTGGACTTTGAAAAGGCCTTCAACACTATTGAGCACACAATCATCTTACAACTCATGTCTCGCTTGGGTTTTCCTGCCAGATGGACCTCCTAGATTCGGACCATCTTAGCTTCGAGCTTCTCCTCCATCTTAGTCAACGGTATTCCAGGAAATTTTTTTCATTGCAAAAGAGGGGTCCAACAAGGAGATCCGCTCTCCCCCTCCTCTTCGTTATTGCTGCTGATCTGCATCAATACATTCTCAACAAAGCTGCTTCTCTGGGGGTCATTGAGGCCCCTCAATGTCATATTCTGACCGAGGACTTCTCAATTGTTCAATATGCTGATGATATAATAATCTTCCTCCAAGCCTCCCAGCAGAATCTTTTTAAACTCAAAGGTTTGATCAACAACTTCTCCGACTCCACTGGTCTCAAGGTTAACTTTTCTAAATCAAGCTCGATACCCTTAAACTTAAGCCCCTTTGATGCTAAAACCTTAGTGGCTGGTTTCGGTTGCAAGTTGGAATCTCTCCCTTTCCCTTATTTGGGCCTCCCTTTAGGCACCGTAAGGCCAAAATTCAAAGACTTCGGTGGGCTTATTGAGAGAACTAAGCGTCACCTTTTGGCTACCTCTACTTGGCTCTCAATGGCGGGAAGGCTTCAAATTGTCAATTCAGTTCTCTCAGCCCGATTAACTTATGCTATGTGTACCTTCAAACTTTTGGTTAAGGTCATCAAATACATTGATCGGGCTCAGCGCGCCTGTCTTTGGAGGGGTTTCAAACAATAATTCAAAAATGCCCCCTATGGCATGCTGGGATTTGGTTTGCAAACCAAAATACAAAGGTGGGCTTGGAATAATCATCTTGCAATGTCAAAACAATACACTCCTTATTAAGCACTTGCACAAATTCTAATCGAGACAGTAGTTGCCTTGGGTACAATTGGTGTGGTCTCTATACAATGACAACAACAAGGCCCCTCATTTAGCCCCCCAAAAGGGCTCTAGATGGTGGAAGGATATACTGCAATTATCTGCTCTTTTCAAAGCCATTGCTAAACCTTGTTTTGGGGGATGGCTCCTCCATTTCCTTCTGGTTCGACGGTTGGGGCGTTTCCCCTCTAAGTCTTGGTCTTCCCCAGGCTGTTTTCTTTTGCCAAGAATAAAGGAATCTCCATGCAACGCTTCCTTAGCCAGCTTGACCTAGGACATATTTTCTTTCTTCCACTTTCTCAAGAAGCCTCTATAGAGTTTGCCTAGCTAAGCCTCGTTCTAGGCATCTTGAATCACGACAACGACAACAACACAATTGATACTTGGTCTTTCATTTGGGGCTCACCAACTTACTCCTCTCAAAGGTTTTATAAATACCACTTCAACCAATTGCAAGACTACCCGATATTCAGATGGCTCTAGAAGTCTAAATGCGCTAATAAAATCAAGGTCTTCTTCTGGCTTTTACTTGTGGATAGGCTCAATACCAGGAACATCCTTCGACGCAAACACATCCTCATCTCGAATACCGATCACTGCTGTATTCTTTGCCAGAATAATTTGGAGGAAACTTCGCTCCACCTATTCTTCTCCTGCCACTTCAGTCGTTCTTGTTGGCGGCTTCTCCAATTTAATCTAAAGTGTATTATAATAATATAGTAAGATGCTGGAACCTAGCTCTTTTTTATAAGCTAGATTGTTATAATTCAAAGCTGAAACAAACAGACCCTAAGCTTGATAATTGGATCTAGGCACTTCTTTGTGTGGACAGGTCCTCTTGTTACTTTTTCTGAGACAACCATATGTTCTCTGTTAGCGTGATGTATAGGCCCACGGGCCCAGGGGGGTTCGGCTGGAACCCTAGGAGGTGCCTCCCTCCCTGGTTTTGGTAGTATTTATATTTGGCAAGGATTCCCTAGATTATTAGGCAAGGATCCCCTAGATTAGCTGGATTAGCTCCTTCCTTGTTTACCTCTTTCCTTGTTTAGCTCTTTCCTTTCTAGATTAGAGCTTTCCTATTTCCTGGGACATCCTTGCCTATATATTGAGCCTTGGGCTCCCCCCATAATCAATCTACTAATTTTCCCAGCCATCCTCTTTCATGGTATCACGAGACCGGGCCTCTTCCCTCTCGCCCTTCCGCTGCCCCTGCGCACACTAGGTGTGCACCGGTATGGTTGGGACTCCTCCCCCCTCCCACGTCGATCCTGCCGATCAGCCTCGCCTAGATGGCGATGCCTCTTCGCAGACCGACGCCGAGGCTCGCCGCGCCCTCTGCGAGGCTGCTCTGGCCGCCGCTCAGGCCGCTGAGCAGGAAGCCGCCGCCGCCTCCAACGAGCGCGACGCCGCTGCGGAGCGCGTCCGCGCTGCCCTCGCTCGGGCGGCCAAGGCCCGGGCCGACGCTGCCGCCGCGGTTGATCCCGTCGAACAGCCTCACGCGGGCGGCGACATGAGCGTCACCCACGCCATGATGCTCCACGAGGCCGTTGCCGTCCTCAACCTCCACACCCAGGCAGTCTCCGTGCAGAATGCACGCAGCCTGGTGCCAACCGTCCTCGACACCGCCGGCAACTACCCCCGTTGGCGCGAGCAGTTCCTCCTCGCCGTCACCAAATACTCGCTGCTGGATCACGTCCACAGCGACTCCGTCTCGGCCCTTGCTGACTGGACTCGGATGGACGCCGTCGTCAAGTCATGGCTCTACAGCACGGTCTCCGCTGACCTCGCCGACGCCGTGATCGACCACCGCGCCTCCGCCCGCAAGGACTGGCTCGCCATCGAGGATCACTTCCTCGGCAACCAGGAGACCCGTGCCCTCCACCTCGACGCCAAATTTCGCGCGTTTGCTCAAGGTGATCTCTCCATCACCGAGTATTGCAAGCGCTTCAAAAAGATGGCCGACAATCTCGCTGACCTCAACGAGCACGTCACTGACCGCACCTTGGTCCTCAACGTGCTTCGTGGGCTCAACGAGCGCTACAAGGACATCGGCGTCCATCTCCGGCGCGGGCGCCTGTTTCCCTCCTTCGCCGCCGTCCGCAACGAACTCCTTCTCGAGGAGATCAACATGGCGCAGCACCCTGTTGCCCCCTCCACTGCTCTTGTCGCCACTGGCTCCTCTCGCCAGCTTGCGGCGACCGGCGGTGGCCCTCCTCGGACCGGTGGTGGCGCCCCCAAGCCAAAGAACAAGAAGGACTGTCGGGCTGGCAGCAACTCTGCTCCAGGTCCCAACACTCCCTCCTCCGCACCTGGGGCGCCTGCTGGGTCCGGCGCGACCTGGCCCTCCGTCTACAATCCGTGGACCGGGTCCATTCAAATGTGGCCCGGTCCCCGGACTCCCCCGCTGGCCCCGCTCCCTCAGGGCCGCGCCGGCCCTCAGCAGCAGGCTCTGCTGGCTCAGCAGATGCAGCTCCCCCAGCCGGCCTACCTGCCGGCCCTCGGCGTCTCCGCCCAACAGGCCTTCCAGCCGCAGCAGCTGGCGCCGTCCCACTACCAGCCCATGGTAGGCTCTCCGGTTTGGGACCAGAACTCACTGGCCTCTACATTCAGTACAATGACGGTCACTCCGCCGGTGAACAACGACTGGTACCTTGACACCGGTGCTTCCTCCCACATGACTTCTGATGATGGTACTCTCTCTCACTCCTCAATCCCTCGGTTTCCCTCTCCCACATCCATTGTTGTCGGTAATGGTTCGCTCTTGCCCGTCACTGCCACCGGCAAGGCGCAACTTGGCCCCCTTGTTTTAAATAACGTTCTTGTTTCGCCTCAACTTATCAAGAATCTTATTTCTGTTCGCCAATTTATTGTCGATAACAATTGCTCTGTGGAGTTTGACCCGTATGGTTGTTTTGTGAAGGATCTTCTCTCGCAGAACATGATCATTAGGTGCAATAGCTCCGATCCGCTCTACCCCTTGCAGCTGCCTGTCGCTCACTCCCTTGTCGCCAACTCTTCGCCACCCTACCTGTGGCACCGTCGCCTCAGCCATCCCGGTCGCGAGGCCCTCTCCAAACTCGCTTCAGCTATTCCGGCTTGTAATAAAAGTTTGGATTCTCTATGTCATGCGTGTCAGTTGGGACGACATGTTCGTCTTCCTTTTGGTACTTCAGCGTCTCGGGCGTCAAACAACTTTGATCTTATTCATTGTGACCTATGGACATCACCTGTTGCTAGTGTCTCTGGTTACAAATATTATCTTGTTGTTCTTGACGATTGCTCACATTACTTGTGGACATTCCCTTTACGCCTGAAATCTGACACTTTTACCACTCTGTCTAACTTCTTTGCCTATGTGTCTACCCAGTTCGACACCCGCGTTAAGGCCATCCAGAGTGACAACGGCAAGGAGTTCGACAACTCCAGCGCCCGCACCTTCCTTACTCATGGCGTCTTGTTTCGCATGTCGTGTCCCTACACGTCCCCACAGAATGGTAAAGCGGAGCGGATTATTCGTACCACTAATGATGTCATCCGCTCTCTTCTGTTTCAGGCGAGCATGCCCCCTCCATATTGGGCCGAGGCGTTGCACACTGCGACCCTCCTTAACATCTTACCAACCAAAACGCTCGATTTCTCGACCCCGCACTCTGCCCTGCTTGGTAGTGCGCCGTCCTACGATCATCTCCGCGTTTTTGGTTGTAAGTGTTATCCCAATCTCTCGGCAACTGCTCCCCACAAACTTGCACCTCGTTCTGCCCTTTGCATCTTCCTTGGCTACTCCGCTCACCATAAGGGGTACCGATGCCTTGATCCTACCACCAATAGAATCATCATCTCTCGTCACGTTGTCTTCGACGAGTCCACCTTCCCTTTCGCCGAGCAACCCTCGCCACCCACGGCTACGAACTTCACCTTTTTAGATGAATTCCCTAACCCGACAGTCCCTTTAGGACTGCCGACCATGTCTTCTGCAGGATTTCCAGGCTCTCGTGGTGCCGTTCTTCCTGCACCCCCAGTCCCCCCGGGGTTCCCCGCACTCCCACGTGCGGGTACGGCGTCACGTGCGGCCTTGACTCCCCCCTCGCCGACCGGGGCGCTGTTGTCCTCGCCACGCGCGGCCACGCCGGCCTCCTCCGCACCCCCACGTGCGGGACAACTGGGCGACTTCCCCGCGCTGCCACGCGCGGCACCGTCTCCACCAAGCGCGCAGCCCCCAGTTTCGCGCGTCTACCCCAAGCGCCCCAAGCCGGCCGCTCCAGCCCCGGCTGGACCGGCTCCTACGCCAGCCCCTGCAACACCGGCTGCTCCCCCAGCACCCGGCCCTCTTCCCCGGGGTGCTGTCGCCGTCCCACCTACAGTCAACCAGCATCGCATGGTGACTCGGGCCAAGGATGGCTTCCGCGTGCCGGTACTATACCATGTTGCGCCCCTGTCTCCGGTTCCGAAGACCTTCCGTAGTGCCCTTGCCGATCCCAATTGGCGGGCTGCTATGGAGGAAGAGCATACAACGCTTCTCCAGAACCAGACTTGGGACTTGGTTCCTCGCCCCCGACATGCCAACACTGTCACGGGCAAGTGGATCTTCAAGCACAAGTTCCACGCCGATGGTTCTCTGGAACGCTACAAGGCTCGTTGGGTCCTTCGTGGTTTCACCCAGCGTCCTGGAGTTGACTTTGCCGAAACCTTCAGTCCCGTCGTCAAGCCTGCCACAGTCCGCACGGTGCTCTCTTTGGCTCTCTCCCGCCAATGGCCAATTCACCAGCTCGACGTCAAGAATGCCTTCCTCCATGGCACCCTGACAGAAACGGTGTTCGCTGCTCAGCCCTTCGGATTCGAGGATCCTGCTCACCCCGACTTTGTTTGTCACCTGAACAAGTCGCTTTATGGGTTGAAGCAGGCTCCTCGTGCTTGGTACAGCCGCTTCACTACGTACCTGGTCTCTCTCGGCTTTGTGGAGGCCAAGTCAGACATTTCGTTGTTCGTCTACCACCGAGGATCTGACACGGCCTATCTGCTCCTCTATGTCGACGATATTGTTCTCACTGCTTCTTCGACACATCTTCTGCGGAAGGTCATCCTGGCTCTCTAACGGGAATTTGCCATGAAGGATTTGGGAGAACTTCATCACTTCTTGGGGATGCAGGTTCAGCGCACTGCTGATGGTATGGTTCTCTCTCAGCGGCAGTATATGTTGGACATCTTGGATCGTGCTGGCATGGCGGAGTGCAAACCTTGCACTACGCTTGTTGACACCAGTCCCAAGACCTCAGCCGACTCTGGAGCTCTAGTCGCCGACCCGTCAGATTACCGCAGTCTTGCTGGCGCCCTACAGTACCTGACCTTCACACAGCCCGACATTGCCTACGCCGTGCAGCAGGTCTGTCTTCACATGCATGATCCGCGAGAGCCTCACCTGTCCGCTCTCAAGCGCATTCTTCGGTACATTCGGGGTACTCTTCACCTGGGTCTTCATCTCCGACTATTGACTCAGGATGACTTGGTGGTCTACTCTGATGCTGACTGGGCTGGTTGTCCCGATACACGCAAGTCCACCTCGGGCTATGCTGTGTTCCTCGGCGACAACTTGGTCTCCTGGTCCTCCAAGCGTCAGAATACTGTCTCTCGCTCCAGTGCAGAAGCTGAGTACCGCACTGTCGCCAATGGTGTTGCTGAGGCTTCTTGGCTACGCCAGCTCCTCCACGAGCTCCACATTCCGCTTCGCCGCGCCACAATTGTCTACTGTGACAATGTCAGCGCAGTCTACATGTCCTCTAACCCGGTACAACATCAACGGACGAAGCACATCGAGATCGATCTTCACTTCGTCCGTGAGAAGGTCGCCATGGGTGTCGTGCGGGTTCTTCATGTTCCCACGACATCCCAGTTCGCCGACGTCTTCACGAAGGGGCTGCCTTCTTCGGTGTTCACTGAGTTTCGGTCCAGTCTGAATGTCCGTGGCTAAGCACCGACGTTCAAACTGCGGGGGCGTGTTAGCGTGATGTATAGGCCCATGGGCCCAGGGGGGTTCGGCTGGAACCCTAGGAGGTGCCTCCCTCCCTAGTTTTGGTAGTATTTATATTTGGCAAGGATTCCCTAGATTATTAGGCAAGGATCCCCTAGATTAGCTGGATTAGCTCCTTCCTTGTTTACCTCTTTCCTTGTTTAGCTCTTTCCTTTTTAGATTAGAGCTTTCCTATTTCCTGGGACATCCTTGCCTATATATATTGAGCCTTGGGCTCCCCCCATAATCAATCTACTAATTTTCCCAGCCATCCTCTTTCATTCTCAACCTAGGGGATTACTTATAGTACCTCACATATAAGTTTTTTTTTCATTTTTATAAAATCATGCTTCTTTTGGCTCAGTACCTGCATTTAAGCTTGTATCCATGAAAGTAATGAATCGTTTATGTTGATTTCTCATGAAGTCTTGATCGTTAAACATGTAACATACAACGAGATAGTAGTAGTGCATTAATATTGAAAGTTCAGCACGATGGAAAATTGGTGACTAGGATATTAGACTAGATGCTGTCATATGATCTGGTATGAACTGTATTCCGGCTTCAAGGATGATTAAATGTTCATATCTGCAAACTTTACACAACACTATCTGTATTTCTAACTGAATGCTTTAGTCTGTGTATGGCTATTTCCTTAGATTGTTGTAATACAGAACTGTATTGCTTAAGCCCCTTCCTTGGATTTGATATAATACAGAACTGTATTGTCCAATCCACTTCCTTTGATTGATATTATACAGAACTGTATTTTTCAATCCACTTCCTTGCATTATGGTATTGCCCAATCCCCAGGACATGCATTTATGGATGATTGATGGATTTTGTGCAGCCTAGATATGTAGTGAATCGGGTTACTGCTGGAGACTATGACTGCCCAAGAAAGGTGTTGAACTTTTTGACTGATCTCCATGCTTCATTTAGGATGCTGAACCTGCGCAATGACTTCTTGCGCAAGAAATTCGATGGTGAGTTTCTTTGCAATCTGCATACAGTGTGACTGACAAGTGTAGTAATTTTGGGCATCACATGATAAATTATCTTGCCTTTGTATTTGCTTTCTCAGCATACTTATGACTGGTACCTTTCTCATGCTATTCCTTGTTAACATATGAAAAATTTCTCTTTTTCCCTACTTTGTTTTGCAGGGATGAAGTATGATCTGAGAAGGGTAGAGGAGGTGTATTATGATGTGAAGATTCGAGGACTTGTACCTGAGGAGTCCAAACAGGAAGCAGCTCAGTAGAAAGTGTCGGAGTTCCTGACCGCGTGGTTTGGGCATTTGAGACCCGTACGTACGTCATGTGTTCTCCTTACTCCTGGCTTAAACTGTGGTAGTTGCTGGAGTGATTTGGATTCTCTAATATTGACCAACCATAAAGACGTCAAGCTTTCAGTGTATCCATGAATTCAAGCATACGGACAATTTTCTGATCGAGTTTGCGAGATCCACTTCAATTTTCTCGAGTTCAGTTTAGTAACTTGGTTTTCATATATATTATATCAGAATGGTTACTCTTCTTGATCGCATGGATGTTCCTTCTTAATTAACCCCTCTGATATTGACCTACCATCATTCAGATTCTAGTAGTACTAGATCACTGATGCTAGTGATCAAGTCTTGTGTATGCAGGCATGGCATGGTTCATAAGCAAGGATGCATGCATGAAACTGGGATGGCTAGCTGCGTCATCTCGATCAAGCAGCAGAAGGAATCGAATCAATGAGCTTAGCTAGCTAGCTTTGCAGCAAGCAAATGGCCGACCTGTCGACTATCTGATTGATGCGTGCACACACACAGACACACTACCTGGATTAAGCTTAGCCTCCTGGCACAGTGGCACCTAGGCCACTACTTGGATTAAGCCATCTGGAGGCTGTGAGAGATACTCCTTCAAGCCTCAAATGCCTCATGTACATCTTGGGGTCTACTCGAAGTGACATCATGTTTTCTACTCGAAGCGACTTGTTTTGAATAGCTTTTCTCCCCTATCCTAGATTTGAA
The DNA here is from genome assembly GCA_019279435.1 of Zizania palustris. Lineage (NCBI taxonomy): Eukaryota > Viridiplantae > Streptophyta > Magnoliopsida > Poales > Poaceae > Zizania > Zizania palustris. Next base: position 9,807,280 of record JAAALK010000080.1, read on the forward strand.
CATGGAAAGCATTGTACCAAAAAATTTAACAATTTGCTACCCTTAAAGAAGTACGTTTAATTATTTACCATTCTAATCTACTGTTATAGATTTAAGTGGTTTTATATGTCAATCACATAGGGACAAATAATTGAATGGTATTCACTTAAAAGTAGCAAATAGTTGAATCTTTCTATTGTACCTCGCATTTGTTTGATGCCTTTGATCTTCTCAAGATTGGCATCAATATCTTGGCTTGACATCAAGAAATCGAGCGGCTTGCCCAATGAAACAATGAACACGTATTTCTTGGGGTTAAGCTCGGAAAAAATTATATAGGAGAGGCTTCTAAATTCTCCTTTGTGAGGCTCCTCTTCGAATGGGTGCCATGTGGACGAGGAGGAGATCCGACGAATGAAGCGAGGAGGCTGGTGGGGTGGAGTAGGTTTGGCGGAGCATGGGGTAGGGTAGCTGACGAGTTGGCCGATCTTGCGCATCTAGAAAGGGGTGGTGCAGCTGGTAGGGTGCTAGAGGTGGGTCTAGCACGGGGCCTAAATGGCATGTCTAGTGTGGGTCTGGCATTGATGAAGGACGCTGTTAGGCTCACCTCACCTAGCCAACCCAACCATAAAACCTAGGCGTTATAGTGGGAAAGGTGAGGGCTTTTATCCATAGTTCAACATTCCCCCTACGGCGTGCGAGCCCGGCGTAGCCCGCAGCAGGTTCTAGAGGCCCGGCGTAGCCCGCAACAGGTCTCAGCACACTAGATAGGCGCAGGGAAATCATGCAGCGGAAATGCGTGGCCAGGGGGATTCGAACCCAAGACCTTGGCTCTGATACCATGTTAGGCTCATCCCACCTAGCCAACCCAACCATAAAACCTAGGCGTTATAGTGGGAAAGGTGAGGGCTTTTATCCATAGTCCAACAGACGCTAGTGGCACGATCAGCGTGGTTGACACGAGTGTGGCATTGACAAAGGTCAGCAAGGCATTGTAGCAACCAGCTCGGGTTGGAAGCCACTCGACCACGAGCAACGAGATGGACACGCCATGGAGCCCTGCGTTGCCATTGCTCCATCAGTCACACTATGCCGCCCTGCGCCGATGGCGCTCTATCGGCCACGCCGCCTTGCATCATGGATGCTCCGCCAGACCCACGTCGTCGTACCAATCTCCTCGCCTCATCCGTCAGATCTCCTCCTCGTCGACGTGGCATCCATCTAGAGAGGGGTTCCATAAAGGAGGGTTTAGGGGCCTCTTCTATAATTTTTTTTCTATTAACCTCTATGTTAGTTTGGTGGAAGTTGCCAAATGTTTTTGGTCATCGATTAGTCACACCTAGTTTCTGATCCTAATGACAAGATCATCTTGTTGTCATGCTTTTTGGTCACACACTGACACATGTATGGCCTGAGAGATCTGCTTGACTCTAATGCAGGTCCTACGTTCTTAGAGAAGGGGTTCAGGGTGTGCCAATCAGTTTGACCCTACAACCGATAAAGGATCGGAAAAGATAAACGTTAGTAGCATAGCCGATCGGCTAGTAAGCCGATGACTGCGGTAGAGACAGTAAAATCATTAATCAGTGTGCCGATCGTCCATAGAACCGATAGCCCAAGTTGGCCCAATCGAGCGACCGTGCCACCAACCGATGGAAAAAATAGATCATGCATATAGACTGATGTGCACCCTTCGACGGTGAATATGATACGGAGATGAATTAAAGATAACCTATTAGCTTGTACTCTGATAGAAATAAATAAATCATGCTAGATAACAGATCTATACCATGGAGATCATCATAATAACTAGATTGGACCTAACAAAGATAGTAGCTAGTCACGATGATCTGAACAATATATCAACGAATCGGACAAACTTTATTTAGATTAACAGTATACGACATGAAGAAGATACAATAGCGAGAGATGTCGGACTTAACCGATGAAGCCTCAGTCTATCAGACCCAGATCATATCAATCTAAGAGATCAAACCTAACTGATGCAGCCTTAGACCTAGACAAATACACTAAGAACAATCGGTGACCATGTTGTTTCACCGTTCTCCTCAAGAGATCGAATTGAACTGATGCAGCTGTGAGGATACTAACCTAGTTGGCACGGACGTCGGGAGTGGCGGGACTCACCTCTTCGCCGGAGATCAAAATGATGCAGCCCAGCTCCGAGCGCTCGAGTCTCACCGGATAACCTTGGGGCTCTAGGGTGGTAATGCGCCGATTGATTGATTGAACGAGAGTTACCTAATCTAACCTAAGGGATACATATTTATAGTCTGTAGACTTGCCGTCCAAGTAACTTATCCAGTCAATTCCGTATGAATATGTAACCATCTTCTGCTCTTATCTCCATCACCTCCCCTTCCGATCATGCAACTATTACGGACAGACTCCTTTGACTTTCTTTGTCTTGATCTTTTTTGACCTTTTGTTGACCGTGCGCCTTCCTTGGTGGGCCTTGGGCTGTACCAAATCTCGGTGTCAACATATGCCCCCTAGTTTTGAGGCGTTAAGGGGCATCTGACGCTTCGAAACTATCAGTCATAATTGCCTTATGTCGTCAAGTCTTTTCATACGGTAATCTCACATTCATTGCCATCAACCGGAAAAACTATTCGCCTTCTCTACTTCACCAGGATTGGCTTAATGAGGCACCCCAAAGAACCACACTGGATGATAAATACCCGACTTTTTCACCTTTCTTCTTTCTACGCTTTTCGTCTGCATTACCTCTGCTCCCAGTTTGCCAGTTTCTAGTGCGTCTTTAATTAACATCGCATGTCACCTTCTTCTTCCTCATGCTTCCGTTCCTAGCGACAAATCAAGATGGCCAATCTTCACGAAGTCCCCGAGGTAGGTCTTGGCATTTTTTCTGCTTCATTTTTCTTGATTTCCCCCGACCTATTTTCTTACTGCTCATTCCTTCTTTCTCCCTTCTTTCTTCGCAACACTTGCAAGATCTGGTTCTCATTCCCATAGTTAGTTACCCTTCTGGTTTCTTCTTAGGTCGTATGGGTAATACGGACCCCACTAATTTTATCAACGCCGAGACCCTTCATATTCCTTTGAAATCTTCCCCCATGGACCCTTCCGTATGGGGCTATGGCTTCAACTACTTCCCTTCTCCTATCCCTAGCTAGCACGACTGATACCTTAGGGTATCGGCTATCTATCACTCCCTCTAAGATGACATCGACATCGGCCACTGCATTGATCTTTCTCTTGCTGAACCGTATTTAAACGACCCGATGCTAGTCGCGTCTTGTTATTTTTGGTCCGATGCTTTAAATGCCTTTGTTTTTGGTCATGGGCCGATGAGTCCTTCTTTGCTTGATGTTTACCTCCTAACATGTCTAGACATCGACTCATCGGCCGATCCTTTTGCTTTCTGTTATCAACCTTCTTCTCTTCTTAAGGTCATTTCGGTTGACAGTTGGGATCGCTATATCGCGAAGCACAACAAGAAAAATAGCCTTGTAGACACTATTGAACACAACGCCTTCTTGAATCTTTGGCTATAAGAATTCACCTTTTGCATATTGACCTTGGCCCCAACCTTTCAGTTCCATTTCCTAGCCGAACGATTGGCCGTCGGCATACGGGTTCCCCTCGGCCGCTATCTCCTTGGGGCGGAATATCACTTCCTTCACCTTGTATAGATTGACCTATTAGTCGGTAATTTCATTGACCGTCTCAGGGGCCCTTGGTGGTTCCTCCAACTCTGGCTCAATGTTTACACCGCCGACTTCATTGGATGAACCTCTTTTAGCCAATCGCTTTTTCCCATCGATTTTCCAAAATCGGACATCCCCACTTATCATTTTTTCTCTTATTTGGGTGAGGCGGCGATGTCCCCTTCTTCCACTCCCTTTTCTTCCGTGGCTTTGGATTTTTTTCAAGAACTTTTATCTCGGATTCTCCAACCGGACCTTCTGATTCCCTTTTGATTTTAATGCGGAGTATGCAGAGTATGCTTGTTGGACCGGAAACGGCGACCAGAGGGGGGGGGGGTGAATGAGAGCTTTTAAAATTTCGGGCTAAAAACAGCCTTCTGTTTTTAATTCAGTCTACTGAGGAACAGGCTTCGAACACACCCTTCAAAGTTCTGGTTCGGAAGTATTTCACAGCTCCGAACACAAGCTTCGCACAGGGGCAAAAGTTCGAAGCCAAGAAGACTTCGCTCCACTCAAACCCGAAAAACCAACTCTGCTAAGTCAGTGCAGGCTCCGCACACAGGGTGCTTCGAGCAGGCTTCGCACTTCACCCTTCGCAAGAGTGGACTGTCCTCTGAGGACTTCGACCAAGTACTTAGCGATAGCAACTGGTGCTGGGCTTCGTTCACCGAAGGTCTACACGCACACTAACAGACTTCGCTAGGGGCTTAGACACGATAAGAACCACGGGCTTCGATCAGGGCTTCGCTAGTAAGCAGCGAGGTCTAGCCTCCTGTTACACAGAGCGAACGCACACTGAAAAACACACTTCGCACAAAACACCCTTCACCTAGACAGGCTTCGGTGCACTACTACAAGCGAGGTATGCAAACAAGATCAAGCAGAAACACAACACAGAAGCAGGGCTTCGCTGCTTGAACAAGGAACACAATAAATGAACTCACTGGATGAAAACACAGTATGCGGAAGCTAGTACAGGAGCTCAACAATGAATGCTCAAAGTGTTAAATGTTACCTACCCAGCCCCCATATTTATAGCCACTATTCACCCAAGTGAATTGACTACTTTACCCCTAGGGTTTACATTGGTTTTGTCTCTACAGAACAGAGGGGTACAAAAGGTAGTCAACTTTATTCTGGAGGCTTCTCTATCAGCTTTGCAGAGGGGACAACGTCAGCTTTTTGCAGAGTAGACAATGTCAGCATTTGCAGTCTTTGACTTTTCTGAAGCCCCCCTTCGCACGCGAGGGGTGCGGTAGCTTCGGTGAGAAGCCTTGAGCTTGACGGCCTTCGCTTCACCGAAGTTAGCCTCCGATACAGTGACGATTTTGAGCCGAAGCCGTCAAAGCCCTTGGGCCTTCGCACCACCACCTTCGGAGTGGACCACCACGGCTTCGCAGCTCCTCCCAGCTCGAACTCCGTCAGTCCGTGTACCGAAGCCATGCATGGCCGAAGTACCACAAGACAACCACACTCCGAAGCCCCACCTTCGGAGTATGTAACACCCCAGAAATTAAAAGAAATAAAATAAAAAGAAAAGTATTATTTAAATCATTTTTGGATTAATTATTAAAGGGAAATTCACAAAAGAACCCAAATAAATCCAAACAGGGAGAAATACTAAAAATCTGGACTTGAAAATTTTATGAGATGAACTAGAGACCAAACTATAATTTTAGGAATTTTTACAAATTTTTATCAACAGTGATTCAACCCCTAATCAAATATTCGAATTACTGGAATTATTTAAAATCAGAAATCAATTTTAAATCCTAAACGGGCCGAAACCCCGAAACCTCCCTCCTAAAGCCTTTTAGGCCCAGCCCAACCCCGCCCTCTCACTGACAAGCGGGACCCGCCTGTCGGCGCGTTCCCCCGCCTCTCTCTCCCTCCCGCGCCCGCTTGGCCCCACGTGTCAGCCTCATGCGCGTGCCTTCACCCACTGACCGCTCGGCCCCGCCTGTCGGCCCTTTCCTTTCCCGTTCGCCCACTGACAGGTGGAGCCCACCTGTCAGGTGCTTCGTCTCCGATGGAAGGGGATCGCCCCCTTCCTTTCTCCCGGCGATCACCTTCTGCTTCTCACCGCCGGCAGCCCGCGATCGCCCGGATCGTCTCGGATCACTTCCCCCGCATGCCGCCGCCACCTTACCATCCATAGCAACGCGTTTTTACGCTTTAGGAAAGCTACCCGGAGCTTTGGTAAGGGATCGCCGGAGCCCTCGGGATCCCCTCGGTTCGCTGCCATCCTGACGCCGGCGACCCCCTATAAGAACCCCTCTGGTCACCGCACTCACCCCACAACGCCGTAGCCCGAGCCTTAGCCCTCCAGAGCGTCTCTGCCCATTTTGCGAGCTCCTCCCCTGCTTCAACTCCGGCGAGCTCTCGCCGTCGCCTCGGACCTCCTCCGTCCACATCGTCGCCACCGTCGTGACCGCCGGAGCTCACCCGTCCTCGGCCACCCCTCGGTTGGCCGTGAAGACCACCGGATCATCAACGCCGACGAGCACCCGAGGCCTCCTCGTCATCTACCCTCGCCGCCGGCCACCGTCCGTCGCCCTCCGTCGCCACCCGAGGTACCGTCGTGATCGCCATCCTTCCCGCGTTCCATTTTTAGCCCTAGCTAAGCCCCTAGGCCCTCGCCGTCGCCGCCATGGCCGCGCCCGAGCCCGCCGTCGCCGGAGACGAAGGGTGCGAGGCCCCCTTACGAGCGTGCCGTGCCGGATTTGATCCTGGCCGCACGATCGCGCACCAAGGGCACAGATTAAAACCCTTCGGGATTTAATCTCACCCGTAGATCTGGTCAAAGGGGTACGGAGCGATCGCGGACGTTGATCGTAACTTAAATCCCTGGAGCGATCTGGTGCGTCCACGCGTACCTCTCGCCACGTTTTAATCTCAGCCGTCCATTTCCACTTAACCCTCCCGCCTCGCACTCAGCCGCCAGATCTGGATCCTACGGCTCTGGATCGGCCGGTCCACGCGCATAGTCACGGGTTCACGGTGAACCTGGTTCACCGTGGACCAGGGACTGTTTTTAGTTTAAATAAAATTCCAGAAAATAGTTTAAACTTCAAAAATTCATATCTTGCTCATTTTAACTCCAAATTTCACCATTCGAATTTTGTTAGAACCAGAATATTATTCTCTACACATTAATGCCATAAAAACAGTATGTTTCTGTTACCCAAAATATTATTAATGAATAAATGAATAAAAATTCCTTAGGGTTAAAATTAATAATACAGAAAATAAATTGGGAAAAATTCTAAAATATTAAACTTTACTGTTTTGTACAAAACCTTGACATATTAAATATTACTTCACATAATAAAACCCACAAGTGTGTATGTTTAATATTTGGTGAGTTTTATGTGTTTATTGAATGTATTGTTTATTTTCCGTAACGAGAAGACTACGAGTTCGTCGAGGAGCAGGAGTTCTACCCCGAGGTTCCTCCATCCCCATTTGCTGAGCAAGGCAAGTCATCGACCACCTTTGTGGACACAGTTGATCATTATTGAGCCCATGATTTAATAAATTATCGCTATAACTCATAGGATAATATTGCATTAGACCAAGATCAAGCCCTACACTTATATTTATTAGATCCCCGTCCTTGTGTGCAAACCCAAGCCATGCTTATTGAGCCTCAACTCCTTGTCACTCTACAAATATTATATTAGCTAGTGCCCAATGTACCGGCACAACTGCTATAGGATATAAAGAATGAGTCGTAGAATAGATGGATTCTGGTATATGAAATACCCCGTTATTCTTGTCTCTGGACTCTGTTGGAGTTAGGTATGTTATAAGTATGGTGGGTTCCGGGTGCAAGCTCGGGTTTGGTATGTCGCACCCGGGGCACTATAAGGACCGGTCTGCGGGATCTGTTGCAAAGCACTTCCGTACCAACCACAAGTCTAATGGGTAAGTCCTAACTGGAAGTGTGGAACACTCCGTCTCACGGCACCATAGTGGAGGGGGCAAGGGGCTAGCCCTCAGGGCGCCTTGTACCGACGATGGCTCAAGAGGGGGTATTATGGAAACTCGACATGGCGAGACACGGTACGAAACCTATAAGAGGGTGCTGTTGAGTCGGGGAAGACCATATGGAAGGTTTTGGCACGAGTTCCCGTGTGATGGGTCATCTCGTTACACTTCGGTGTAGGTGATGAGTGCGTGCCTTGTGGGTACAGTGGTACATCTCTGATCAGAGTAAAATCAATCTTTTCGAAAAGCCGAGCCCACGGTCAAGGGCGGGTTGTGTGACTACTCGCAGTTAGTTTACAATGGTTTGAATGAATGAGCTATTCATGGCATGTAAGGACTGTTGTGCGAGGAGGTAAAACGTACTCCTCGAGTTAGAAGATGATGATGCATTCACATGTTTAATTTTCCGTACTAATAAAATTGCTCATTAAATGCTTTACAAATATGCTGCTTCCGCTAAACTAGCCACTATCTCCCTTGTTATTATCTTGCATTATATTTGCATTCGGTGGCTTGCTGAGTACATCTGTACTCACCCTGTTGACTTACACCATCAGAGCCAGTCTACTACGAGGAGGATGAAGGTCTGGAGTAGCGACCCAGTCAAGGCGAGACTGGAAGGAGGCGTTCATCTAGGACCCTTGATTTTATTAGTTTCTCTTCACTTTCATTCACTTTTGTACTAATGCGGTCTACGAACCGTGAATGATTGCCCGTATTGTACGTGGTCGCTTGATGAACGTCTTGTTTTATTGATTTTCTATGGAATTTCAATAAAGTCCTGATTTATTAAATCGGGGCGCGACAGAGTACCACCCTTCGAAGTCCCTCCTTCGTCTAAGGCCTCCGCATGAAGCATTCCATGAGCACTTCGTCGCAGTGCCTCTCCCCGAGCACACTCCTCGACAAGTCTCACCTGGACCATGCCTTCGATGCACCTCGATTTCTGAGACCTTCGTCGGGTACCTTCGAGTGTCTCCCTCCGGAGCACACCTCGAACACTTTGCCTCTGCTGAGGACTTGTTCCACCAAGCTCTGAAGTTACTCCATCCGGAGTACCCTTCGAAGTACCTCGCCTTCGAGGACTTCGTCTCGGAGTACCTTCACCCGGAGCCACGCTCTGCACTTACTGCCTTCACCTGGCGCACCTCGACCCGAGGACCGACCTAAACCCCTTCGCAGCCTTCGTGACGGAGCTCCCCGCTCCAATGGCATCAAGCCTCCCACTTGACCCAGGTTCACCTGCTATGAACCGTTCGTCACCTCCAAAGTCCCCTGCGCACCACAGACAAGCAGTCAAGTGTTTCCAGTACTCCGGAGACCTCTCCGGGTTAGCAACCTTCGGCACACACTCCGGTGTACCGCCCAAAATACCGACACCTTCGGTACAAACCCAGTCATCGTGTACTGTCGGACCCCTCCGATAGGCACACTCCGCTACAACAGCTGCAGCAACCAAACCCACCGAACCCTTCGGTGAAACCACCTCCGAACCCCTTCAGAGGTACCCCTTCAAAACAGAGGTTAAGCACAGTCAATCACTCATCACAGACTCCGAAACCAACCCTTGGTTTCTCAATGGTTTTCCAACCGACCGATCTTCCCCGATGTGTCCTATAATGGCGCATCCTTCAGCATATTCTCGTCGTCCATCTCTCCCTGCCTGCTCCCTACTGACTTTATTGAGGAATGCACCCGTGGGTATTCCTACGAATTTTACCACCCTTCGGTCTTTTCCCGCTGACTAGGCTTTGGCCAACTCTCGCCTCACCTCCTCTTCATTAGACAAATCCAAACTCACGGGAGAGTCTTAAGCCCTTGGGAGTGGCGTCGCCTTTCACGGATGACCGAGGGGATTCGTATTGGGGCCTTGCTTCTTGGATTGCTTGCCAAGTGACCTCCCTAGACTTTCGTCGATGGTGGGGTGAGGTGAAACAACATATCTTCAACTTCTCATCGCTGGCCTACCGGGTGCGGCTCCCCCAAGAGGATACTGGTGCGGATCCTGAGGTAATATGCGCTTATCTTTGCTCCTCCCTTGCTGCTCTTTCTGACTTAGACTTGCTATTTTCAGGACGTCGATCGGGATGCGTCCCCGACGAGTCTCAGTGGCCGACCGATATAGTATGGGCCAGTATCGACCACTACAAACTTGGGTGTTGGTGCCCCTACTCCCACGGCGTGGGTGAACGAAAGAAGGTCCTGAATCGCCTGACCACCCCAAGAGAACTCGAGCGGCCTTGGAAGGGAAAGCCATTGGAGTTGCAACCTGGGAGGCTCCGCTAGATATTTCTTCATGTAACATTTATGTCTCGGTACTTTGGGCGGTACACCGGAGTGTGTGCCGAAGGTTGCTAACCCGGAGAGGTCTCTGGAGTACTGGATATACTTGTCCGCTTGTCTGTGGTGCGCAGAGGACTTCGGAGGCGACGTACGGTTCGTAGCAGGTGAACCTGGGTCAAGTGGGAGGCTTGATGCCAGGGGAGCGGGGAGCTCAGTCACAAAGGCTGCGAAGGGGTCGAGGTCGGACCTCGGGTCGAGGTGCACCAGGTGAAGGTAGTAAGTGAGGAGCGTGGCTCCGGGTGAAGGTACTCCGAGACAAAGTCCTCGTAGTGAGGCACTTCGAAGGGTACTCCGGATGGAGTAACTTCGGAGTATGGTGGATCAAGTCCTCAACAGAGGCAAGGTGTTCGAAGTGTGCTCCGGAGGGAGACACTCGAAGGTACCCGACGAAGGTCTCAGAAGTAGAGGTGCATCGAAGGCATGGTCCGGGTGAGGCTAGTCGAGGAGTGTGCTCGGGGAGAGACTCTGTGACGAAGTGCTCATGGAATGCTTCATGCGGAGGCCTTGGACGAAGGAGGGACTTTGAAGGGTGGCACTCCAAAGGTGGGGCTTCGGAGTGAAGCAGGCTTCAGATCAAGGCTGGCTCCAGAGTGAGGATGACTTGTGGTTCTTCGGCCATGCATGGCTTCGGTACACGGACTGACGGAGTTCGAGCTGGGGGAGCTGCGAAGCCGTGGTGGTCCACTCCGAGGGTGTTGGTGCGAAAGACCAAGGGCTTTGACGGCTTCGGCTCAAAACCATCACTGTATCGGAGGCTAACTTCGGTGAAGTGAAGGTCGTCAGGCTCAAGGCTTCTCACCGAAGCTACCGCACCCCTCGCGTGCGAAGGGGGGCTTCAGAAAGGTCAAAGACTGCAAAGGCTGACATGGTCTGCTCTGCAAAAAGCTGACGCTGTCCCCTCTGCAAAGCTGATAGAGAAGCCTCCAAATAAAGTTGACTACCTTTTGTACCCCTCTGTTCTGTAGAGACAAAACCAATGTAAACCCTAGGGGTAAAGTAGTCAATTCACATGGGTGAATAGTGGCTATAAATAGTGGGGCTGGGTAGGTAACATTTAACACTTTGAGCATTCACTGTTGAGCTCCTGTACTAGCCACCACACTTTGTATTCATCATGTGAGTTCATTTATTGTGTTCCTTGTTCAAGCAGTGAAGCCCTGCTTCTGTGTTGAGTTTCAGCTTGAGCTTGTTTGCATACCTCACTAGTAGTAGTCCACCGAAGCCTGTCTAGGCGAAGTCTGTTTTGTGCGAAGTGTGCTTTTCAGTGTGCGTTCGCTCTGTGTAATAGGAGGCTAGACCTCGCTGCTTACTAGCGAAGCCCTGATCAAAGCCCGTGTTTCTTATCATGTCGTAGCCCCTAGCGAAGTCTGTTAGTGTGCGTTTAGACCTTCGGTGTACGAAGCCCAGCACCAGTTGCTGTCGCTAAGTACTTGGTTGAAGTCCTCAGAGGGTGGTCCACTCTTGCGAAGGGTGAAGTGCGAAGCCTGCTCGAAGCACCCTGTGTGCGGAGCCTGCACTGACTTAGCAGAGTTGTTTTTTGGGGTTGTGGGTGGAGCGAAGTCTGCTTGACTTCGGACTTTTACTCCTTGCGAAGCCTGTGTTCGGAGCCATCAAATACCTCCGAACCTGAACTTCGAAGGGTGTGTTCGAAGCCTGTTCCGCAGTAGACTGAATTAAAACAAAAGGCTATTTTTAGCCTAAAATTTTAAAAAGCTCCCATTCACCCCCCTCTGGTCGCCGGTTCCGGTCCAACAATTGGTATCAGAGCAGGTTAAGATCACCAGTTGACCTTAACCAGTTTTGTGATCTTTTGGCGACATGGACGGAGTTAGTAAGATACCTCTATTCGATTGGACTGATTTTGCATACTGGAAGGTGCACATGGAGGCTTACTTGCTAAGCCAAGGAAATGCAATTTGGGAGATTGTGGACTCACAATACTCCATCCCTGAAACTCGCACCTCTCAAACAGAGAAGGATCAGTATAATGCCAACTCCAAGGCAAGAAATATACTGTTCATTGGTTTGAGCCGGAGTGAGTTTGATAGGGTGCAACACCTTAGGACTGCTAGGGAAATTTGGACAACACTCACTATTTTTCATGAGGGCTCTACACAGATCAAGGCCAGGCGCCAAAGCACATACAATCAACAGTATCAGCTGTTTGTGCAGGCACCTGGTGAATCTATAGATGCCATGTTTTCTCGCTTTGATGCGATAGTGAGTAACTTGCGGTCCAACGGGACGCTTGCTTACAATGATCATGATAGGGCTATCAAGCTTCTCTATGCTCTTGATCGTAGCATATGGGAAGTGAAGATATCCAGCATTGAGGAGTCCGCAGGTTATGACACATTGACCTGTGATGAGCTCTTCAGCAAGCTGAAGTCCACAGAGATTGTCAAGGCATCTCTTGCAGTGCACAGAAACTCTTAGCCACAGCCATTGGCATTGGTTTCTAGCACTAGTCGTGGCACCACTGTAGAACCAAGAACATCTGGTACTTGTGTTCTTGCAGATGGTTTTGCTTTGTCCTCCCTGGTCTCCGTCACTAAGGAGCAGGTGGACACTCTGGATGATGATGAGCTTGCTCTCATTGCCAGAAGGTTCACCTGTTTTCATCATGAAAGACGGGATCAGAGGAGAAGTGGTTTTAGTGGTTGCTTTGAATGTGGCGACACTTTTCATATCAAGGCCAATTGCCCTAAGCTCAAAAAGAGAGATGAGAGTGAGCGCCCTAAATACCACAAAAAGGAGAGGAAGCCTTTTGTGAAGGGCAAGCGCGGCAAGGTGGCTAAAAGAGTAGCCAAAGCCGCTTCCAGAGCGTTTGTTGCTGCTCTCAGCGACATCGACACTTCCTCAACTGAGGAGTCGAGCTCTGAGGAGGAGGAGTCCCCAAGGAAGGAGGACAAGAAGGACAAGAAGGGACGAGACTTCACCGGCCTTTGCTTCATGGCCGACAGCGATCACATCGGCGATGAGCTTGACTCATCTGAGGTACCACTATCCTCTGACCAGCTTTTAATTAAACTAGATGAACTGAATGAAGTAGTTCTTGGTCAGGATAGATTACTTGTGCAAGCTGCTAGAGAAAGAAAAGACCTTAGACTTAGGCTAGAATCTGTTTCTACTGATTATGCCATGCTTAAGTCTAAAGTTAATGATGTTGAATGTGAATCTTGTACTGTTGTCATGGGTGAGCTTGCTCAGTTGCGTTCTGTACATGCCCAAACTCTATCTGAGCTTGAGACTGCACAGAAGCAGCTTTTGGTGGTGGATTCTAGACCTTGTGACATTATTGAATGCATGAACTGTTCTTTATTACGCGAGAGCATTAATTTACGTGATAAACATGTTCATGATTTAGAGGCTAGATTGGAGAGGGCCGGTAGTTCTAAGGATGTGCAGCCTGTTTGTGACACGTGCATTACCCTTAAGGACCAGCTAGGCACTGTTAGAGAGCGAGCCGAAAACCTTATGACCGAGAATGAGTACCTTCTTTCCGTGGTTAATAAATGCACTGAGGGAAAGGGTAGGATGGATTTTCTCTTGGCCAAGACCAAGATGTGTGCTGACAGAGCAGGGTTAGCTCTAGGTTTGGGTTTTGAGAGGATTCCTTCAGATGGTGGGAACAAAACTGTTTTTACCTCGCCCACTACCCTAGAGAAAGAGAGAGCTCTGTTAGACACTCCATCAGCCAAGAAACCTACCCGAGCTCAAAAGAAAACCACTCCTCCTGCCAAGAAAAACCCTCCGAAGAAAACCACTCAACAGAAACCCAAGGAGCCTGTGAGAGTTGCTCCTAAGACCCATGAGAGTGCCCCTAGGAGAATTTTTCATTGTTCCTACTGTCAGCGGGCGGGTCATTTGGTTGGGTTCTATTTTCGTCGCATCAAGGATGAGCGACGCTCTCAGGCGATGAGTTACCAGGACATGCATTACCCATCTTTAGGTATGCATGAGTCTGAGTTTTACTATCGTCCTGCTTTTGAGGCTCCTCGTGCTTCTCGGAGAGGTTTTGCTCCTCGAGGTGTTCACCATGTTCCATATGGTGGTAGACCCCAGGCGAGTAGCTTTGTACCTCGTCAGAATAGGAGACCTCATCATGTTGTTCGATCACAGCATGTAGGTAGACCTCGCATGTTGCATCATTTCGATTATCATGGTCGTAGACAGTCTACTTTTACTGTGCCTACTACTCGTGTCACTCAGTGTTGGATGCCTCGTCATATTTTCACTCACCCCAGCACTGAGCGATCGAGATATTCTTATCATGTGTAGGCGATAGACCGAGGCTTGGAGGGCACGTGGATCATGGACTCCGGTTGTTCGCGCCATATGGACACTGTAGGTCCTTCTCGGGTTAGTTCTTTAGGCGGCAAGTGGTATGTGCTAGTTATTGTCGACGATTTCTCTCGCTACTCTTGGGTCTTCTTTCTTGCCAGCAAGGATGAAGTGTTTTCACACTTTCGGAGCTTGGCTTTGAGACTTTTCACTGAACTCCCAAGTGCATTGAAATTCATTCGAAGTGATAATGGCACCGAGTTCAAAAACAGTCTCTTTGTTGACTTTTGCATGGAGCATGGCATAGAACATCAATTCTCTGCTCCGCGGGTTCCTCAACAGAACGGTGTCGTTGAAAGGAAGAACCGCACTTTGGTTAAGATGGCTAGGACGATGCTCGGTGAGCATAGGACTCCTAGAAAATTTTGGGCTGAGGCCATGAACACTGCATGTTACATCTCAAACCGAATCTTCTTGCGCTCAATTTTGAATTTGACATCTTATGAGCTACGTTTTGGGAGACAGCCCAAGGTTACTCATCTTTGAGTTTTTGGCTGTCGTTGCTTTATTCTAAAACGTGGTAATTTAGATAAATTTGAGTCGCGTTCTTCTGACGGGATCTTTTTGGGTTATACTACTCATGGTCATTCTTATCGTGTTTATAATTTGGAAACTAACACTGTCATCGAGTCATGTGATGTGACTTTTGATGAATCAACCTCCTCTGTTAGTTCTGCTCTTGAACAGGCAAATGAACACGACATGGAAGATGGAACAGACCATCTTCGAAGAAGAAGATTCCGGAGATTTCGAGGATGAACCCCTACTACCCTCGACATCAACCCCCGAAGCTGACCCCGCTTCGACCACTTCGGCACAAGGTCCCGAAGCAACTACCTCGACATCGGTCATCTTGGACCACTCCAACGCACAAGTCGAGGGGGAGACTGCATCTCGCCGCGAGGCTCCACATCATGTTCAAAGGATGCATCCTCCCGAGCAGATCATTGGTGAGCTTGATCAAAGGGTAACACGTTCTCATGCTCATTTCATTGATTCCGCTTTTGTTACTTCTTTCGAGCCCTTAGATGTTAGCCATGCACTTTCTGATTCTAGTTGGATCAATGCCATGCATGAAGAGCTTGAAAATTTTGAGAGAAATCAAGTCTGGTCATTAGTTGATCCTCCACCAAATGTTCATTTCATTGGAACAAAATGGATTTTCAAAAATAAACAAGGGGAGGATGGGACTATAGTTAGAAACAAGGCTAGACTTTTAGCTCAGGGTTATTCTCAATTAGAAGGGATTGATTTTACTGAAACTTTTGCACCTGTTGCTCGCCTTGAGGCCATTAGGATTTTGCTTGCCTTTGCGACATCCCGAGGTTTCAAACTCTATCAAATGGATGTCAAAAGTGCTTTTCTTAATGGCTTCATAGGCGAAGATGTTTTTGTAAAACAACCCCCTGGTTTTGAGGGTTAATTTTTTCATGCCATTACAATTTTCATTGTTTGCCAATATGCCATCGGTGTGTCACTGACAGATGGGGGCCGCCACAGTCACTGACAGTGGCATATAGGCAATTTCTGAAAATTATAATAGCATGTGAGTAATTTTCCCTTTTGAAAACCCCAAGTACCCACATAAAGTCCTTAAACTTCATAAGGCTCTTTATGGACTCAAGCAGGCCCCTCGGGCTTGGTATGACAGACTTAAGTCTTTTCTGCTTGAGCGGGGGTATTTGATGGGCTCTGTTGATAAAACCCTACTCACTCTCAAGCATGGCAAAGATTTCCTTCTAGTTCAGATTTATGTGGATGATATCATGTTTGGTGGCTCTTCTCATGCTTTGGTTGTCGAGTTTGCAGATACCATGAGCAGGGAATTCGAGATGTCCATGATGGGCGAGCTTACATTTTTCCTTGGTTTGCAAATCAAGCAAGGCAAACAAGGTACTTTTGTCCACCAGACAAAGTACACCAAGGACATGCTCAAGAAATTCGACATGGCTGACGCGAAGCCTCTCGCCACTCCAATGGCTACATCTGTAGCATTGGATCCTGATGAGGATGGAGAAGTCGTAGATCAGAAGGAGTTCTGAAGCATGATCGGCTCCCTCCTCTACATGACTGCTACGAGGCCGGACATACACTTCGCAGTGTGTCTGTGTGCTCGTTTTCAGGCTTCACCACGAGCTTCGCACCGCCAAGCGGTAAAACACATTCTAAGGTATCTCAAACATACCCTTCAGTTAGTCATATGGTATTCAGCGTCTTCCTCTTTATGTCTTCGAGGTTATTCCGATGCGGACTTTGCTGGGTGTAGGATTGATCGGAAGAGTACCTCTGGTACTTGTCATTTTCTGGGTACATCTCTGGTTTGCTGGTCTTCCCGCAAACAGTCTAGTGTTACACAATCGACGGCTGAGGCCGAATATGTTGCTGCAGCTAGGTGTTGCTCTTAGATTTTGTGGATGGTTTCCACTTTGCGGGATTTCGGGTTAGATTATAAGAGTGTTCCACTTTTCTGTGATAACACTAGTGCTATTTGTATTACACCGGTTCAACACTCCAGAACCAAACACATTGATATGCGATATCATTTTCTTAGAGATCACAATGAGAAGGGTGATATTGAACTTCAGTATGTTGATACCCAACACCAGCTAGCCGATATTTTCACAAAACCCCTCGATGCTTCTCGATTTGCCTACTTGCGTGGGGAACTTGGTATTTGTCACCCGTACGACATTGTGTGAGGGGGAGCAGTGTTGAATTGGTGTGCAACTGCTAGTTATGTGTGAAATTGCATTTACATCTTTTGCACCTATATGCCTGAATGTAATTCATGAAATCATGTCAGCTCAGCTCTATTTAATATATCTGAAACATTAATGTGCATGATGTTTTCTTTCCAAAATCAAATTGTGCTCACTGTTTAGTCTTGAATCTAGCATGTTTAGGCAGGACTGCTTTAGCTATCTTTTACCTGCTTGATAGCAAGACATCTTTTTCTCTGGATGCTAAAAATTGCAACTTGAAAAATGTTCTACATATTCATGGATATTCATAAAGTGTTAAACAATTTGTTCACTTAATCAAATTTCCAAAAATCCATGATTTGCATGCTTCAAAGTAAAAGATCCAGGTAGGTTTGTTTGTCGCACTACCCTATTCTAGACTGCTTACCATTGCACATCGGTCTGAACTGGAATAGTGTAGTGTATGCCGAAATCATTGCTTTAAGCTTCTGATGGCTTTCATGCCTAGGCTTAGCTTGATTGGAAAGTATAAGGTGGACAAACAAATAACCCCTGACATTATGAAAAGAACAACAAAATTCATTTGATCATCAAGTTTGCTTTTAATGCTCCACTTGAACTAAACTTGTCTGTCTAGAGTAGAAATTGACTAGCTGTCCGCAGTCCTTGCTTTTACTTGTCTAGTTTTCTTGATTGAGTGGTGATGCTTTTATTTCAAACTGATAAAATCACATCATGTCATCATGTTTTTCGAGAATGTTAAATTGAGCTGATGTAACACCCCAATTTTTCAAAACAATAAAAATATAATTAAATTCAATTTCTTGGGATTATTATTTCAGAAAATACTTTTAAATCCCTTTTATACCCTTTTGAACTACAACATGGAGTAGATGACCAAATCAGGAGGTGAAACTTTTTGTATATGATCCCAAGACCAAAATAATATTTTGAGAATTTTTATAAATTTTTACCAGCCTTGGAAGTAGCCCTAATTTTTTATCTATTTTCTGGAATTATTTTTATTCAGAAAAGTATTAGAACAGTAATGGGCCTCTCTCCCTCCCTTTTCTCTCTCCCCGGCCGGCCTAGCCCGTTACCGCACCCGCCTCTGGCTGACAGCCCGGTCCCACCTGTCGGCGCCGAATCCCTCCCCTCGCGCGCGAACCCGACACCCCGGCCCCACTCGTCAGGCGCCACCCTCGCCCGCTCGCGCTCACTGGTTTGTGGCCCCCGCCCGTCAGAACCGTCTTCAACCCCGCGCCGGCCCCCCCCTAATCCCGCCGGCGAAGACTTCGCCTCGGATCCCCTCGCCGGCTCCCCCTCCCGTTAAACCGACGCCGGTAAATAACTCCCCGAGGTCCCCCGCCCATTTAAACCCTTAAAGGCACGCGTTTAAGCCCCCGGGAACGCAGCTCCATGCATGGCCGCGCCCTCGCCGGCGACTTCAATTTCCCCCTCGGCTTTCCTTGCATGTGAGCCCCCTCCGACATCCTATTTAACCCCCGGCCCCCGCCGCGTCCGACCCCCACGCCCTCTCGCTTTGAGAACGAACGTAGCGCCCTCCCTTCGCCGTTGAACAATTTCCCCCTGCTTCGCCTCCGGCCGCCCCTCGCCGTCGCCTCGGACCACCCCGGCCCGCGCCTCCGCCACCGTCGTGACCGCAAGGACGTCCCCTACCTCGGCCACGTCTCCGCTGGTCAAGGAGATCGCCGGAACACCGTCGCCGTCGAGTACCCGAGGAGCCTTCCGCGTCTACCCTCGTCGCCGGCCACGCCCCTTCGTCCCCGGACCGCCGCCAAGGTACCATCGTGACCGCTGTAGTCCCCTCCTTCCATTTTTAGACTTAGCTAGGACCACCGTCGCTCGCCGTGGCCGCTGGCCCGCTCGCCGTCGTCGGAGAAGACGACCGGCACGGGTCGAGTACCCGTGCCGTGTCGGATTCGATCCACGCCGTGCGATCCAGATCTAACGGCCCGGATTTAATCCCTCGTGCGATTTAATCGGCGCCGTCGGATCTGAGTGAAGCGGTACGGTGTGATCTCGTGCGTTCGATAGTTTTAAAACCCCGCGTTTAATCTCGTGCGTCCACGTGGTACCCCTTCGCACGTTTTAATCCTGGCCGTCCATAGCCACTTACGCGTCCCGCCTCGCCCTCGCGCGTCGGATCTGGATCCGACGGTCCAGATCGACCCGGCGCACGCGCACAGTGCGCGGGTTCACCGTGGGCCTGGCTCACCGTGGACCCGAGAGGTTTAAAATTTGAAAATAAATTCCAGAAATGCTTTTAAACTTGTAAAATTCATATCTAATGCATTTGGACTCTAAAAATTACCATTCCAATTTTAGAAAATTCATAAAATTATTCTCTACATATTTATGCAATAAAAACAGTAGGTTTATTTTGACATTTTCATGTTTAATAAAATAATTATTCAAAAGCCTTTAGGATTAAAATATGGATTAAAATATTTAAACTTCAGAAAAATTTATATTAAATTCCTTTCTGTCCATTCACTGAAAACCACCAAATTGACATGAACTTTTCATTTCACACTTATTTGAGAAATTAATATGACAATAATCACAATTAAACATGTGTTTTCTAAAAAGGACAACCCTTCATTTTAATCCCTTTAAAATTATTTATAAAATTCAGAACCTTAACCTTTGAGTTTATTTATCTTTAATCAAACCAACTTTAACTTATATGCTTGTAATGTAATGTTATATGGTTGATTGAATGTTATGCTCTTTTGTTTTAATCTTTATATTAAAAAGACTACGACGCCGCCGAGGAGCCGGAGTACTTCCCCGAAGTCCCTCCCTCTCCCTTTGCTGAACAAGGCAAGTCACCAAACAACTCTTTTGAGCATATTGAACCCATGTCTGAATTGACTATCGCTAAAACACATAGGTTATGTATATGCATTAGTCAAATGAACCCTTACATTATATTTATTTAGGATCCCCCGACCTTGATGTGCAACCCAAGCCATGCTATCTCGCCTAACCTCCTTGTCACCATATGATCAATGATATTAGCTAGTGTCCAATGTATTGGCACGGCCGCTATAGGATAAAAATGAGTCGTAGCGAAATGGTTCTATTATATGATCCCGTTACTCCTTATCTTTGGAAATTCTGTTGGTGATGAGTCATGGTTGTGAGTGTATGCATGGTGGGTTCCGGGTGCAAGCTAGGGCATTGGTCAGTCGCACCCGGGGCACTATAAGGACCGGTCTGAGGGATCCGTTGCAATACACTTACGTACTAACCACAAGTCTAGTGGGTAAGTCCTAACTAAGGTATGGGTTGTTCCAAACCGAGGCCACCACTTGGAGATGGGTCAAGTTGCACCTGCGGGTGACTTGTACCAATGTGGCGCAAAAGGGGGTGCGACGTTAGCCGGGATGCGGCCCGGCGCGCCGGCGAAACCTAGAGCGGGTGGTTATCGCTTGGAACATCTCATATTGAGGTTTTGGCACGAGTTCCCGTGAAATGGGTCATCTCGTTGAGATGAGTGCGTGCCTTGTGGGTACAGTAGTACATCTCTGATCAGAGTCTTAAATCTTTTCGAAAAGCCGAGCCCACGGTCAAGGGCGGGTTGCGTGACATCCCCCAGTTAGTTTACCTTGAATATGTATGTGCATGATGGATTGACATGTAAGGACTGTTGTGCGAGGAGGTAAAACGTACTCCTCGAGTTAGTTGATGTTGATGATGTTCATGTTTACTTTCCGCATGATTAAAATATGATTACACTAAATGCCATAACTGCAATTGCTTTCTTCCGCATTGTTAGCCTTTATCCTTCCTTGTTTATTATCCTGCATTATTACTTGCATTTGCGGTGGCTTGTTGAGTACTTTTGTACTCATACCCGTTGGACCCCACAGAGGATGCTTATCTTGAAGACGGTCTGGAGTAGCGACCCAGTCAAGAAGAAAGATCCTGAAGAAGACGTTCGTCATGCCGTTGTTTAATTTCTTTATTACTGTTTTTACTAAAACAATGTTGTAATAAATATGGTCTGCGTACCATGGATTTTATCGTATGTACGTTGTCGCATGATGAACCTCTTGTATTATTGTTTTTCTATGGAAATTCAATAATGTCTCGATTTTGATAAATCGGTGCGCTACAAGATGGTATCAGAGCCGACTTGACTGTAGGAAGCCAAACAGACCCGCCTAGCCATTAGCCATAGGGAATTATTTCTTGAAAATCTACTTCATAAACTTTGTTCCTCTCCTCACTTTTATTCAACTTGCTGTTTTGTAGATGCCAGTCTACCAAGTCCACAGTTACTGCCGCCACTATGAGGGCTTCGTCCGGGAGCTCCGCATGATGCTCACCTTTCTCGGGTTCCTCTTCGAACCCGAATTCCAAGGAGTCTACCCCGACGAGTTCGCCGGGCCTTGTGACGTCTCCCTCACCGTCCATGGCTCTGGAGAACATCTGCCGCCCTACACCACCGCACTTGGGGGCCCGACTTTCGACGTCGCATGCCAACGAGTCGCCCTCCAGGCCCTCATGGAGCTGAGGATGATCTACGACGATCGTCTTCAGAACTCATCCTTCCGGCTTGTGCCGAAGCGTACTCCCGGAGCCCACCGTAGCATCTACCTCGGAGTTCACTCCGTGCGTGATCCGGTCATGGCCCGGCAGTCGCGTCTTCTGCAGGCCATGGATGATCTCCACACCGAGGCGGTGCTCGACGCCGACGAGCACCATGAGGCGGTTGCATTTCTTCGTGAAGAAACGAAGAACCTGATCCAACAGAACGGCGAGCTGCAGCGCAAGATCATTCAGCTGCAGAAGGATATAGCGGAGATGGTTCCTCTTCTTCCTAGGAAGAAGAAGCCTATCCGTGAGCCCCTCCCTCGCCCCAAGAGGATCCCGCCACGACCCTCTCCCGCCAGGCCTTCCACCAGCGCCCCTACACCACGCCCCGGCCTCGTCTCCGACTCCATCATCGAGAATTTTCTCGAGCCCACCATCTCTCTGGAGCCGCGCACTCGTGGTTCCGAGAGCACGGAGACCGCCTCCGGTGGCGAGTAGGCGTTAGGAGACGCAAATTCAAATAAAGATCTTAATTTTTGTATGTGGTGCCATCTGCAACGAGTTGGGTTGTAGATGGAATAAGAACTTAATTGTAATGAACTATTTATACCACTTGATATATTTGTATGCTTGAATGCTATATGTTATTTTCGGTTGTACTATTGTTTCGTCATCTTTTGCTTCATCGCTTTGGATATTCAGAAGATGGCCGACCACCAGAACACCGGCTCCAACAACGGAGCAGGAGGGAGCCGAGATGCGCCTGAGGGTGTTGTGCCCAACTGGGGTGCAACAGGCCCGCGCCAATCCGGGTCGCCTTCCGCCAACCACCCCACCTTGGCGGAAATGATGGCGAATCAGAACCATCTGATCACCGCCCTCCTCACCCAAATGCAGCACCAACAGGCTCAGTTGGACCGTCTGCAGAACGGGGAGCCCGCCCCTCGCGCACCAGCACCCGCGGCCGGTCCGCAACTCTCCGAGTTCTTGCGCGTGCGCCCGCCCATCTTCTCGAGCACGACCAACCCGATGGAGGCCGGAGATTGGCTTCGCACCATCGAGAAGAAGCTCGACCTCCTCCCCTGCACAGACCGGGAGCGAGTGGCCTTCGCCACTCACCAGCTCCAGGGTCCCGCCGCTGAATGGTGGGACAACTACCGTGCATCCCAGCCAGAGGGCCACATGGTGACATGGGCGGAGTTCACCATCGCCTTTCGTGCCGCTCACGTCCCCGCCGGTGTCATCGCGGCGAAGCAGCAGGAGTTCCGCGACCTGCAACAAGGCAACCGAACTGTCATGGAGTACCTCCATGAGTTCAACCGCCTCGCTCGCTACGCACCGGAGGAAGTGCGCACCGACGCCCTCCGCCAAGCCAAGTTCCTAAGGGGACTTAAGGATGAGCTGTCCATCCAGCTCGTCGCCGCCGACTTCGCCGACTTCCAACGGCTGGTCAATAAAGCGCTCATCCAAGAGACTGAGCAGAACAAGCTGGACCTCAAGAAGAGGAAGATGATCGCCTTCAAGCACCAGCAGGCGAACACTCAGAGGCCCCGCTTCGTCCCTCCGCCACCAGCGCCCGCCTACCATCCTCGGCCCGCCTACAGGCCTCCTCACGCAGCCGGTGGATCCAACGCCGGGCATCCTCGCCCCGCCCCACCAGCTCCGGCCGCTCAACCGGCACCGGCCGCCAAGGCCCCGATCTTGAGGGATCGTCAAGGAAGGCCGGTCGTCTGCTTCAACTGCCGCAAGGAAGGGCACTACTCGCACCAGTGTCCTCACCCCAAGCAGAACCAAGGCGCCGCACCCCACCAGGCCGTTCGCGCCCGCGTCAACCACATCAGCGCGGAGGAAGCTCAGGAGGCCCCTGAAGTCGTACTCGGTACGTTTACAATGAATTCCATACCGGCCGTCGTATTATTTGACTCTGGAGCAACCCACTCTTTCGTCTCAGAAGAATTTGCAAAAACAGACAATCTGGACGTGCTCCCTCTACCCATTCCCATGGTAATTTCCACCCCCGGCAATAGGACCTCAGCTCGCTTCTACAGCCCTAAGGTTCAACTTGACATCCAAGGAGTGCTGTTTCGGGCCGAGCCTGTCCTCATCCAATGCACCGGACTCGACCTTATACTAGGTATGGATTGGTTGATGAAGCACAAGGGAGTGATCGACTGTGCCAACAAGTCCGTCACGGTGACCAGTCCTGAAGGCGTAACCGTCACCTTCCGGATGACCAGTCGCAAACCACTCGGAGCGTCCCTTCGCTCAATAGCTCTTGAAGAGGTGCCAATAGTCAAGGAGTTTGCAGATGTTTTCCCCGAAGATCTGCCCGGAATGCCTCCCAAGCGGGACATCGAATTCAGAATCGAGCTTGTCCCGGGGACCACTCCAATCTCCAAGCGCCCATACCGAATGGCCGCCAATGAACTAGCCGAAGTCAAGAGCAACATCGAAGACCTTGAGCAGAAAGGTTACATCCGACCGAGTACCTCACCCTGGGGTGCACCGGTCATATTTGCCGTGAAGAAGGACAAGACCAAAAGGATGTGCGTGGACTATAGAGCCTTGAACGACGTAACCATCAAGAACAAATACCCATTGCCTCGGATCGACGACCTGTTCGATTAGCTGAAAGGATCCTCGGTGTTTTCCAAGATTGACCTCAGGTCAGGTTATCACCAGTTGAGGATCAGGGAGGAAGATATACCCAAGACTGCTTTCACCTCCCGCTATGGACTCTACGAGTACACTGTGATGTCGTTCGGACTCACGAATGCTCCGGCCTTTTTCATGAACATGATGAACAACGTATTCATGGAGTTCTTGGACAAGTTCATCGTGGTATTCATCGATGATATCCTCGTTTACTCTAAGACCAAGGAAGAACACGAGACTCACCTCCGTCTGACCCTCGGAAAGCTAAGGGAGCAGCAACTGTACGCCAAATACAGCAAGTGCGAATTTTGGTCGTCTGAGGTGAAGTTCCTCGGTCATGTTATATCTGCCGGAGGAATAGCAGTGGACCCAACCACCGTTGAAGCGGTAACCAACTGGCTACAGCCCACGACCGTGACCGAGATCCGGAGTTTCCTCGGATTGGCCGGATACTACCGCCGGTTCATCGAGAACTTTTCCAAGATCGCCAAGCCTATGACCAGACTTCTGCAGAAGGAGGTGAAGTTTGATTGGACCCCCGACTGCGAAGAGAGCTTCCAGACTCTCAAGAAGAAGCTAGTATCAGCTCCCATTCTGACTCTGCCAGACATCCGGAAAGACTTCCACGTCTACTGTGATGCCTCTCGTCAAGGATTGGGATGCGTCTTAATGCAAGAAGGGAAGGTGATATCCTACGCCTCCCGGCAACTGCGACCGCATGAGCTGAACTACCCAACCCACGACCTGGAACTAGCAGCCGTGGTTCATGCCTTGAAGATATGGAGACATTACCTTGTGGGAAATCGGTGTGAGGTCTTCACCGACCACAAGAGCCTCAAGTATATATTCACCCAACCAGATCTGAACCTCAGGCAAAGGAGATGGTTGGAACTGATCAAGGATTACGACTTGGGCATCCATTATCATCCGGGCAAAGCGAACGTGGTGGCAGACGCCCTTAGTCGAAAAGGGTACTGCAATGCCATCATGATTCGAGACCAGACTCCTCTACTTTATAAAGAGATGGAAAGGCTAAATCTAGGGATCACCACTCGTGAGTACCTCGCTGCCTTGGAGTCTCGGCCTGTCTTAATAGACCAGATCCGAGAGAAGCAGAAGGAAGACCCGGACATCCTGGAGATCCAGCAAAACATGAGGAAGGGTAAAGCCCCCGGATTCTCCGAGGATGAACATGGTACCATCTGGTTCGGAAGCCGAGTATGCGTACCCGACCTACCGGAGTTGAAGACTCTCATCCTTCAAGAAGCCCACGATACTCTATACTCCATTCATCCCGGGAGTACAAAGATGTACCAAGACCTGAAGGAGAAATATTGGTGGGTCAGCATGAAGAGAGAAATAGCTGAGTATGTGGCCAAGTGCGACACATGCCGGCGAGTCAAGGCAGAGCATCAGAGACCTGCCGGACTTCTTCAACCCCTCAAAGTCCCTGAATGGAAGTGGGAAGAGATAGGAATGGACTTCATCACGGGACTGCCCAGGACCCAAGCTGGTCATGATTCTATCTGGGTGATCGTTGACCGACTCACCAAGGTAGCTCACTTCGTTCCGGTCAAGACAACTTACACCGTCGCCAAGTTGGCTGAGTTGTATATGACCCGGATCGTGTGCCTCCACGGAGTTCCCAAGAAGATTGTATCTGACCGCGGGAGTCAGTTTACCTCCAAGTTTTGGAAGAACCTTCAAGAGGAACTCGGCACCCGGCTGAACTTTAGCACCGCCTATCATCCACAGACCGACGGTCAAACCGAAAGGGTCAACCAGATATTGGAGGATATGCTTAGAGCTTGTGCTCTAGACTTTGGCGGAATGTGGGACAAGAACTTACCTTATGCAGAGTTCTCCTACAACAACAGCTATCAAGCCAGCCTGCAAATGTCCCCGTTCGAAGCACTCTATGGGCGTAAGTGCAGAACGCCGTTGCTCTGGGATCAGACCGGAGAATCACAACTGTTTGGGACTGACTTATTGAGAGAAGCTGAAGAGAAAGTTAAGATCATAAGAGACCGATTGAAGGCAGCCCAATCCAGGCAAAAGAGCTACGCCGATAACCGTCGAAGAGATCTAGCCTTTGAGGAGGGCGATTATGTCTACCTCCGAGTCACTCCCCTCCGTGGCACTCAAAGGTTCAACATGAAAGGCAAACTAGCACCCCGCTACGTCGGACCTTTCCAGATCCTCCGTCGACAAGGAGAAGTGGCATACCAACTTGAACTGCCTCCATCCTTGGCAGGCGTTCACGATGTATTCCATGTCTCGCAGCTGAAGAAGTGTCTCCGTGTGCCCACCGAGCAAGCCGACCTTCAGCAGCTTATTGTCCAAGAAGACTTGACCTACATAGAGAGACCCGTCAAGATCTTGGAAACCAAGGAGAGAGTAACCAGAAGTCGCGTCGTCCGCTTCTGCAAAGTCCAATGGAACAACCATCCCGCCGAAGAAGCCACTTGGGAAAAAGAAGACGAGCTGAAAGCCCAATACCCCGAGCTATTCGAGTAGCGTTCCAATCTCAAGGACGAGATTCTTGTAAGGGGGATAGGTTTGTAACACCCCAATTTTTCAAAACAATAAAAATATAATTAAATTCAATTTCTTGGGATTATTATTTCAGAAAATACTTTTAAATCCCTTTTATACCCTTTTGAACTACAACATGGAGTAGATGACCAAATCAGGAGGTGAAACTTTTTGTATATGATCCCAAGACCAAAATAATATTTTGAGAATTTTTATAAATTTTTACCAGCCTTGGAAGTAGCCCTAATCTTTTAATCTATTTTCTGGAATTATTTTTATTCAGAAAAGTATTAGAACAGTAATGGGCCTCTCTCCCTCCCTTTTCTCTCTCCCGGCCGGCCCAGCCCGTTACCGCACCCGCCTCTGGCTGACAGCCCGGTCCCACCTGTCGGCGCCGAATCCCTCCCCTCGCGCGCGAACCCGACACCCCGGCCCCACTCGTCAGGCGCCACCCTCGCCCGCTCGCGCTCACTGGTTTGTGGCCCCCGCCCGTCAGAACCGTCTTCAACCCCGCGCCGGCCCCCCCTAATCCCGCCGGCGAAGACTTCGCCTCGGATCCCCTCGCCGGCTCCCCCTCCCGTTAAACCGACGCCGGTAAATAACTCCCCGAGGTCCCCCGCCCATTTAAACCCTTAAAGGCACGCGTTTAAGCCCCCGGGAACGCAGCTCCATGCATGGCCGCGCCCTCGCCGGCGACTTCAATTTCCCCCTCGGCTTTCCTTGCATGTGAGCCCCCTCCGACATCCTATTTAACCCCCGGCCCCCGCCGCGTCCGACCCCCACGCCCTCTCGCTTTGAGAACGAACGTAGCGCCCTCCCTTCGCCGTTGAACAATTTCCCCCTGCTTCGCCTCCGGCCGCCCCTCGCCGTCGCCTCGGACCACCCCGGCCCGCGCCTCCGCCACCGTCGTGACCGCAAGGACGTCCCCTACCTCGGCCACGTCTCCGCTGGTCAAGGAGATCGCCGGAACACCGTCGCCGTCGAGTACCCGAGGAGCCTTCCGCGTCTACCCTCGTCGCCGGCCACGCCCCTTCGTCCCCGGACCGCCGCCAAGGTACCATCGTGACCGCTGTAGTCCCCTCCTTCCATTTTTAGACTTAGCTAGGACCACCGTCGCTCGCCGTGGCCGCTGGCCCGCTCGCCGTCATCGGAGAAGACGACCGGCACGGGTCGAGTACCCGTGCCGTGTCGGATTCGATCCACGCCGTGCGATCCAGATCTAACGGCCCGGATTTAATCCCTCGTGCGATTTAATCGGCGCCGTCGGATCTGAGTGAAGCGGTACGGTGTGATCTCGTGCGTTCGATAGTTTTAAAACCCCGCGTTTAATCTCGTGCGTCCACGTGGTACCCCTTCGCACGTTTTAATCCTGGCCGTCCATAGCCACTTACGCGTCCCGCCTCGCCCTCGCGCGTCGGATCTGGATCCGACGGTCCAGATCGACCCGGCGCACGCGCACAGTGCGCGGGTTCACCGTGGGCCTGGCTCACCGTGGACCCGAGAGGTTTAAAATTTGAAAATAAATTCCAGAAATGCTTTTAAACTTGTAAAATTCATATCTAATGCATTTGGACTCTAAAAATTACCATTCCAATTTTAGAAAATTCATAAAATTATTCTCTACATATTTATGCAATAAAAACAGTAGGTTTATTTTGACATTTTCATGTTTAATAAAATAATTATTCAAAAGCCTTTAGGATTAAAATATGGATTAAAATATTTAAACTTCAGAAAAATTTATATTAAATTCCTTTCTGTCCATTCACTGAAAACCACCAAATTGACATGAACTTTTCATTTCACACTTATTTGAGAAATTAATATGACAATAATCACAATTAAACATGTGTTTTCTAAAAAGGACAACCCTTCATTTTAATCCCTTTAAAATTATTTATAAAATTCAGAACCTTAACCTTTGAGTTTATTTATCTTTAATCAAACCAACTTTAACTTATATGCTTGTAATGTAATGTTATATGGTTGATTGAATGTTATGCTCTTTTGTTTTAATCTTTATATTAAAAAGACTACGACGCCGCCGAGGAGCCGGAGTACTTCCCCGAAGTCCCTCCCTCTCCCTTTGCTGAACAAGGCAAGTCACCAAACAACTCTTTTGAGCATATTGAACCCATGTCTGAATTGACTATCGCTAAAACACATAGGTTATGTATATGCATTAGTCAAATGAACCCTTACATTATATTTATTTAGGATCCCCCGACCTTGATGTGCAACCCAAGCCATGCTATCTCGCCTAACCTCCTTGTCACCATATGATCAATGATATTAGCTAGTGTCCAATGTATTGGCACGGCCGCTATAGGATAAAAATGAGTCGTAGCGAAATGGTTCTATTATATGATCCCGTTACTCCTTATCTTTGGAAATTCTGTTGGTGATGAGTCATGGTTGTGAGTGTATGCATGGTGGGTTCCGGGTGCAAGCTAGGGCATTGGTCAGTCGCACCCGGGGCACTATAAGGACCGGTCTGAGGGATCCGTTGCAATACACTTACGTACTAACCACAAGTCTAGTGGGTAAGTCCTAACTAAGGTATGGGTTGTTCCAAACCGAGGCCACCACTTGGAGATGGGTCAAGTTGCACCTGCAGGTGACTTGTACCAATGTGGCGCAAAAGGGGGTGCGACGTTAGCCGGGATGCGGCCCGGCGCGCCGGCGAAACCTAGAGCGGGTGGTTATCGCTTGGAACATCTCATATTGAGGTTTTGGCACGAGTTCCCGTGAAATGGGTCATCTCGTTGAGATGAGTGCGTGCCTTGTGGGTACAGTAGTACATCTCTGATCAGAGTCTTAAATCTTTTCGAAAAGCCGAGCCCACGGTCAAGGGCGGGTTGCGTGACATCCCCCAGTTAGTTTACCTTGAATATGTATGTGCATGATGGATTGACATGTAAGGACTGTTGTGCGAGGAGGTAAAACGTACTCCTCGAGTTAGTTGATGTTGATGATGTTCATGTTTACTTTCCGCATGATTAAAATATGATTACACTAAATGCCATAACTGCAATTGCTTTCTTCCGCATTGTTAGCCTTTATCCTTCCTTGTTTATTATCCTGCATTATTACTTGCATTTGCGGTGGCTTGTTGAGTACTTTTGTACTCATACCCGTTGGACCCCACAGAGGATGCTTATCTTGAAGACGGTCTGGAGTAGCGACCCAGTCAAGAAGAAAGATCCTGAAGAAGACGTTCGTCATGCCGTTGTTTAATTTCTTTATTACTGTTTTTACTAAAACAATGTTGTAATAAATATGGTCTGCGTACCATGGATTTTATCGTATGTACGTTGTCGCATGATGAACCTCTTGTATTATTGTTTTTCTATGGAAATTCAATAATGTCTCGATTTTGATAAATCGGGGCGCTACAGCTGAGCACATGATAATTGGTATTAAATAATGGCATATTTGTTGCTTTATGTGTCTTTGCAACTCTGCCCATTTCGAAGCTATGCATCTTTTACATGCTCCTTGATGCTTGCATTGCCAAAGGGGGAGAAATTGTTGAGTTCTCTGCCGCAAAGGGGTAAAATTACTCAGGGGGATTTTTTATCTTGCAAAGGGGAGATTTGCCGAAGGGTTTTTACTCTTTTGAGAAGGGGGAGGTAAATTCTTTTGTCAAGTGACATGATTTGGCTCGTTTCTGAGTTTTTATGGTCACTTGTGAGCTGAAATTTTTCAAATTTTCTTGAACTTGAATTTGGTTGTCAATGCACTCATCAAGGGGGAGATTGAGAAACCAAGGGTTGGTTTCGGAGTCTGTGATGAGTGATTGACAAGCTTTTACCCTCTAATTCGAAGGGGAACCTCCGAAGGGGGTTCGGAGGTTGGAACTCTGAAGGTGTTCGGAGGTGGTTTCACCGAAGGGTTTGGTGGGCTTTGGTTGCTGCGGCTGCTGCAGCGGAGTGTGCCTGTCGGAGGGGTCCGACAGTACACGATGACTGGGTTTGTACCAAAGGTCTCGGTACTTTGGGCGGTACACCAGAGTGTGTGCCGAAGGTTGCTAACTCGGAGAGGTCTCCAGAGTACTAGATACACTTATCCGCTTATCTGTGGTACGCAGGGGACTTCGGAGGCGACGGACGGTTCGTAGCAGGTGAACCTGGGTCAAGCGAGAGGCTTGATGCCAGGGGAGCGGGGAGCTCAGTCACGAAGGCTGTGAAGGGGTCGAGGTCAGACCTCGGGTCGAGGTGCACCAGGTGAAGGTAGTAAGTGAGGAGCGTGGCTCTGGGTGAAGGTACTCCGAGACAAAGTCCTCAGAGTGAGGCACTTCGAAGGGTACTCCGGATGGAGTGACTTCGGAGTATGGTGGATCAAGTACTCAACAGAGGCAAGGTGTTCGAAGTGTGCTCCGGAGGGAGACACTCGAAGGTACCCGACGAAGGTCTCCGAAGTCGAGGTGCATCGAAGGCATGGTCCGGGTGAGGCTAGTCGAGGAGTGTGCTCGGAGAGAGACACTGCGACGAAGTTCTCATGGAATGCTTCATGCGGAGGCCTTGGATGAAGGAGGGACTTCGAAGGGTGGTACTCCGAAGGTGGGGCTTCGGAGCAAGGCTGGCTCCGGAGTGAGGATGACTTGTGGTTCTTCGGCCATGCATAGCTTCGGTACACGAACTGACGGAGTTCGAGCTGGGGGAGCTGCGAAGCCGTGGTGGTCCACTCCGAGGGTGTTGGTGCGAAGGCCCAAGGGCTTTGACAGCTTTGGCTCAAAACCGTCACTGTATCGGAGGCTAACTTCGGTGAAGTGAAGGCCATCAGGCTCAAGGCTTCTCACCGAAGCTACCGCACCCATCGCGTGCGAAGGGGGGCTTCAGAAAGGTCAAAGACTGCAAAGGCTGACATGGTCTGCTCTGCAAAAAGCTGACGTTGTCCCCTCTACAAAGCTGACAGAAAAGCCTCCAAATAAAGTTGACTACCTTTTGTACCCCTCTGTTCTGTAGAGACAAAACCAATGTAAACCCTAGGGGTAAAGTAGTCAATTCACATGGGTGAATAGTGGCTATAAATAGTGGGGCTGGGTAGGTAACATTTAACACTTTGAGCATTCATTGTTGAGCTCCTGTACTAGCCACCACACTGTGTTTTCATCCAGTGAGTTCATTTATTGTGTTCCTTGTTCAAGCAGCGAAGCCCTGCTTCTGTGTTGAGTTTTAGCTTGAGCTTGTTTGCATACCTCGCTAGTAGTAGCGCACTGAAGCCTGTCTAGGCGAAGTGTGTTTTGTGCGAAGTGTGCTTTTCAGTGTGCGTTCGCTCTGTGTAACAGGAGGCTAGACCTCGCTGCTTACTAGCGAAGCCCTGATCGAAGCCCGTGTTTCTTATCGTGTCGTAGCCCCTAGCGAAGTCTGTTAGTGTGCGTTCAGACCTTCGGTGTACGAAGCCCAGCACCAGTTGCTGTCGCTAAGTACTTGGTCGAAGTCCTCAGAGGGTGGTCCACTCTTGCGAAGGGTGAAGTGCGAAGCCTGCTCGAAGCACCCTGTGTGCGGAGCCTGCACTGACTTAGCAGAGTTGTTTTTTGGGGTTGTGGGTGGAGCGAAGTCTGCTTGACTTCGGACTTTTACTCCTTGCGAAGCCTGTGTTCGGAGCCATCAAATACCTCCGAACCTGAACTTCGAAGGGTGTGTTCGAAGCCTGTTCCACAGTAGACTGAATTAAAACAGAAGGCTATTTTTAACCTAAAATTTTAAAAAGCTCCCATTCACACCCCCTCTGGTCGCCGGTTCCGGTCCAACAAATGGTATCTGCTATTTTGTGCGAAAATCTTTCAAGTGTTTATACATACACTCGGGAAGTACTTTTTAGATACTTTCCATTCAATGCCTTCCCAAATACTTCCCCGTTCAGACCCTTGAGTAAATAAACATTGTCGGGCACCACTCGATGTACCCGAAACGGTCCGTCCCAATTAGGGGACCACTTGTCGAACCGATTGTACTTCGATCCGATCGGTAGGATAAACTTCCACACAAGTTCCCCTTGTTAGAATGACTTCGACACCACCTTCTTATCATAGTACCTAGCAACCCCTGCCTTGTTTTTTTCAACCTTCTCGAGAGCTCTCAATCGTACCTGCGCCAAGTCGTCTAGACCGTATGTCATTAGATTATAATAATCATCGACTGTGAGTTGGTCTTGTAATGAGATCCTCCTTGAGCCGATGTTGTTCTCCCATGGTAATACGACCTTGTGGCCATATACTATCTGATATGGCGGCACCTAGGGTGGACCCATGGCACGCCATTCGATAAGCCTAGAGTGCCTTCGATAGGGACTG
Organism: Zizania palustris; assembly: GCA_019279435.1. NCBI lineage: Eukaryota > Viridiplantae > Streptophyta > Magnoliopsida > Poales > Poaceae > Zizania > Zizania palustris. The sequence continues at coordinate 9,840,384 of JAAALK010000080.1, forward strand.
ATGCCAACACCTAGGATGTTCGTCGATCTTGCGCTTTATCAACTTGATCAAACTTTTGTTGGATGCCTCTGCTTGCCCATTAGCATGCGTATAGTATGGCGACGAATTCAATAGTCTGATCTCCATCCCGGCCGCAAACTGTTGAAACTCTTCAGATACAAAAATCGTTCCCTGGTCTGTGGTGATGGTCTGTGGAATTCCGAACCGATATATTATGTGCTCTCTAATAAACTCGATGGCGTCGGCAGATGTGACTTTCTTGAGTAGAACGACCTCTACCCATTTTTTGAAATAATCAATGTCTCCTATTATGAACTTGTGGCCTTTGCTTGATGCTGGGTAAATTTGGCCGATCATGTCGATACCCCATCCTCTGAAGGGCCAAGGCTTGATTATTGGGTTCATTGCCGATGCGGGCGCCCTCTGTATGGCCCCGAATTTCTGACAATTCTGACATCCCTTATAGTATCTTATGTGGTCTTCCACCATAGTCGACCAAAAGTAACTTGATCGTCGTAACAACCCTTTCATCTTCTGGACCGTCAGGTGCGTTTCGCATACCCCATCGTGCACTTCACACATCACTAACTTAGACTCCTCGACACCTATGCATCTGAGGAGAACCCCATCGGTCATCCGACGATAAAGATATTCACTGAGCATGATGTACCTAGTCGCCTAATACTGAAGTTTCCTGGTCACCGATGTCGAAGGGTCCTTCAAGTAGTTAATAATATTATACCTCCAATCATCGGCATCTATCTTCGTGATTTCAACTTCAACCGACCTGGCCGTCGGCTTATACCTTGACGTTGTCTAGGCCAAATCGTTTGCCTCCGAATTCTGTTCCCTTGGGATGTGAGTGAACGACACGTTTTGGAAGCGCTCCATTATAACCTGGCATTGATCATGGTATCCTTTCAGTATATTATCCTTGCACTCATACTCATCTGATAGTTGTCTTATGATGAATCACTGAGAATCTCAATTGTATCGTTCTCGCCCACCATGGTAGAGTCGTTGGAGATGGTCTCATCGGGCGTGCCAAAAAGCGTATTTGCGTGCTTTTTGGTCACACACTGACACATGCATGGCCTGAGAGATCTGCTTGACTCGAATGCAGGTCCTACATTCTTAGAGAAGGGATTCAAGGTGTGCCAATCAATTTGACCCTACAACTGATAGGGGATCAAAAAAGATAAACGTTAGTAGCATAGCTGATCGGCTAGCAAGCCGATGACTACGGTAGAGACGATAAAATCATAAATCAGCATGTCAATCGGCCATACGACAGATAGCCCAAGTTGGCCCAATCAAGCGAGCGCGCCATCGGCCAATGGAAAAAATAGATCGTGCATATAGGCCGATGTGCATCCTTCGATGATGAATATGATACGGAGATGAATTAAAGATAACCTATCAGCTTGTACTCTAATAGAAATAAATAAAGTGTGCTAGATAACAGATCTATACCATAGAGATCATCATAATAACTAGATCGGACCTAACCAAGACAATAGCTAGTCACGATGATCTGAACAATATATCAACGAATCAAGAAAATTTTATTTAGATGAACAATATACGACATGAAGAAGATACAATAGCGAGAGATGTCGGACTTAACCGATGAAGCCTCACACTATCAGACCCAGATCACATCAATCTAAGAGATCGAACCTAACTGATGCAGCCTTAGACCTAGCCAAATACACTAAGAACAACCGGTGACCGTGTTGTTTCACCGTTCTCCTCAAGAGATTGAACTGAACCGATGCAGTCGTGACGATACTAGCCTAGTTGGCACAGACGTCGGGGGTGGCGGGACTCACCTCTTCGCCGGAGATCAAAATGATGCAGCCTAGCTCCGAGCGCCCGAGTACCACCAGATAACCTTGAGGCTCAAGGGTGGCAATGCGCCGATTGATTAATTGAATGGGAGTTACCTAATCTAACCTAAGGGATACATATTTATAGTTCAGAGAATTACCGTCCAACTAACTTATCCAGCCAATTTCGGATGAATCTATAACTATCTTCTGCTCTTATCTCCATCAGCTCCCCTTCTATTCATGGAGCTGTTGCGGACGAACTCCTTTGACTTTATTTGACCAGATCTTCTTTGACTTTCTGTTGATCGTGTGCCTTCCTTTGTGGGCCTTAGGCTTTACCAAATCTCAGTGTCAACACATCTACATATACTTTAACATTACCCCCTAACTAGGAGTAGAACGTTTGGCTGCACTGCTAGCTTATGCTTGACCACCCCTAGGGACCCTAGGCATGTCGAATATTTTCCAAACGAACATGTCTACATTAGCTCGGAGGAAGGTTAGAAGCACAAGTTCCTCTTGTTAAGGCCCATATACTATAGGCACATGGCCCACATGTTATATATATATGTCTCCACTATTAGCATCTTGATGATCTCTCTAATTCAAGGTTAGTAACATGGAATTGCAGCATGGTTTAGGGTTAGGGTTAGGTCTAATCTCATCCACATGAAGATCCATTTTTTCGGTCGCCTATCGTGACTCGTCCCGTTGTTGTCGCTTGTAACTGCCTCTCCTCCGCATCGCGCCTCCTCCTCTGCCACCCATTGTGGCTCCTCCTTTACCACCCGTCTGACTCATCTCCACCAACGGTCGCCCGTAGCGGCCTCTCCTCCACCATCCCCATTTCTTTTCATGACTCCTCTATCGCCTGTTCAGATCATCCCTACAGCCAGTCCCATGTATTTGCCCATCATGGCGGCTTGTATTTGCCGCCAATCACGACCTCTTATTTGCCCGTCGACGCCCTGTGCTCTGCCCTCCTATCGTGGGATTGAGCATCCATCTTCGCCGGCTAGTCGACACGTCGTGGGCTCCTACTATGATGATCGATTGCAGTTCTATCATCCCACATGTTGCGGGCTCCTACTTTGAGGACCATCTACAGTTCTACTCTAAGGACCGATTGTAGTTCTGCTCTGTTGTGGTGATTTCTACTCTTTCATGTGTATCCTCTACTTTTCAACATGTCTCAGATAAATGCAATTGTTGTTAGTATCACTCTAGATGGTCACAATTATCCTAAGTGGGCTTTCTGTGTAGAAACTATTTTGAGGGGCACTAGTCTCTATTTTCATCTAATGGATGATGCACCCACACGTAAGTTTAATAGTAGTAATGCTAAAGAAGTCACTTATTGACAATTTAGTGATGGTTGTCATGGTCTGTATAAGTTTAAAACAACAAAAACCATTTTGTCTGCCCTGAGATTTGTTCAAGACAGTAGTGCCCTTCTACATACTCTCATTTAGCAAATTCAAACAATTGAGCAAAATGATATGCCCATTGATGATTACTACTCAACCTTTGATCATCTAGTAGGTTCTTTGACCTCCATGATAGGTGCTTGTGCTGCTGATCAGTGTCCAACACACAAATTTATTGAGAAGTTCTTTGTATATCACTTTGTCATGGGAGTAAGGGAAGAATTTGATTCTCTTCGTAAGAGACTGTTACATGATTCTCTTAACTTAACAATGGCACATGCTTTGTTTGAGTTAATTGTTGAAGAGACTCGCCTTCGGTCTATGTCTATTGCATCTATGTTAGTATCTCACAATGTGTTGGCAACTTCTTAGAGGTTCAATACACCTAAAGGTATTTCTTTAGATCCTTATAAGCATTGTGGCAAGACTGGTCATTCTCTAGAGAACTGTTTCTCTTGACATCCAGAGAAGCTAACTGAGTTTCGTGCTCATCGAGCTGCTAAGACTGGTTGTGGACGTGGTACTGCTCCCACTCCAAAAGGTGTAGTGTCTATGGCTGCTACCTCTTCTATTAGTGTGCTAGTCTCATCTTGGGTACTTAACTCAGGGGCTTCTTTTCATGTGACATCAGATCAGTCCCAACTTATTGGCTGCAAGGCAGTTACTGATGGTACTTCTATTTAGACACTTGATGGTACATCTTGATATATCACTCAACAAGGCTCTCTTTCTACCTCTCATTTTTTCTATGCCTTATGTCTCTTTTGTACCTATATTATCTATTAATTTTCTCTCAATCAGTCAAGTTACCGACCAAAACTGCTTTGTTGGATTTGATGATTCATCTTATTTTATTCACGATCATCCAAAAAAGGACTGTGATTAAGACTAATCAACGCCATGTAGGTTCACCTAGCCTCTATTTTATTGGTACTTTGAATCTTCCTCAATCTTCATCTCACATCTCATCTGTTGCCTCATCTTCGGTTTCGTCTATCGTCAAGTGGCATCATCGTTTAGGTCATTTGTGTGGGTCTCGGTTATTGTTTAGGTCACTTGTGTGGGTCTCAGTTATCTGTCTTGATAAATAAAGGTTGTCTAGGTGCTACTTCCATTGAGTCTAGTTTTCATTGTAAAGGTTGTAAACTTAGAAAATAAATACAACTTCCATATTCATCTTGTGTCTCTCATAATGCTACACCTTTTGCTCTTATTCATTCAGATGTATGTGGACCTACTCTTTTTTCTACAAAGGGTGGTCACAAATATAATGTCATTTTATTGATAATCATTCTTGCTATACTTGGATATATTTTATGAAACATTGTTCCTAGTTGTGTTCCATTTACTAGTCTTTTGCTTGTATGGTTCACACCCAATTTTCCACTTCTATTAAAAATTTTCATTTTAATTCTGGTGGTGAGTACTTATCTGCTAAATTTCATCAGTTTCTAACCTGAGAGGGTACTCTTGCTCAGCTCTCCTATCTAGGTGCTTATGCACATAATGGTGTCACCGAGCGCAAACACTGTCATCTTGTAGAGACTACTCATATGCTTCTCATTTCGTCTTTTGTTCCATCTCATTTCTAGGGTGAAGCCATTTCCACTGCAGTCTACCTCATCAATAGACAACCATCTTAAAAATTGTTTGGCCTCTGTTTAGGTGAGGTACTCTTTGGTATTTTGCTTAAGTATGACCATCTTTGTGTTTTTGGATGTACTTATTATATTTTACTTGCTCCACACATGCGAATGAAGTTGACTGTCTAATCTGTTGAGTGTGTTTTATTGTTGCTATGATCCTTTTTCCCACCGCATACGTATTTCACGAGATATGACCTTTGCTAAAGATCGTCCTTTCTTTTGCAGTCCTTCTACTCAGCCCTCATATACTCCAACACAATCCATATCATTTCTTACTCTTCCTAATATTCCTAATCCCACACTTCCTAATATTCCTGATCCCACTCCTTCCATTACATTCATTCCTATTGAGCCTCCACCTACTGCCTCATCTACACCACTTTGAGTTTGAAAAGGGTGTTAAGGCCACGTTGATAGCAAAAAATGGCATTAATGGTCGAAATTGTCAAAATATCAATTTTTGGTAATTTGGGTCAAAAATATGTCTTCCCTAGCACAGGCCGGTCCGACCGGCTATGGTAGGCCGGTCCGACCGGCCATGTAGGCCCAGTCAGACCGACCCAAGTCTAAACATTAGAGATAGAGTTTGTTTCGGGCTGTTTTGATCTATAAATAAATCCTAACCACTTTTGGCCGAATCCTACTCAGTTTAGGAGTCGAGGAACTTGAGACCAGCCCCTATAAATAAAGGGGTGAGGCTGATTCAAAGGGTATCTTCACAGATCAATGCTTCAAAACCCTAGTTTTGAATCGTACGTCTACGTTCATCTACTTTTGCGCCTTAGTTCAGTCCATCTTCGTGGGTTCGTGCTGAAAGCCTTCCATGCATCACGTCGTAACAGTGGTAAGTCTCGTTGATTCGCCTGTGAATCACCCGTCTAATCTACATAACGAATTTTTATCATCTTTATCATTTTTATCGGTTTTTCTGGCTACCCTTGGAAATTCGGTCTCTAGGCCGAATTGCTCTCCGCACCGCGCGTGTCGGAGCACCCTTCGCACCGGATCGCTTCGTCGGTACGCTCGTCGATCCGACTGGGTACACTTCGTCGGTCTGACCGGACCCCTCTCCACAGTCAAACCACTTCGCACCGAATCTACCTCGAGCCGGACCCCGTGACGACAAAGCCTTCTGTCTGACCGAGCCCTTGCCGTCGGTCCGACCGAGAACACTTCGCCGGTCCGACCGCCTGGAGTCCCCAATTGCACCCCTTTGCATAGAGCGCTGAAGCCCTTTTTGGCGACCCCCTTCGCACCGATGTCGGTCTAACCGTGGATTGTCCCTCGGTCCAACTGGCCAACAGGCCGAAGCCTCCCTCTGGAGCTCTTCGGACTCTTTTTTTTGTAACATTATCTACACTGTGCGGTCCGATCGGCTCTACTTGTTCAGTCTGACCGACTGTTCTGTTTTTCGTCTAATCAGCTTTAGTTGTCCGATTAAATCCTACAATACTTATTTTTGGTTAATTAGATTATATTTTTAGAGATATAATTGAATTGCATGGTGACTCTGTTTCCCCTTATCATTGATTAAGGGTTGTCGGAATACGACGTCAATGTCTTGCGACATTTTTGGATCATCAAACTGACCCAAGTACGAGGGCACATTTTCGTGTCAACAGGCCCATATATTATAGGCCTTGGCCCACATGTTCTCTCTATACATGTCTCCATTGTTGGCATCTTGATGATCTCTCTCTAATCCAAGGATAGAGCATTTCCATTGTACTTGTTATTTTTGACTTGTTATTTATAGCAATAGCAAGCCTTTCTATTCAAATTGACTTGTTATTTTGCTATTCACTCCAATGTACTTGCTAAATATGACTTCCTATTTGAATGTAGCTATATTTTATTAATTTATATACATGCAAAGAAAAAGAAAACAATTAAATAAGCTCAACATTTAATGGAATAACAAGTTTGGTTGGCTTGCTAGATGTAGCAAGTGTGGAGAGAACAATAGCAAGTCCCCTAAAATAACAAATCAAGTAGCAAGTATAATGGAGAGATTTTTTGGACCATAATTGCTATTTTAGGGGATATCAAGTGTGATAGCAAATACAATGAAGATGTTCTTATTAACACCTTTTTCGTGTCCAAATTATTGCCAATTTTAATGTGTTTGGTTCTATTATCGCCACACAACACACAAACTTAGTCGATCTAGCTAGGTTGGCTTGACCTGATTGCCTAGCGTAGCTATTTTTTTCACAAAAATAATATTACTAATTTTGTGATGATCTATTGTTAAATTCAACTAAAAATAGCATAGGCATACCAAATATTATTTATCATTGTATTACAATTTTTCTTGGTATTCCTATATTTTCTCTAAATTTTCTATATTTCATATGGTTTTCTTTTTCTGAATTTTTTAAAACCGATTAGTTATCATAGATAATCGTTCGGCCACGAGTCACTACGGGAAACACCATGTTTACCGAGTGCCAAAGGCACTCGGCAAACAATACTCTACGAAGGCGTTATCGGTAAATAAGGGTTTGCCGAGTGCTTTTTTTGGGGCACTCGACGAACCCTTCGCCGAGTGCCACACAACACACACGGCAAACTAAAGACTAGACAGGGAAAAGAATGGTCATGATGGGGGGTTTGCCGAGTGCCCAAATGTGGCACTCGATAAACTTAAAAACAGAAAATAAAAAAACAGGATGCCCGCCCGCGCCATTCCGTCGAACGGGTGGCGGGCGTGGCGACGGTGGAGTCTCGCGTGGCGTGGCCAGGGCGGCGCGGTGACAACGGGGCGGCGCGGTGAGGCCGGGCGACGCGGCGCAGCCGGGGGTGACACAGCGAGGCCGGGGGCGGGGCGGATCCGGCCGCGGGGCAAAGACGGCGACGTGGCGACAACGACGACGATGGCGTGGTGACGACAACAGCAACCCACCGGCGGTTTGCGATCAGTGAGGAAAGAGGGGAGGAGGGAGGAATAAGAATGGAGAAGAGATGTGAGGTGTAGGGAAGTATTTAAAAAGAGATTGAAATTATTGAAAAAAAATTGGCGTTGATTTTGAAAATTTGCGGGAAATATGAGCGGGACATGACATTTTGTCTTCGCCGAGTGCAACACTCGGCAAATATTTTATATTTTCCGTTGAATATGGCACTCGACAACATTTTTTATTTTTCAAATTTGTTTAAATTTGTTTTTCATTATTTTCTTTGATAAAATTTGTAAAAATACAATTGGTAATAATAAAAATAGAATAAAAACATGAATATTATTTTTTTCGATAATTTAGTTTATTATTTCATGCTCTTGTAGTTTAAATTTTACATTTTGCAATTTAAATCCTAGAAATACAAATAATGAATTAAAAACAGCTAAGTGACCTAGAAAAATACCAAAAAAATTTATGGGACAAGATACATCGTATTTTGAATGCAAAAAATTCAAGTTAAAACAAAGATTTAATCATTAATTTGTTTTCAAACCTATCTCATTTCTTCTTCTCTAAATCTCCAATTTCTAAACACTATACATGACAACTTTATCAAAACATTTTAATTTTTTTATCACAATATCTATGTATCATATCATAACACTATGATAAATCTCATATTTTTAGGACTTTATTTGTTTTTTTTGAATTAAAAAACTATTAAGGTCTATGTTGTCGATAGAGTGTCACAACCTTTTTTTAAAATTTATTTAAATTTAGTGTATAAGAACTCAAAATATACTAACAAAAATGAATATGATTTTTCTATATTTTTGTTCATTAATTTAGGCACTTGTAGTTCAAATTTCACTTATTTCAATTTAAATCCTAGAAACATACTTAATGAATGAAAAATAGTTAACTGACCATGAAAAATATTAATTTTTTACAAGTGATAAGATACGGCATATTTTGAATGCAAAAAAAATTCAAGTTAAAACAAATATTTAATCATTAAGTTGCTTTTAAACCTATCTCATTTCTTCTCTAAACTCTAATTCATCTTGTCTAAATCTCCAATTTCTAAACACTATATGTGACAATTTTATAAAAACATTTTAAAATTTTTATCATAGTATCTATGTATAATATTATAACAACATGATAAATATCATATTTTTCGGACTTCATTTGATATTTTTAGAATTAAAAAACAATTAAGCTCTATATTATTGATCGAGTGTCGCAACCTAGTTTTTTTTTTTCAAAATTTATTTCAATTTAGTGTATAAGAACTCAAAATATACTAATAAATATGAATATGATTTTTATATAATTTTTAGTTCATTATTTTAGGTACTTATAGTTCAATTTTCACCTATTTCATTTTAAATCATAGAAACATACTTAATAAATTAAAAATAGCAAACTGAACTAAAAAAATACTAAATTTTTACATGAGATAATATATGTTGTATTTAGAGTGTATAAAAAATTTCAAGATAAAATCAAATAGGAGACATTACATAGGATCGAAACAAGGTTTATAGAAAAAAATTCCGGTAGTGAGTGGTGGTTACCAAGCCAAACTGCTTTGTTACCATTTGGTGTGAAAATTTAAATTTAAATTTTAGATTTCGAGTTTTGTGCGGTTAAGACTGATAACCAAAAATCGGTTCCCGACCAATCGTTCATAATGGGTTGGTTACCAAGCTCAGATCATTCTCAACCTTGATCACTGTACATACTATAATAGCTAGATATTTTCATCAGCAACCTTGTTCGAACATTACTCTCTTCATTGGGATCCAACCAGTGCCACGTTGTCACCACCCTTGACTCCTTGTCAAAAACTCTACCGTGCACCATCTCCCTCTTGATCTAGTTCATTAGAGTATCTTTTAACACCCCCTAAATTTTATTCTTTGAATCTCGTATAGAAATCATTCTAAATTCTATTTCTTCCTAAAAATTAATCAATCTATAACAGTTTTCTATAATTTCGACCCCTATTTTTTTAAATCCTATAAATATGATATATAATATGTAATAATTTTGTGTGAAGTTGTGATACCTTTAAATATATGTATCGTCCAGCCCATAACAACAAGTGGGGGAGAAAACAATGCTGGTGTAAGAAAAAAAAATATGCAGGAACAAAAATTATGACTAGCCAAATTAATCCTATATTTGAGAGAGATGAATAATAATTTAGAGAATAAATTGGGAAAGTGACTCATTTAAGGAAATGTTAGAGCTTTATTTTCACTAAAATTCTTAAATTTAAATTTAAATAGTCATGTTGATAGTCTCTCAGATATATACTCTTAATTCTCCTCTCTAATATAACATGATCTGATCCTATCAGATGATGCCGTCGGCAAGCTAGAAACATGTGGAGGCTCATGGCCACACATGGAGCCATACGGAAGATGTTGAGGCCAAGAAAGATGGTCGCATGCATGTTACCGTGGAGTGTGCTGAGGAGGTGGTTCTAGGAGAGGGAGAAAAGATAGATCCACAAATACATCCACTTTGCACAATATCATACTTTATACCCGCCCTAATATATAGTGATATTTCTAAAACAATTACAACGCACGATATGCATATAGTTTTTTCAAGAACAATAGAACCATATCTTGACATATAACCTATTTAGTTGGCATATGCATCGCAAAAACGAAGGTGCGTTTAGAAGCTTAATATTTTAAGAACTAACTAGTTGTTTATCAGTCTCTAGACTTTAGTTTTTTTATATATTATATCTATGCTGAATTTTATAATTTGAGAGGGAAATCTGAAATTTTTGAAAGAGTCAAAATTCTAAAAAGTATATGTAGCTACCAAAAACAAAAACTTTCAAACATGATCTTAGACTAAAATAGTCCATTGATAGATGACAGTACAACAGACACCGTATCAAAGGATAATGATTGCCTGAATAATCTTATCCTTGGATCATGGCAGGGGCGGGCCCACTTGTATTCAAGGGTATGCAATTGAATACCCATTATTTTTCAACAAAAAATTATATATATATATAATATATACTATGTATATACATCAAAAAATAAAATTGTTACCAAATAAAATGCGGTAGTGGCATAGTTGGTTAGTACATAGTTACTTAACAATTGATTTTCATGAGGTTTAGAGTAAGTCTCTTTCACCACATATTTTTTATTTGCAATAAAACACAAAGTAACAAATAATTATATTCTCTTACTCTTATCACTAATTTAATAATTTATTTTAAAAATAAGGTCATGGAGAGCAGAGAAAGCATTGTCTAACGTATTTGATTTCTATCTTCCCTATAATTTAATAATTTTATTTTAAAAGTAAGGTAGTGCGGAGGGAGTATTGTATAATGCATTTAATTTCTCCTTTATTTGGTTTCATAGGAGACCGATCTTTAAACTTTTTTATTTAATATATTTTTGCATCATTTATTATAATATTATGTAAGTTGAAAACTAATAATACAATTAATATTTTGATTTTAAAAGTAAGGTCGTTGTACGGTGAAGAGAAAGTATTGTCTAATATATTTGATTTCTCCTTAACTTTTGGTATCACAAACGACCGATTTTTAAAACTTTTTTATTTAATATAATGTTACATCATTTATATCATTTATTATATATCATTTATTATAGTATCATGTAAGTTAAAACTATATATAATAATATAATTAATGTTATCTTTCGTCGTACATGTGGTCATGTCGTTGTTTTTATCTTTCGTTATGTAAAAAAAATTGTTATTTAGAATTTTGAATACCCATGCGCCCGCCTCTAGATTATGGTAACCACATCCAAGCCATCATCAAGGAACGCATGATCATGCACTGTTCTTGCCCGGGCTTTGAACAACATCTATCCCAGCATTACGATGATCGAGATGGCCACATCTCATCTGCTCCAGATTCCATCCAAGGAATTGTGGACACATCCTACAGTTGCCCAGGCCCACGCGACTCCGGACTCATCTCCCTCGTCGTCTCACGCTTAGAAGCTTCTCCGGAAGAAGTGGGTCCACCCGTCATAGGCGAGGGCCGAAATCCAGGCTGGCCTCCACGTTATGGCCACGTGGATGTGCCACGTAGGCGGTAGGCTTCGGTGTAAAGATGGCAATGGGTACCCGAAACCCGAAACCCGATGGGTTTTTATCCTATTAGGGTAGATATAGAGGTAAAATTGTTCACTTATGGGTTTACTAATGGAAAAAATAGTACACAATGAGTACGTGAGTATGAGTATGATTTCCTAATATCCATACTCGTTACCCGATGGGTACCCATCACCCAATAAGCTATATTTTTTGAAGTTTAAATCATTGTTGCATTATGTTTGAGAGTTTATTTATATATGTAATTTTGATCTTATGACTGAACGAGTGATCGATCTATTTAGGTGAAATATCGTTTTTGTGGGATAGATATACTGTTGTTACTTGTTAGCCTATTTTGTGTGTGATGCCTATTGATGGGTATGGGTACCCGATGGGTATATTTTATCTCCATGGGTATGAGTTCTGAGAGAAATATTACCCACATATATATATATGAGTTATTTAACGGAGAATTTTTTCTAACCGGTATGAATTTGAGATAGTCAAACCAACGAGTATAGATCCATTGTAATCTTTAGCCCGTGGCCGTGAGTCCCGCACACGCCTCCGGGATCGCATCCGAACGGTACAACGCAGCTACGCTCACGTGCGCCGTGCACCCTAGCGTGGTACATTTTACTGACATGGTGGGTCCGATAAGGATGGGACCCACATGTCGGTTGGGTGGGGTGGGAAGCAATAGCGGTGCGCTGTTTGTTGGCGTCATCTCTATCTCTCTCCTCCACCCTCCTTCTCGCGTCCACCTCAAAATGGCCGCTTGACCTCCCCGGCTCGCTCTCGCCACCGCCGCCTAATCTTCGCGCGATCGCGACCGCATCCGCCGCCATGCTGCACCGCTCGCCGGCGGATGCCACGGCATCGGTGCCGGGCGCCGCCGCGGCCTCCATGGCGCCCGGCGTGGGTGGCGTCGAGCCGGCCGTGACGCTCGACCAGGTGCCACGCTGGAGCGACCCCGACCAGCGCCTATACGCGCCGTCGTCCTCCTCCTCCCCCACCGCCGGCCGCGCGGCCGCTGGTCGGGATGGCGGATCCGAGCCCGCCGCGTCCGCTTTCCTCTCATTCTCCGACCCCCTTACCGGCGACGACGGCGGGACCCCCGGCGGCGGCCGCGGCGGCGCCTCGCGGTTCCCTGTAGACCACGAGATCAACTCCAGGATCTACATCTGGAGGGGCCACCCATGGAACCTCGAGGTCGACGCTGTCGTCAATTCCACTAACGAGGTTGCGATTCTCTGCTTATATCTTGCTGTGAATTAGAGTGTTAGATTGTGTTACTGAGCTCGTGACTTTGGGGATTCTGCAGAGTTTGGACGAGTCACACAGCAGTCCTGGTCTGCACGCCGCGGCAGGGTCGGGGCTAGCAGAAGAATGCTCCACATCTGTACGGCTTGGAAATTTTGACTCGAAATTGCATATTAGAGGAAGATTCTGTTCAATTTGTGGAGATTGTGAAGTGCCATTTATTGTTTTTGTCAATTGTTTCAGGGAGGGTGCCGAACTGGGATGGCAAAGATGACCAATGCATATGATCTGCCTGCAAGGTTGGTGATTCTAACATTCTGTTTCATTTTTAAAAAAGTACTCAATTGTATTGATTCCACCATATTCAATTTAATATTAAGATGGTATCTAATTATGCATATTGGAAGTTCATACGCCCACACGATTATCAACTTGTTAGTATAGGTGTTTCTATTCAACTCACATAACCTGAATAGTTCAAACTACAGATGGAGTTTCGACTTTGGAATTAAACCGTAGGTATGAGTAAGATAGACTCTAGGAAAGTGTTATACTAATTTATCTCTACTTTAGAAATTTTTATTTAATAAAAACCTAACAGATATGAAACATTACTGTTTCTAAGTGGTGTGGTACTGGTTTTTTTGCCATACTAATAGGGGTGGGCGTTTGTTTTTTCGGTTTATAAAAAGTTCGGTTTTCGAAAAACAAAAACCGAACACTATGTAAATATTAGTAAAACCAAAATAAAAAACTGAAATATTTTGGTTCGTTTTTTTTGGTTTTCAATTTTTACTGAGTAGCATTCGTTGCCATAGAAATAGAACCTCGCTGTTAGGCGGAGCGGAGCGTGTGGGGCGGGCGAAAGGCGGCGACGTCCGTGTCAGCGCCACAGTGGTTGGCAGGTGGGCTGGCTACAGTGGCGGCCACAGTGAGGGCAGGCGGCAGGGATGAGGGTGGCCAGGCCAGGGCAGGCGATGGGGACAAGGGCGGGCGTCGGGTGAGGTCGTGTCAGCGTGATGGTTGGCAGGCTTGGCAGGTGGCGGTTGTTGCCTCATCGTGCCAGAGTCTAGATGCCCTAGGTTAGCAGCACTAAGCCACTAACACAGCCCCGTGCAGGCCACATGTGGCCATGTGGGCTGTGGCCATGGCCGTGGCAGATGCTGCATGCGAAAGAAGGCCCACGCCACGCTGCCAGGATAGCCACTTCTGGGATTTATGTTATTCAGTTTGTTCAGTTGGTTGGTTTTCTAGAAATAAAAACCGAACCAAAAACCGAAGTTAACAAAAACAAAAAACCAAGATTATAAAAGTTTAATTCAGTTCGGTTCGGTTTTCAGTTTTTGGTTAATTTGTGCCCACCTCTACATACTAACATATTTTTCTGAATTTATTACCAGGAAGGTCATTCATACAGTCGGCCCCAAATATGCTGTCAAGTATCACACAGCCGCAGAGAATGCACTTAGTCACTGCTACCGTTCTTGTTTGGAACTACTCATTGAGAATGGCCTTGAAAGGTATGTGTATGATTCTGTGGATCGAATGCTTTAATCCTTTGTTAATATTATTTTCTAGTTTAACATGCATTGTTTGATGTTAGTTTAACATGCATTGTTTGATGTTGCTTTTGGTATTGTGCTGGTTTTAAGGAACACATATAGTTAGTAATTTCTTTTGTTATTTTATTTCATCAGCATCGCAATGGGCTGCATATACACGGAAGCTAAAAACTACCCTCGGGAGCCAGCTGCCCATGTGGCAATAAGTGAGTTCTTTTAGTTATTGTTTCGTCTATCAATTTTACATGCATACTACTGATTTAAGTTATGCAACTATGTAAGAAGAAATGAATTATTCTATTCATAAATGTTGGTGAAAGTATGATATGAACACCTGTTGCTGATGCACGTGCACACACAACAAAGGGAACTTCCAAATTCCACTTCATACATTTCACACTTCTCCTTCACAATTGGCTAGGATGAACTGATGACTGGTTGAATGATGCTCGTGAAACGCTAAAAGGAAAAAATGTGTACCATAGCTGTAATCTATAAGTATATTACTAATTATGTATAGTTTTAAGTTTTGCCCTGCGTGGAACTCAGTCAACTCACTCTACTCTGCAGGAACGGTTAGACGTTTTCTGGAGAAGCAAAAAAGCAAAATCGCCGGTGTTGTTTTTTGTACTATATCATCATCTGATACAGAGATATACAAGCGGTAATTATGCTTAAATCCAAAATTTATATTGTTTTCACGCATTTACTAATAATAAACATTCTGCAGATTACTCCCACTATATTTCCCTCGGGATAGGCAGGAAGAAGAGATTGCAGTATCAAAACTTCCAGCTGATGTTGGGGATGAGAATGGTGAAACGGTAATAGATGAAAGGAAAATAAGAATAAGACCATTGCCTGCTGGTGCTGTAGAAAAAACTGCAACCACTCCTATAGATCTTCCTTTTGATTCTGGAGTGGCATCAAAAAGGTCAGATCGAAAAATTCTATTTCTTCTGGATTTTTGGTATGATTGTTTGCAATAGATAGATTCACAGAGATGGATTCACAGTTGATATGCAGAATTCCAAATGCTATGATATGTGCTTGTCACTGATAATAGCTTAAGCACTATGGAACCTTGTAGATTGCAGTTGACAACTTACATCTATTTGGTTTTCTTTTGTGCAAATCAATTTGCCTGCCATTTTCATATTTTTAATCAGATGAATATCTGAAATATTCTCTTATATGGATTAGAGACCACTGAGCTTTTGCTAATTCTATTTATAAGTCCCCAGTAGACTAGTCAATGTTTTCTCATCTTTCTGTTGTATACTTTACAAGATAATATTTTTTCCTTGTTGCAATTTATCTTCAAATAGTATAGTATCAAATATGCAGGTTCTTCTTTAACCCATTTATCTATTCAGCAGGGTCTTGGATTCATATTTGGATCCTTCATTTATGTCATTAATAAAAGATCCAGACCTGCGGCGCAAGGAGCAGTGGGAAAAATCTGCTCAAGCTCAGAAGGGATTTAATTATGCTAAGTTGCTTGGATACGGAGATCTAGGTTGCCCTTCATTGTCTGCTGCAGAGGAATATTCACTTCATTCACGATACCTTGCTAAAGCAATTTCTCTTAATCTTTCAGAGATTGCGGAAATGAAAATAATGTATGTGAATTTTTCATGTTACTTTAAGCTTTGTTTTCTTGTGACTAATGTTTCTTTTTCTCCCAGTGCAGTGTTGCCCCTTGCTTAGTCTGATGCTCTATATTGATTATTACAGTTATCGAGGTGGAGTTGATAGTGAAGGACGCCCAGTTATGGTGGTTGTTGGTGCACACTTTCTTCTTCGTTGCCTGGATCTTGAACGGTTTGTTCTACACGTGGTAAAGGTAATTACTAATTAGTCTTGTCCTGAAGTAATGCAGTCGTACTTTATATGTTATACCATGCACCAGTGACCAGTGGCAACATATCTTCTTGAAAATGCCATGAATTTTGGATTGCATTAGTATTCAAATACTTGAATGATATGGTGTAGGCGTTTAGGTAGTTAGATCAGCTCGACCATAATATTATGATTGTCTTGTGCTCAATGTGCTTCTGACATACCCTATTTTGGTTAAGTTAATCATGAAAACCTCATATTTTTTTACCCATTGCAGGAGTTTGAACCTTTGATTCAGAAGCCATATACAATTGTCTATTTCCATTCTGCTGCATCATTACAACCGTAAGTGTTCAATAAATATGTCACTGGAGAAATTCCTTTATCCTTTTCTTGTTAATCTCTACATTGTATGTAAAAGGAACATTTTGTTCTATTTCCAGGCAACCAGATTTAGGGTTCATGAAACGCCTACAGCAAATATTAGGTCGGAAACATCAACGGAACCTTCATGTCAGTATCTTGTCGGTGCATAGTAGGCAACCAATTTATCTGGTAGTAAGTTTCACCCTTCTTACAGAATTCACTGTGACAGGCAATATATGTCCTTCACCCAACGTTGGGTTTGAGAACAGCTATTTTGGCAATGCAGATGTTTGTTGATGGAGAGGTACCAACTCATACTGATTTTATCTTTTATTTTTCTTAATATCTTTCTTGAGATTATATGATCCTTTTTAAAATTAAAAAACTAGGTTTGGAAGAAAGTTGTCTATGTGGATAGGCTTGTGCATCTGTTCAGATATGTACCACGCGAACAACTAACCATTCCTGATTTTGTGTTTCAGTAAGTACCCTTGCACAATTCCAGATTTTGGCACAGGCACACTTACTTGAAAAACATGCAGTATTGATCAACTTAACCTTACAGGCATGATTTGGAGGTGAACGGTGGTAGAGGCCTAATTGTTGACCCAAGAACGAAACACATATACCAGAGACCGTCTGGTTGATACAGATGTTTTTGCGGCCATCAAAGCACATTGGTTCGTCACTGCGCCTTCTGATCTTTCTTGTACCGGTATTCCATGTTAATGTTTCCTTTTGCATTTGCATCTAGTTAAGGCGTTCTATTCCATTCTTTTGTCATCGACCTCTTGGGAAATTCTGTTGTATATGCTCATTTGTACAACCAAATAAAGGTGGTGTCTCACTGTTTTTGTTCAAGATGGTCAGCAGGGATGTTCTCCCGTGCCACAAAGCTGTGAACGGCGACCTGTATTATAATCACAGTTGGGCATTTGGAACTTGTTATATGTTTTATACATAAAACGCCTGGAACAAGCTGACTTTGTTGTGATCTACTTTATGCGGAGAAGCACGTAGCACCAGAAAGATTCTGTTCATCAGTCGAGATGCAAACATGCATGATTAGAAAACAATCATCAACGAAAGAGAATCATTCATATGCTTATTCGTCTCTTTTCGTCAGAAACATTTCTTTTGTTTAAAATATTTTAATTGCGAAATGTCACGGTGAAGAAAGATATTAAAAGTGACGTGCCTTTACATAATGTTCACTACATATACATTTCCACCTAATGAAATAATATCATTGTCTGCCTTACTGGTAGTACATGCTCCCTCAAGTTAATAAAGTAACATGTTTCATTTTTATGCTCTTTGATACACAATTCTAAGAAGGAAAAAGTTTAGAAGACCTGTATTAGGCTGTAGATGAACATTGCTCTTAACTAAAAACTAGACTTATAACTCCTAGATTGTTATTTCCCATACAACTTATCCCATACAATTTACCCTCGTTAGCAGTTTTTCGCAACAGTTTTGTTGACATGCCGTCCACGTTGTCAAGTGATGCTTGTGTGGTTGTGTGCTGACACCTTAAAGTGTGAGTCGCTTGTTCCCATAACTTTTAAGCCTGCGAGCCAATCCTACACCGACACTGTGTCCACAACCTCCCCCACCTATTACCTTCACCATTCTTGCATATGTCCCCTCATGCCAGCGAGGCGATCGTGAGGACATCTGTCGGAGATTACCATCGTCGTGTTCTAAATATATATTCAATTGTCAGTCTGTGTTGAGAAATGGTTGAGAACACTATATATTCTAGTAGGTTTAATGCAATGTGCTTCATATTGTACTGATGTTAGGGGTTGCGTTGAATTGAGGATTAAGGTTTAGGCTAGATGTGTAGTGCAACACAATTTATTCTTGTGGAGTATTCTATTTTTGTTAGTGATAATTTAAGCTGTTTGTTACCCTAATTGTCAGGTATAGACCCGTTGAATTTCCTTGCAATAAGATTCTATTTTGAAGGCCACAACTCTTCACTACGGAGGGTCACTTGAATTATTTTGGAGGAAATGAGGGGATGTCTTACATTGAATTAGACAAGTTGTCAATGCTAGTAGGACACCTATGTGATCACATGGCATTTAAGAAACATCAAGTTCAACTACATTGGTTATTTATAGGAAATGATGTAGGAGTAGGTTTGAGACTATTGGTTAATGATAACTCCTAGAATGTGATAGCTCAACACATAATTAATGGTGGAGTAGTTGATATATATGTTGAGGACATTGTGGTGATGAAAAAATCGACCGATTAGCCCATTAATCGACTGATTAAATTATGCTTGATAGCTTTGGAGTTAATTTACACTGAAATTGATCCATTAATTAGAGAGGCGATTAATCGGCTAGTCAAGCCAATTAATCAACACTCAACCAATTAATCATCTCTCATCGCTTTGTCTAAATCCATGCCACCACTGTTTGGATCTGTTGAGAATTAATCTCATCAGGCGCCAGGCTCAACGCCCCTCCCCGGCGAAACGACGCCGGGAACAGACACCGGCCAAACGACATCTGCCAATGGCACTTTTTCATCTCTATAAATACATGTACATTGCAATCAATAAAGAACATATCAATTCTCTCATACTGTGTTCAATCATTGTGTTCAATTTCTATCTCTTGCGTTCTTCAATTTCAAACACATTATCAGCAACTTTTGCCTTTCCCTGAGAAACACTAGGCCATGGTGTTCTTCAATGAATCAAGAGAATAAACAAGAAAAAACCGAGAACACGGGAAAATATCAAGAACAAGGATCGCTCACAAAGTTTAACCAAAAAAAAGAAGGAAAACAAGGTATGAAATCAAAATCGCATGATGAATTCACCCTTGTTTACTGTTTTTTCTAAACAACACTTGTGCCGGAGCACACCGCGCCAGACCCAGTCGCACCTCAGACTGCGCCCGTGCGCGCCACGGCCCAACCCGCTCCATCGGTCACCGACCAAGCCGTGCCTCAGCGCGCGCCCATGCGCGTTGCGGCCGCGCACCCTGTTGTGGCACCAAGGCGAGGTCCGCCACTCTGCCGGCGCCCATGTGAGTCACACCCATGGCCTAGAACCCAGTCGTGCCGGCACCCTGGAGCACCTCAGCCACGTCGGCCACTCCGCCCATGCCCTAGAACTCAGCTGCTCTGGACGCTCTACCCGTGACTCCGTCAGCCGCGACTCTGCCCATCGTGCCGCCTCACTAGTGCTCCAGCACTGTGGGATTTTTACTCCTCAAAGTGCCTATCCAATTAGAAAATAAAATTTCAAAGGGTCTACTGTATATTAGTAAAATGGCTTCTTATAGTTATTTCAAATTTATGATATTATAATATGTTTAAATTCAAGTTTCTTTGATTTTACATATTCAAATTTATGCATTAAGGTGTAGGACAAATGGTCGGAAAAGAGTTTGATCATCTCACTCTTAATGGATCCAATTTTCCTATAGTGGCTATGGACATCATAATGAGTCTATTAGCACATGTATTTTTTTAACGCTCTCACGGAATTAATCCACATATTGAGCTTCTTTTTGATACATACATAGCCTTATAAATTATAAGGAACCATGCTCACCTAGACCTCAAGTCTGAATAGGCGTCAAGGCTTACTCTTAAACAACGCTATGAACACATAGATCAACAGTCTTCTCTATGACTATCTATGATTATAACCATCTATTATCTATTAGTATTTAAATTATAGATGAGTTCACCCATGTTCATAAAATTTGCTTAAAACATTGGTTTTGTGACTCGAAACCTCCGTAGTAGAGTCAGGCAAATAAAAGCACAAAGAGTTACCACATGGACACTTCAATTAAATTAAGATCATTTCTTAGCCCAAATATGACAATAATGTAGTCATAATCATACTTCTAAGAAATGCAAGGCGCTAAATAATTGGTGAATTTGTATCTTATCCGTGAAACATAGACACACTACTAAAGAGAGAAAATATGAAGCACATTTCATCTCCCATATACATTATGTAAGTGGTTCGAACTCTCACATAGAAGATCTAAATACCACATAAACTATACATCAGGGGGGAATCTCTCGGACAATAATATGATCGTGGAACATACCACCAATGATCTATATGGAGATTTAAATTAGGATCCATACAAATATATAGTTAGATACTTCACTATCTATCTATTTATGAGGGATAATTCATATTAAAGACAATAAATTATCATGAGTTGGTTTAAATAAACACCATTGGTACATAATAAGATATGCAAAGATTCTACATATAGACTCTACCTGACTTGGTACAATGAAGGAAGAGATTATTTTGTGGGCAATGGTACCACAAACTATATACTTAGTGAAATATTCCTAGGGTCTCATCAAAAGAAAAGGAAACATTTTTCAAATCGCATGACGCGATGTAATAAATTTGGCTCACATAAATGCCATAAATTATTCTATCTATGAGTACTCAAGTTATAATTTTGGACAATAATTTATCTAGATTCAACTCGTACTTCACTAAGTCATAAAAATACACGTCAAAATGGTTTCCATATTGAAACTCATATAAATAATAAAGATAAACTTCTCTTTCTCTAAAATAACGGATATAATAAAGTGATACTTTAATAAATGCCCTCTCTCCTACATAATTGTACTACATATTTATCAAATCTGTATCATATGTTGCATATCCAGTATTTTTTAGAATGTCAATACATTTTAGACTAGACATTATTGCCTTTATCATCCTAACATTGGATGACAAAACAATACTAGCAATTCTATTGGTCATTATTTAAATAATACTGCATTTCCTCAATTATTAAAATTTTTATGTACACCACATGTGTCATAGGGAAAATAATTATAAGACCATCAAATTAAAAGTTCATCTAAAACCACTCAAATTTCTTGAACACATTCAAGAAAATATACATGGTACAATACAACCATTTATCAGTCTATTATGATATTTCGTGGTTTTAATTTATTGATCTACTATATGATCTTGCATGCATCAATTATGGTAAAATTTATTGGTTGTGAACTCATTATTTAGGACATTGAATTCAATCCTTTCGAATGGACATGCTACCAATTTTTTTGTTTACCTGCCTTCTATCATTATTGTAAGGTCCTAAGAATACAAATATTTTTGTACGATATGTTCACACTCAAAATAGCTAAACAAAATATTTAAGAAAAATGATTAAGCATATTATTAGACCATCATTATAGAATTGCAATTTACCAACTTAATGTTGGATCATATAGTTTTCCACGTTGCATAAATGATTCAGTTACAACTAACTGAATATCGAACTTCACTCTACAAATAGTACGTGAAATTCACTAAGTATTTCTCATCCGCGTAAGTTTGGTTGCACTATAAATGCACCATTCTCACCACCATAGAATACATTATGTGTCTACATAGGAATTTGGGATCTATATAGTGATACAAATATCTGTCAATCAACAATGTATCTCAAACCTCTCTCAAGAGGATCTATTTATTGCGCAATATACCTACATTTAATTAGGTACATTTCTAGGCAATAGGGGGAGAATTAAAGTACCAATAAAAATGCCAGGAAATCAATTATAATATTCAAAGACATTATTACATTGACACCTCAAATCCACGTACTCATAAATCTTAAATTCAAATTCAAAAATTATTAATTTGCAACATATTGCAAATAACCTGCCAAATACATTTACTAATGACAGAAAAATCATAAAATCCTATCACCTTGCTAGGAATATACCAAAAAGAATAGAGGTACCAAATAAAACTATTTAACTCTCTAATCAAACTGATAAAGGGAGAAGTATGGTTACCTACAAGTGTGAAGCTTTTTGCAAGCATAAAGGAACCCTTTAAACCAAAGGTCCAATCATAAATTTGACTAATTCTAAGGGTAATACTTCTCGTAGACATACGAAAAAATAGAAGGATAAACTTCTAAACTAGTAAATGCAACTCAGCTTAGCGTTGAGAAATACCAAGTGGATTAACCACATCCACATCACATATCAACAGTGCACTCAATATATAATATTATGTTGGACCGAAATAGGCGACCAGAGGGGGTTGAATGGGAGCCTTTTAAATTTTTTTCCTACTGAACAGGCTTCGAACACACCCTTCGAACTGTCTGGTTCGGAGGTATCGAACACACTCCGAACACAGGCTTCGAATACGGTAAAAGTTCGAAGTTCAGTACACTTCGCTCGCACTCAGAAACCCAAAAACACACTGTACTCAGCAAAGATATTGCAGGCTCCACACACGAGGTGCATTCGAGCAGACTTCACACTACTATACTTCGCACAAGTTTGTTTCCCTTAGTGAGCTCCGTATGGATACTTCGCACTAGTAACTGGTACTAGGCTTCACACTTTGGAGGGTTGAAGACAGAACCGACTGCAGTGAGGACTTCGGCTATGAAAAACGAACAAGCCTCAAATGGACACTTCGTAAGGAGCTTCGCTAGTAAATAATGAGGACTAGCCTCTAATTTACACAGAGCGAACACACACAAACGTTACTCACAGAAATCGAACGTACAGGATACAAACACACTTCGTTGGAAATGGAACAGAGTTTGCTCTGGTTGGCACAGAACAAAGTGAAGGGCATAAAACTTTAGCTCATGCAGTGCAAAACAAAAATACAAGTTCAAGCAATAGACAGAAAATAGAATGTAAATTTCATTGCTAGAACAGGGACACACAAAACTCACAAGTACTGAGAAATCTTCATGGTGGCTGGCCAAGTTTACAGGAACAGAAGGTTCTAAAATGGAGTGCACAGTGTTACCCTAGCCCCTAGCCCGCCTCCCCTTTTATAGGCACTACTCTGACTTGAGAAAAGACTACAATACCCCTTGGGTTTACAGTGATTTTGTCTCTTCCAGACATGAGGGTACTGATGGTAGTCTACTTTATTGGAAGCTCCTTTTGTCAGCTTCGGAGAGAAGACAACATCAGATTTGCAGAGCAGACACGATCAACTTTTGCAAAGCGGAATCTTCTGGAGCCCCTTCGCACACGAGGTGTGTAGAGGCTTCGGTGACATGCTTCGAACCCGAATGCCTTCGCTTCACCGCAGTCAGTCTTCGATACATTGATGGTTTTGAGCTGAAGCCGTCAAAGCCCTTGAGCCTTCGTACCATCACCTCCAGAGTGGACCACCACAGCTTCGTAGCTACTCCCAGCTCAAACTCCGTCAGTTCGTATACCAAAGCCATGCATGGTCGAAGTACATCAAGTCATCCACACTCCAAAGCCCCACCTTCGAAGTACATTCGCCACTTTCTGAAGTCCCTCCTTCGTTCAAGGCCTCCGCATGAAGCATATCCATAAGCACACCTTCAAAGTGTCTCAGCCCCGAGCACACTCCACGAAGACCCTATTTCGGGCCATGCCTTCGATGCACCTTGACTTCTGAGACCTTCATCAGGTGTCCTTCCAAGTGTCCCCCACCATAGCACACTTGGGAGCCTTGCCTCATTCCTGAGGACTTCGTCCCCCAACCTTCGAAGTCACCATTCGAAGTGTCTCGCCTCTGAGGACTTTGCCTCGGGGTACCTACAGCTAGAGCCACACTCCGCACCTTCTGCCTTCACCTGGAGCACATTGACCCGAGGACCGACCTTGACCCCACGCAACCTCTGTGACCGAGCTCTCCGCTCGCTTGTCATCAAGCCTCCCGCTTGACCAAGGTTCACCTGCTGCGAACGATGTGTCGCCTCTGAAGTCACCTGCACGCCACCGACAAGCAGACAAGTGTTTCCAGTATCCCGGAGACCTCTCCGGGTAAAAAACCTCCAGTACACACTCCGATGTACCGCCCAAAGTACCGATCCCTTCGGTACAAAGTTCTCATCGTATTCTGCTAGACCCCTCCGACAGACATACTCTGCTGCAATAGCTGTAGCCAGCAAACACTGAATCCTTCGGTAAAACACCTCCGAACCCCTTCGGAGGGACCCCTTCACCAAGAAGGAAACTTGTCAATCACTCATCATAGACTTGAAACCAAGGTACATCTCAACTTGGTTCTCAATCTCCCCCTTGATGAGTGCATTAACAACTAAATCCAAGTTCAAGAAAAGTTGAAATTTTTCCGCACACAAGTGACCATAAAACTCAGAAAAAAGCCAAAACATGTCACTTGATAAATTAAAGCACAGATAAGCAGTGCAGGTTCTCCCCCTTTGGCATAAAATTCTTTCCCCCTTTGAACTTCATCTCTTGTTCTCCCCTTTTGGTAGGCAACATGGCATTCTCTCCCCATTTGGCAATGCAAGAATCAAGGAGCAATAAAAGTTGCAAGTCTTCGAAATGATGAAAAGTGTGAATACATATAGTGCAAGAATATGCTAAAGCATAATGTTAGGCTTAGATGCTCAGCTCAAGTTAACATATTCCAAATTAAATATTTGAGGCATGAACTTTTCAGATTGTTGAAAATAAAAGCATCACCACTTAGACTAGTCATCTAGACAAGTAAAAAACAAGAACTGTGAATGCTAATCAATTTCTACAGAGGAAAGCAAGTCCAATTTTAAGGAGCATTTAGAAAACTTGATAATCAAATGATTCATACTTGCAATTCTTTTTATATTGCCAGGGGTTATTTGTTTGTCCACCTTATACTTTCCAATCAAGTCAAGCCTAGGTCAAGAAAGACCATCAAAAGCTTAAGGCAGTGATTTTGGCAGACACTAAGTTATCCTAGTTCATACCAAATTGCAATGGTAAGCAGTCTAGAATAAAATAGTGTGACACGCAAACCCGCTTGGATATTTTCATTTTTAGCACATAAATCATGGATATTTGATTTTTGTTGAGTACCAATTTTGGATAATTCCATGAAAAGTAGTATTATTTTCAAGTTGCAGTTTAGCATTCAAAGTAAAGGATTCTAGCTACCAGGCAGATAAAAGATATCAAAAGCAATCCTACGAACACATGCTAGAGACAAGACTAAGGAGTGATCAAGTTTTGAATTTTGTAAATTAAAATCATGCTCATAATGAAGGTAGATATATTAATCAGAGCTGAACACATCATGATAATGACAATTATGCAAATGCATATAATAACAACTAAATACATCGACAATTAATCATAAATAAGCCCTTGCAAGATAATTAAAACATGCTCCCCTCACAAAATGTCGTAAGGATGATAAATACCAAGTTCTCCATGCAAATAAGAAAATCGAGACGCATCATGGGGTTTGGTAAAGATGTCAGCAAGATGGTTTTGGGTATCAACATATTGGAGCTCAATATCACCCTTCTCATTGTGATCTCGGAGATAATGATATCTCACATCAATGTGTTTGGTTCTTGAGTGCTGAACCGAATTGCTTGCAATGCAAATGGCACTAGTGTTATCTGAGAAACCAAGGGTTGGTTTCGGAGTATGTGATGAGTGATTGACAGAGTTTACCCTCTGATTCGAAGGGGTCCCTCCGAAGGGGTTCGGAGGCTGGTTTTCCGAAGGTGTTCGGAGGCTGTTTCACCGAAGGGTTCGGTGGGTTTGGTTGCTGCAGCTGTTGCAGCGGAGTGTGCTTGTCGGGGGGTCCGACAGTACACGATGACTGGGTTGTACCGAAGGTCTCGGTACTTTGGGCGGTACACCGGAGTGTGTACCGAAGGTTTCTTACCCGGAGAGGTCTCCGGAGTACTGGATACACTTGTCTGCTTGTCTGTGGTGCGCAGGGGACTTCGGAGGCGACGGACGGTTCGTAGCAAGTGAACCTGGGTCAAGCGGGAGGCTTGATGCCAGGGGAGCAGGGAGCTCCGTCACAAAGGCTGCGAAGGGGTCGAGGTCGGACCTCGGGTCGAGGTGCGCTAGGAGAAGGCAGTAAGTGCGGAGCGTGGCTCTGGGTGAAGGTACTCCGAGATGAAGTCCTCGGAGGCGAGGCACTTCGAAGGGTACTTCGAATGGAGTGACTTTGGAGTATGGTGGATCAAGTCCTCAGCAGAGGCAAGGTCTTCGAAGTGTGCTCCGGAGGGAGACACTCGAAGGTATACCCGACGAAGGTCTCAAAAGTCGAGGTGCATCGAAGGCATGGTCCGGGTGAGGCTAGTCGAGGAGTGTGCTCGGGGAGAGACACTGTGACGAAGTGCTCATGGAATGCTTCATGCGGAGGCCTTGGACGAAGGAGGGACTTCGAAGGGTGGTACTCCGAAGGTGGGGCTTCGGAGTGAAGCAGGCTTCGGAGCAAGGCTGACTCCGGAGCAAGGATGACTTGAGGTACTTCGGCCATGCATGGCTTCGGTACACGGACTGACGGAGTTCGAGCTAGGAGAAGCTGCGAAGCCGTGGTGGTCCACTCCGAAGGTGTTTGTGCGAAGGCCCAAGGGCTTTGACGGGTTCGGCTCAAAACCGTCACTGTATCGAAGGCTGACTTCGGTGAAGCGAAGGCCGTCAGGCTCAAGGCTTCTCACTGAAGCTACCGCACCCCTCGCGTGTGAAGGGGGGCTTCAGAAGGGTCCAAGACTGTAAAGGCTGACAGTGTCCGCTCTGCAAAAAGCTGACGCTGTCCCCTCTGCAAAGCTGACAAAGGAAGCCTCCAAATAAAGTAGACTACCTTTTGTACCCCTCTGTTCTGATGAGACAAAACCAATGTAAACCATAGGGGTAAAGTAGTCAATTCACATGGGTGAATAGTGGCTATAAATAGTGGAGGCTAGGTAGGTCACATTTAACACTTTGAGCATTCATTGTAGAACTCCTGTGCTAGCCACCACACTCTATATTCATCCTGTGAGTTCATTTTTGTGTTCCTTGTGAAAGCATCGAAGTCTTGTTTATGTGTTCATTTTCTGCTTGAGCTTGTTTTCATACCTCGCTGCATACTTCGATCTCTTGTGTGTCACTTCGATTGACTTGAGGTAGTGCACCGAAGCCTGGTTGGGCGAAGTGTGTTTTGGGCGAAGTGTGTTTTGAGCGAAGTGTGTTTTTCAGTGTGTGTTCGCTCTGTGTAAACTGGAGGCTAGACCTCGCTGATTACTAGCGAAACCCTGATCGAAGCCCGTCTTTCTTCTCGTGTCGAAGCCCTTAGCGAATTCTGTTTTGTGTGCGTTTTGATCTTCGAAGTACGAAGCCCAGCACCAGTTGCTGTCGCTAAGTATTTGGTCGAAGTACTCAGAGGGTAGTCCACTCTTGCGAAGGGTGAAGTGCGAAGCCTGCTCGAAGTACTCTGTGTGCGGAGCCTGCACTGACTTAGCAGAGCTGATTTTTCGGGGTTGTGGGTGGAGCGAAGTCTTCTTGGCTTCGAACTTTTCCTGCCTCCGAACCAGTACTTCGAAGGTTGTGTTCGAAGCCTGTATTCGGAGCTGTAAAATACCTCCGAACCAGTACTTCGAAGGTTGTGTTCGAAGCCTGTTCTGTAGAAGACAGAATTAAAACAGAAGGCTATTTTTAGTCTGAAATTTTAAAAGCTCCCATTCACCCCCCCTTTGGTCGCCGTTTCCGGTCCAACATTATCACAAAACACTAGAACACTCTTATAATCTAACCCGAAATCCCGCAAAGTAGACACCATCCACAAAATCTATGAGTAACACTAGCTGCAGCAACATATTTGGCCTCGGTCATAGATGGTGCAACGCTAGACTGTTTGCGGGAAGACCAACAAACAAGAGAAGTACCCCAAAAATGACAAGTACCGGAGGTACTCTTCCTATCAATTCTACACCCAGCAAAATCCGCATCTAAATAACCACGAAGAAACAAAGAGGGAGATGCAGAATATCAAATGCCAAATTTGAGGGTATGCTTGAGATACCTGAGAATGCGCTTTATCACTTGGCGTTGCGAAGCTCTACGTGAAGCCTGAAAACGAGCGCACAAACACACTGCGAAGTGTATGTCCGCCCTCGTAGCAGTCAAGTAGAGAAGGGAGCCGGTCATGCTTTGGAACTCCTACTGATCTATGGCTTCTCCATCCTTGTTAGGGTCCAATGCTATCGAAGTAGCCATTGGAGTAGTGAGGGGCTTTGCATCAGCCATGTCAAATTTCTTGAGTAGGTCCTTGGTGTACTTCGTCTGGTGGACGAAGGTACCTTGTTTGCTTTGCTTGATTCGCAAACCAAGAAAAAATGTGAGTTTGCCTATCATGGACATCTCGAACTCTCTGCTCATAGTATCTGCAAACTCGGCAACCAAAGCATGAGAAGAGCCACCAAAGATGATATCATCAACGTAAATCTGGACTAGGAGGAACTCTTTGCCATGTTTGAGAGTAAAAAGGGTTTTATCTACAGATCCCATCAAATACCCTCGCTCAAGCAGAAAAGACTTAAGTCTATCATACCAAGCCCGAGGGGTCTACTTAAGTCTATAAAGGACCTTATGAAGTTTAAGGACTAAATGGGGGTATTTGGGGTTTTCAAATCCAGGGGGTTGTTTTACATAAACGTCTTCGCCTATGAAGCCATTTAGAAAAGCATTTTTGACACTCATTTGATAAAGTTTGAAACCACGGGATGCCACAAATGCAAGTAAAATTCTAATGGCCACAAGACGAGCAACAGATGCAAAAGTTTCAATAAAATCAATCCCTTCTAATTGTGAAAAACCCTGAGCCACAAGTCTAGCTTTGTTTCTAACCACTGACCCATACTCCCCTTGTTTGTTTTTGAAAATCCATTTAGTTCTAATAAAATTAACATTAGGAGGGGGATCTACAAGAGTCCAGACTTGGTTTCTCTCAAAATTTCCAAGTTCTTCATGCATGTCATTAATCCAACTAGAATCAGATAAAGCATGACTCACATCTAAGGGCTCGAAAGAAGCAACAAAAATAAAATCAATGAAATGAGCATGAGAGCATGTTACCCTTTGATTAAGCTTACCAATGATCTGCTCAGAAGGATGCATCCTTTGAATGTGATGAGGAGCCTCACGGAGGGATGCAGTCTCCCCCTTAACTTGTGCTGGTGAATGGTCGAAGATGACAGATATCGAGGTAGTAGCTTCGGGGCCTCTTGCCGAAGTGGTCGAAACGGGGTCGGCTTTGGGGTCGATGTCGAGGGTAGTAGGGGATCATCCTCGAAGTCTCTAGGATCTTCATCTTCAAAGATCGTATGTTCCATATCGTGTCCACTTGCCTGTTCAAAAGAAGAGCTAACACAGAGGGTTGATTCATCAAAAGTCATATCACATGACTTGATGACAGTGTTAGTTTCCAAATTGAAAACACGATAGGAATGACCATGGGTAGTGTAACCCAAAAAGATCCCATCAGAAGAACGCGACTCAAACTTATCCAAATTTCCACGTTTTAGGATAAAGCATCGACAACCAAATACTCAAATATGAGTAACTTTGGGTTGTCTCCCAAAACGTAGCTCATATGAAGTCAAGTTCAAGATTGAGCGTAAGAAAATTCGGTTTGAGATGTAACATGCAGTGTTCATGGCCTCAGCCCAAAATTTTCTACGAGTCTTGTGCTCATTGATCATCGTCCTAGCCATCTCAACCAAAGTGTGGTTATTTCTCTCAACAACATCATTCTATTGAGGAACCCGTGGAGCAGAGAATTGATGTTCTATTCTATGCTCCAAGCAAAAGTCAACAAAGAGACTATTCTTGAACTCTGTGCCATTTTCACTTCGAATGAACTTTAATGCACCAGGAGTAGCGAGAGAAATCATCGACAATGACAAGAACATACCATTTGCCGCCTAAATAACTAACTTGAGAAGGACCTACAGTGTCCATATGGAGAAGCTCTCCAAGTTGTTCAGTCATCACCATAGTGACCGGTGAATATGAAGCGGCAATCATTTTTCCATGTCGACAAGGAGCGCAAACTAAATTCTTCTCAAACTTGAGCTTAGGCAATCCTCGGATCAGTCCTAGGGCACTCAAATGAGCGAGCAGCTCAAAGCTCAAATGCCTTAGTCTCCTATGCCACTTCTAGAGCTCAGAAGTAGAATGTGCAACTAAGTAGTGAGAAGAACCAGATGACTCAGAAAAATCAGCTCCAAAAACTCTCCCAACTCTAAAGATCTTATAGACAAAAACATCATCAGAATTGAATACTTGCGAAGTATCGCGATGAAATCGCACTTCGAAGCCCTCATCAAGCAACTGGGACATAGAGAGCAAATTGTATCCCAAATTTGCAACCAAAGCAACATCTTTAAGAGTGAAATTTGAGTTGATTCTTACCACACCTTTACCTTTCACTCTGCTTCTTCGGTTATTGCTGAAGGTGATTTTCTCCTTTTTCTTGGTTGTGGTGGGGCTGGATCGCTCAGTTCTGGGGTAAGTGAAAATATGATGAGGCATCCAACATTGAGAGATACGAGCAGTAGGCACAATAAAAGGAGATTGTCTGCGCACAGGTAAAATGGAGTGATGCAAAGTGCGAGGTCTACCTACATGGTGCAACCTAGATACACGACGAGGTCTCCCAACCTGTCGAGGTACAAAGCCACCTACATGTGGTCTAGCACCATATGATACATGGTGTACACCACAAGGGACATAACCTCTCAGGGAAGCATGGGGAGCCTCAAAACCTGGATGTGTGTACAAGTCAGACTCACGCATACCTGGAGAAGGGTAATACATGTCCTGAAAACACAATGCCTGATAATGTCGCTCATCCTTGATTCGACGAAAACAAAATCCAACCAAATAACCCACCCGCTGACAGTAAGAACAATGAAACACTCTCCTAGGGGCACTTGCCTAGGTCATAGGAACAATTCTCACAGGCTCCTTGGGTTTCTCCTGAGAGTTTTTCTTGAGCGGATGAGGTGGAATTTTGTTTGGAGGCTGGATAGGTTTCTTTGCTTTCTGTGGAGTGTCTAACTGGGCTCTCTCTTTCTCTAAGGTAGTGGGTGAGGTAAAAATTGTTTTGTTCTCACTGTCTGGAGGAATTCTCTCAAAACCCAATCCTAGAGCTAACCCTGCCCTGTCAGCACACATCTTGGTTTTGGCTAAGAGAAAATTCATTCTATCCTTTCCCTCAGTGCATTTGTTCACCTCAGAAAGAAGGTATTCATTTTCAGTCATGAGCTTTTCAACTTCCTCTCTAGCAAAACTGAGTTGGTCGTTAAGGGTGATGCAGGTGGGACAAGCAGGCTGCACATCCTTAAAACATTCATCACTCTCCAATCTAGCCTCTAACTCTCTAACATGCTTATGTCTCAAATTAATGATATCAATTAATAAAGAACAGTTTGAACAAGCATAAGAAGAAATAGGTCTAGACTCCACCACCAACAGCTGCTTCTGTGCAGTCTCAAGCTCATCAACAGTTTGAGCATGCACAAAACGCAACTGAGAAAGCTCACCCATGACAACAGTGCAAAATTCACATTCAACATCATCAATTTTAGACTTAAGCATGACATAATCAGTAGATACAGATTCTAGCTGAAGTCTAAGGTCTTTTCTATCTCTAGCATCCTGAGCATGTAATCTATCCTGACCTAGAACTACCTCATTCAGTTCATCAACTTTAATGGAAAGTTGGTCATAGGATAGTGGTATCTCATATGAGTCAATCTCATCGCCGTTGTGAGTGTTGTCGGCCATGAAGCAAAGAACGGTGAAATTCCTAGCCTTCTTCTCCTTCTTCTCCTCCTTCTTTGGAGACTCTTCCTACTCATCAGAGATCGACTCTTTGGTTGAGGAAGTGTCGATGTCTCTGAGTGCTACGACAAAGGCTCTAGAAGTGGCCTTGGCTACCCTCTTAGCCACCTTGCCGTGCTTACCCTTCACATAAGGTTTCCTCTCCTTATTGTGGTGTTTGGGGCGCTCACTCTCTTCTCTCCTCTTAAGCTTAGGACAATTGGCCTTGATGTGAGAAGTGTCACCACACTCAAAACAACCACTAAAACCACTTCTCTGCTGATCCCGTCTTTCATTGTGAAAATGGGTGAATCTTCTAGCACTGAGAGCAAGCTCTTCATCACCCAGAGTATCCACCTGCTCCTTAGTGACTGAGTCCAAGGAGGACAAAGCAAAACCACCTACTAGAACACATGTGCTAGATGAGCTTGGTTCTGTAGTGGTGCCATGGCTAGAGCCAGAAACTAGTGCCAATGGCTGAGGCAAAGAGTTTCTGTGCACTGCAAGAGATGCATTGGCAATCTCTATGGACTTCAGCTTGCTGAAGAGTTCATCACAGGTCAATGTGTCATATCATGTGGACTCCTCAATGTTGGATATCTTCACTCCCATATGCTACTACCGACAGCATAGAGAAGCTTGATACCCTATCATGGTCATTGTAAGCAAGCGTCCCATTGGACCGCAAGTTACTCACTACTGCGTCAAAGCGAGAAAACATGGCATCTATATATTCGCTAGGGCCTTGCACAATCAGCTGATATTGTTGATTGTATGTGCTCTGGCGTCTTGCCTTGATATGTGTAGAGCCCTCATGAAAGACAGTGAGTGTAGTCCAAATCTCCCTAGCAGTCCTCAAGTGATGAACCCTATCAAACTCACTTTTGTTCAAGCCAATGAACAATATATTCCTAGATTTGGAGTTAGAATTATTCTGGTCTTTTTCTGCCTAAGTAGTGTGGGTTTCAGGGATGGAGTATTATGAGTCCACAATATCCCATATTGCATTTCCTTGGCATAGCAAGTAAGCCTCCATGCGCACCTTTCAATATGCGAAGTCAGTTCCATCAAACAGATATAATTTAAAAACTCTGTTCATGTCGTCAAAAGATCACAAAACCGGTTGAGGTCAACCGGTGATCTTAACCAAGCTCTGATACCAATAGTTGGACCGAAATAGGCGACTAGAGGGGGGGTGAATGGGAGCTTTTTAAATTTTGTTCTGCTGAACAGGCTTTGAACACACCCTTCGAACTGTCTGGTTCGGAGGTATCGAACACACTCTGAACACAGGCTTCGAATAGTGTAAAAGTTCGAGGTTCAGTACACTTCGCCCGCACTTAGAAACCCAAAAATGCACTATACTCAGCAAAGATAGTGCAGGCTCCGCACACGAGGTGCCTTCGAGAAGACTTCACACTACTATACTTCGCACAAGTTCGTTTCCCTCAGTGAGCACCGTATGGATACTTCGCACTAGTAACTGGTACTAGGCTTTGCACTTCATAGGGCTAAAGATAGAACCGACTGCAGTGAGGACTTCGGCTATGAAAAACGAACAAGCCTCAAATGGACACTTCGTAAGGAGCTTCGCTAGTAAATATTGAGTACTAGCCTCTAATTTACATAGAGCGAACACACACAAAGGTTACTCACAGAAATTGGACGTACATGAGACAAACACACTTCGTTGGAAATGGAACAAGGCAAAAACTCTGCTTGACACAAAACAAAGTGAAGGGCAGAAAACTTTAGCTCATGTAGTGCAAAACAAAAATACAAGTTCAAGCAATAGACAGAAAACAGAATGTAAATTTCATTACTAGAACAGGGAACACAAAACTCACAAGTCCATAGAACTCTTCATGGCGACTGGCCAAGTTTACAGGGAAACAAAAGGTTCTAAAATGGAGTGCACAGTGTTACCCTAGCCCTTAGCCTGCCTCTCCTTTTATAGGCACTACTCTGACTTGCGAAAAGACTACAATACCCCTAGGGTTTACAGTGATTTTGTCTCTGCTAGACACGGGAATACTGATGATAGTCTACTTTATTGGAAACTCCTTTTGTCAGCTTCGCAGAGAAGACATCAGCTTTTGTAAAGCACACACGATCAACTTTTGCAAAGAGGAATCTTCCGGAGCCTCCTTCGCACACGAGGTGTGTACAGGCTTCGGTGACATGCTTTGAACCCGAAGGCCTTCGCTTCACTGAAGTCAGTCTTCGATACATTGACGATTTTGAGCTGAAGCCGTCAAAGCCCTTGAGAATTCGTACCATCACGTCCAGAGTGGACCACCATGACTTCGCAGCTACTCCCAGCTCAAATTTTGTCATTTCGTGTACCGAAGCGATGCATGGCCGAAGTACATCAAGTCATCCACACTCTGAAGCCCCACCTTCGAAGTACATTCGCCACTTTCTGAAATCTCTCCTTCGTCCAAGGCCTCTGCATGAAGCATATCCATAAGCACACTTCGTAGTGTCTCAGCCCCGAGCACACTCGACGAAGACCCTTTTTTGGACCATACCTTCGATGCACCTTGACTTCTGAGACCTTTGTCAGATGTCCTTCCAAGTGTCTCCGACCAGAACACACTTAGGAGCCTTGCCTCATTCCTAAGCACTTCATCCCCCAATCTTTGAAATCACCCTTTGAAGCGTCTCGCCTCCAAGAACTTTGCCTCGGGGTACCTTCAGTCGGAGCCACGCTCTGCACTTTCTGCCTTCACCTGGCGCACCTTGACCCGAGGACTGACCTTGACCCCACTCAGCCTCCATGACCGAGCTCCCCGCTCGCTTGTCATCAAGCCTCTCGCTTGATCCAGGTTCACCTGCTACGAACCGTACATCACCTCCGAAGTCACCTGCACACCACTGACAAGCGTTTCTAATACCCCGGAGGCCTCTCTGGGTAAACAATCTCCGGTACACACTCTGGTGTACCGCCCAAAGTATTGAACCCTTCGGTACAAACATCTCATCGTATTCTGTCGGATCCCTCCGATAGACATACTCAGTTGCAACAGCTGCAGCCAGCAAACATCGAACCCTTTGGTAAAATACCTCCGAACCCCTTCGGAGGGACCCCTTCACCTAGAAGGAAACTTGTCAATCACTCATCACAGACTTAAAACCAAGGCACATCTCAACTTAGTTTATCATTCTAGGACATCGGAACACCATGATATCATCGTATTGGGAAATACAAAAATCATCAACTAAGGTGTAAGAAATTTCCATCAATTATCTCG
Organism: Zizania palustris; assembly: GCA_019279435.1. Lineage (NCBI taxonomy): Eukaryota > Viridiplantae > Streptophyta > Magnoliopsida > Poales > Poaceae > Zizania > Zizania palustris. The sequence continues at coordinate 9,876,198 of JAAALK010000080.1, forward strand.
AGTCTAGAGAAACATATAATCATAAGACTATGATTGTTGACACATAATTCTCTGCATCAATTAAACCTCTAAAAGATCCATATCCAAATATCCATGGTCAATGTAACAGACCAGAATTAAAAATAAAATAAAAATGAGAAAAAAAAATTCTGGAATAAAAGAATTTATTTAATTAAAGAAAAGGCTAAAAGTACCCTATTAAAGCAAAACAGGGGGAAATATTTCAAATTTGAAGCAGGAAAATTTATGGTGGAATCTAGAGGCCAAGAAATAGTTTTGAGAATTTTTACAAAAATTTAGAAACAGTATTTCAAGCTTTACAAGAATATATGAATTTCTGGAATTAATTTAAATCGAAAAAGGATTTAAATTACTAGTGGGTCGCCTCCCTCCTTCCTCCTCGGCCCGGCCCAATCCATACGTATCAGCCTCTGACAAGCGGGGCCACCCTGTCGGCGCCACCTGCCCTCTTCCTCAATCTCGCCCGCGCCTCTATGGCCCACCCATCAGCCTCCGATCTCCGCCCCTCAGCCACTGCCACGCATGGCCCGCCTGTCGGCACCCTCCTTCGCGCGCGCCTGCTGACAGGTGGGACCCACCTGTCAGGGTCGTCTTCCCAGGGAAAGTTTCCCTTTTTCTCTCTCGCCGGCCGAACCCTAGGCATGGGAATCCGCTGCCGCCGGCCACTCACCGCCAAATTGGCAGCGCCATCGAGTTGCCTTAGCTCGGGGATTCTTTCCCCTTTGATTCCCGACCCGATCGTGTGCGCAATTGCCGGAGCTCGGAGAAAGGAAGGCTCGCCGGAGAATTTTGGAAACCCCATCGGGTTTCCTTCTTTACCACTTCCATTTTTATGTCCGGTGACCTCCTATAAAAGCCGGCGCACACCGCAATCCGTCCTCACCAGAATCTCTCGAGCCCTCCCCATCCCGAGCCGCCGCCCTCTTTATTTCGGGGTTTTCCCCTGCTTCGGCTCCGGCAAGACCTCACCGGCGCTCCGGCCACCGCCGTCCTCGCCGCCACCCTCCGCCGGGACCGTCGTCGCGCCCTCTGCCTCGGCCCCACCCCCGTTGGGCCAGAACACCACCGGAACAGGTTGTCGCCGTCGGACCCGATGGCCTCCTCTACCCTCTCTCGTCGCCGGGTCGCCGCTGGTCACCTTTCTCCGCCAACTCCGGTACGGTCGTGACCCTCTCCCCCTCCTCTATCCATTTTCGCCGACGCCTAGGACATTGGGCCGCCGCACGCCATCACCGGAGCTCGCCGCCGCTCGGCCGGAGTCGGGGACGAAGCCTCCTGGCTCCCCGTGCCGCCATCGTGCCGGTTGCGATCGTGGCCGTCGGATTCGAGGGGGACGGCTGCGATTAAAACCCTAGATCAAGGGCCCAGATGGCCTTGACCGGTACGGGCTCATATGAGCCGTCCGATCTCACTTAATCGCCCCGCCCCGCCGGCGACCGTTGGATCTGGATCCAACGGTCTAGATCCGATCGGTCCAGCGCACAGTGCGCGGGTCCATGGTGGACCTGGCTCACCGTGGACCCAAGCATGTTTTCTATTTAAAATAAAATCCAGAAAATTAGTTTGAGCTTTAAAAATTCATATCTTATTCAATTTAACTCCAAATTTGACCATTTTAATTCTGAAAAATCTGTCTTTTTATTATCTACACATTTATGCAATAAAAACAATATATTTATTTGGCACAAAATATTCTTATTAAATAATCAAGGAAAGTCCCCTTTAGGATTTAATTAATATTTCATTTAAATAACTCAGAAAAACCCTTAAAATCTATATATTAATTTCAGAAGATAATATGACTTCAATTCACTGTTTTAATACAATAAAAATAGAATGTTCTCTTTGCCCACTTTATTCTATTTAATAATATTGCGAAAGCCCTTTTAGGATATTTAATTAACTCATTTAATAAAAAGACAACACTTTATGAAAATATCCTAAAAACTTATATAATAACTTCATAAGACCTAATAACTTAATTTCACTCTTTTTACTACAATAAAAACATTAAGGCTATTTTATACCTCTTTACTTCAACTCTAAAAAGGGAAAAATAAAAACCCCCTTAGGAAAAATACTTATATCAAGTTATAAAATTCAGGAACCTCTTTAAAACTTAATCTTAAATATTTAAGTAATAAATTCATAGAACTTAAAAACATATCTCCTTTACTTAACCCAACAAAAACATGTATGCTTGTGTGATTGGTTTTGAAAAGTTTATTGAATGTTGTGTTTACTTTTCTGTATCGAGAAGACTACTACGCCGTCGACGATCCGGAGTCTTACCCCGAGGTTCCACCTTCACCATTCGCGGATCAAGGCAAGTCACAACCCCCATTTTGATCATCATTGAGCCCAGTTTTTCATAGTTACCGCTATAACTCATAGGAATTAAATATTGCATTAGTCTGATATCAATCCCTACATTATATTTATTAGATCCCCGTCCTTGTGTCTAAACCCAAGTCATGCTTATTGAGCATGAACTCCTTGTCACTCTACAATACTATATTAGTTAGTGTCCAATGTACAGACACAACTTCTATAGGGTAAAAGAACGAGTCGTAGATAGATGGATTCTGCTATATGATTTACCCCGTTATTCTCGTCTCTGCATTCTGTTGGAGTTGGTTGTGTTATAGTTATGGTGGGTTCCGGGTGCAAGCTCGGGCATTGGTTGGTCGCACCCGAGGCACTATAAGGACCGGTCTGCGGGATCCGTTGCAAAGCACTTCCGTACTAACCACAAGTCTAGTGGGTAAGTCCTAACTGGAGGTATGAATCGTACCAACTTGGAACACCATAGTGGAGGGGTACAAGGGGCAAGCCTGCGGGTGACTTGTACAGACATGGCTCAAGGGGGGTATGGCGTGGCTCGAAGTGACTGGGAAACCATACGAAACCAATAAGAGGGTGTTATCGAATTGGTGCGTTCCATGCTGAAGGTTTTGGCACATGCTTCTCGTGACAGGAGTCATTTAACACACTGCGGTGTGCGGGAAATGAGTGCCTTGTGGGTACAGTAGTACACCTCTGATCAGAGTTATAAATCTTTTCGAAAAGCCGAGCCCACGGTCAAGGGCGGGTTGTGTGACCTCTCGCAGTTAGTTTACTTTTATGTGAATGTTTGTGTTATTCATGGCATGTAAGGACTATTGAGCGAGGGTGGGATGACTGTACCCCTCGAGGTAGAAGATGATGAAAGATGATGCGTGAACTCATGTTTACTTTTCTGCATTAATAACTTGATTACATTAATTGCTTTACAAATATGCTTTTCTGCAAAAGTAAGTCACTGCCTTCCTTGTTATTACCTTGCATTATAATTGCATTCAGTGGCTTGCTGAGTACGATTGTACTCACCCCCGTTGACTTACACCACCAGAGGGAGTCTACTACGAGGAGGGCAAAGGTCTGGAGTAGCGACCCAGTCAAGGCACGAGACTAGAAGAAGACGTTCATCTAGAGGATTTATTTTATTAGTTTCTCTTTATTTAACTCTTTTATATTAATATGGTCTATGAACCATGATTGATTGGCGTATTGTACGCAGTCGTGTGATGAACGTATTGTGTTTATTGATTTTCCATGGAATTTCAATAAATCCCCGCTTCTATTAAATCGGGGCGTGACAAGATGGTATTAGAGCCGACTTGACTGTAGGAAGCCAAATAGACCTGACCCTAGGACTTATATTAACCATATTTTCATACAAAACTACTTACCCTCTCATCTTCTGGAGTTTTCACGAAAATTTCCTCTCTTTTGTAGATGTCGGTCCATGCCATGAGTGGAACTCTCCGCGATGAGGCTGGATTCGTCCGCGAGCTTCACAGGCTCGTCGACTTCCACGGGTTCATCCATGATCCCGCGTTCCACGGGATCTTCCCTGATGTGAACGAGAGCTACTGCGAGGTCACGGTCGTCATCCGCCCCTCCCCCACGCAGCCTCCCTTCTACACCCATGGAGTCGGAGGACCTTCCTTCGTGGTGGCCAGCCAGCGCGCCGCTCTTCAGGCCCTCGCCGAGCTTCAATTGGTATACGACCGCTAGCTCCGCGACACCGTCTACCGCTTCATGCCTATGCGTACACCGGGGAGTCACCACAGCATGTACATCAGCTCCCTCACTCAGAACAACTCCGCCATCGCCCGCACCATGAGACTATTGGAGGCAATGGACAATCTTCACACGGAGGCCGTCCTCGACGCAGATAGCCATCACGACACCATCGACTACTACCGCCACTCGTCGGAGAACCTGAACCGCGAGAATGCTGACCTTCATCGCCAGGTTCAACAGAACCATCACCTGATCACCGAGGTAGAGGAGTTGAGGCGTCAGAACGAGCTTCTACGCCAGGGCGCCATCGTCACCGCACAGCTCCACCATCAGCTTAAGGAACTAAAGAAGGATCTCGAGGAGGTCGCCCCTCTTCTGCCCCGCAAGCGGAAATCGCTTCGGTTTCCCACAGTGAAGCCCAAGAGGATTTCTCGTAGTGCACCACCCGCCAGACCATCCAGCTCCACCACCCCTGCACCGACCACCTCCATCGAGCCCGTGATCGAGTCATCCCCCGAGCTGCCCTAGACGTAGTTTTACGATTGATTGTTTTCTTTTGTTGCTTGGAATGTAGTGTCACTCATGTCGGAATATAAGGCATGAGTGTAAAATTTACTAAGAGAATAAAAGATGTAAGCATCTAGGTCTAATATTCATTTTGAGCAATAAAATCAATATCATTTCCCCTTAAATTTTGGCACCTTCTTTCTGAACCCTTCAACTTCAGGATGGCCAACGACCAAGGATCTGAAGCCCCGCGCGATGGAAACACCTCGGGCAACTTGCCTTAGTGGGGAGCAACTGGCCAACGGCAGGCCCCCGTTGCCAATCACCCCACACTAGCGGAGGTGATGGCGAACCAAAACCAGATGATTGCCTCTCTGCTTGCTCAGATGCAACAACAACAAAACCAGATGCAAGAGCAGCAGGCACAGTTGTTTCGTCTCCATCAACATCAGCTCGAGCCTCCTCTCCGCCCCGCCATCCATGCTCCGGCACCAGTCTCTCAACTCTCAGAGTTTCTGCGTGTCTGGCCCCCAACTTTCTCTAGCACCACCAATCCAATGGAGGCAAGAGACTGGCTGGGACCATCGGCAAGAAGCTAGACCTTCTGCCCTGTTCCGAGCAGGAGCGAGTGGCATTTGCCGCTCACCAGCTCTAAGGACCCGCCGTGGAATGGTGGGACAATTTCCGTGAGACTCGGCCTAAGGGCCATGAAATTTCATGGGCTGAGTTCATCACTACTTTCCGGGCCGCCCACATTCCAGATGGCGTGGTAGCCCAAAAGCGACAGGAATTCCGGGACCTGCATCAAGGGAGCAGGACCGTTACGGAGTACCTGCACGAATTCAACCGATTGGCCTGTTATGCACCAGAAGAAGTACGCACGGACGCTGCCCGTCAAGATAAGTTTCTTCGGGGACTGAAGGACGAGCTCTCCCTTCAGTTGGTCTCCGGGGACTTTGCCAATTTTCAGAAATTGGTGAACAAAGCCATCATTCAGGAAACCGAACAAAACAAGGTGGACTTGAAGAAGTGAAGAATGATCGCCTACCGCCAACAACAAGTAATGGTGTCAAAGCCACACCCGGTGAATCTGCCTCAAGCCCCAACCCCGGCCGAGCCACGAACCACCCTAGGAGGGCCAAGCTCTAGCATCCCACCTGTCACGCCCCAATTTAATAAATCAGGACTTTTATTGAAATTCCATAGAAAATCAATAAACCAAGACGTTCATCATGCGACCACGTACAAATACGAGCAATCATTCATGGTTCGTAGACCGTATTAATACAAAAGTATATAAAGGTGAAGAGAAACTAATAAAACAAAAGGGTCCTAGATGAACGCCTCCTTCCAGTCTCGCCTTGACTGGGTCGCTACTCCAGACCTTCATCCTCCTCGTAGTAGACGGGCTCTGATGGTGTAAGTCAACGGGGGTGAGTACAAACGTACTCAGCAAGCCACCGAATGCAAATATAATGCAGAGTAATAACAAGGGAGATAGTGGCTAATTTTGCGGAAAAGCATAATTGTAAAGCATTAAATGTGATCAATTTTTTTAGTACTGAAATGTAAACATGTGTATGCATCATCATCTTCTAACTCGAGGGGTACAGTCAGCCCCACCTCGCTCAACAGTCCTTACATGCCATGAATAACTCAACCATTCAAACAGTTGTAAACTAAGTACGAGTAGTCACACAACCCGCCCTTGACCGTGGGCTCGGCTTTTCGAAAAGATTAAATTACTCTGATCAGAGATGTACCACTGTACCCACAAGGCACGCACTCATCACCTACACCAAAGTGTAACGAGATGACCCATACCACGGGAACTCGTGCCAAAACCTTCCATATGGTCCTCCTCGACTCAATAGCACCCTCTTATAGGTTTTATATGGTGTCCCGACGCATCGGAGCCCCACCATACCCCCCTTGAGCCTCGTCGGTACAAGTCACCCGCAGGTTGCCCCTTGCCCCCTCCACTATGGTGCATCGAGTCGGATTGTTCCATACTTCCAGTTAGGACTTACCCATTAGACTTGTGGTTGGTACGGAAGTGCTTTGCAACAGATCCCGCAGACCGGTCCTTATAGTGCCCCGGGTGCGACCAACCAATGCCCTAGCTTGCACCCGGAACCCACCATACTTATAACATAGCCAACTCCAACAGAGTCCAGAGACAAGAACAACGGGGAAATTCATATAACAGAATCCATCTATATACGACTCATTCTTTTTATCCTATAGCAGTTGTGCCGGTACATTGGGCACTAACTAATATTTATATAGTAGAGTGACAAAGAGTTAAGGCTCAAAAAGCATGGCTTGGGTTTGCACACAAGGATGGAGATCTAATAAATATAAGTGTAGGGCTTGATATTTGACTAATGCAATATTATCCTATAAGTTATAGCGATAGTTATGAAAAACCGGGCTCAATGATGATCAACTATTTCCACAGGAGGGTTTGATGACTTGCCTTGATCAGCAAATGGGGATGGAGGAACCTCGGGGTAGAACTCCGGCTCCTCGACGAACTCGTAGTCTTCCCGATACGGAAAAATAAACAACATATTCAATAAATCATCACAAAACATAAGCAAACAAGTTTTGTGGTTTAAATATGTGAATTGAGCTTTATTGTACTGAGGTTATATTTAATATTATTAAAAGTTACATTTTAGGTGTTTTTACTAATTTATTTCCTGAATTATTAATTTATCCCTAAGGGGTTTTTATTCATTTAATCCATAAGTTTATTTTGTGCTAAAGCAACATACTGTTTTTATGGCATTAAAGTGTAGAGAATAGTATACTAAATTTAACAAAATTTGAATGGTGAAATTTGGAGTTAAAATGAGCAAGTTATGAATTTTTAAAGTTTAAATCAATTTCTGGAATTTTATTTGAACTGGAAAAGGGTTCTGGTCCACGGTGAGTCAGGCTCACGGTGGACTGGGCTACTGTGTGCATGGACCAGTTGATCCAGAGCCTTTGGATCTGGATCTGGCGGCCAGGCGCGAGGCGGGAGAGGTTAAGTGAATATGGACGGCTGTGATTAAATCCCGCGAACCGGTATGACGTGGACGCGTGAGATCGCTCCGGGGATTTAAGTTACGATCGACGGCCGTGAACGCACGGTACCGCTTGACCAGATCCGAGGGCCCAGATTAAATCTCGAAGGGATTTAATCGTAGCCCTCCGATCATGATCGGACGGCCACGGTGCATTCCGGCACGGCATAGGCGTAAGGGGTACGTACCCCCCTTCGTCTCTGGCGATGGTGGCCTCGGGTGCGGTGGCGGCGGCGATGGCGGGGGCCTATGGTCCTAGATCTCGCCGGAAATGGAGAGAGGAGACGACGATGGTTCCAACCGTACCTGCGGCGGCGACGATGGTCGAAGGATGGCGGCCGGCGGTGAGAGTAGACGGCGAGGTCTTCTCGGGCGGTCGTCAGCGACGGTGATCCGGCGGGTTCCACAGCCAACCGAGGGGTGGCCGAGGTTGGGTGGGCTCTGACGGTCACGACGGTGGCAGTAGCGTGGACAAAGGGGGCCGGAGTCGACGGCGAGCGGCGGCCGGAGTTGAAGCAGTGGAAAAACCCGAAAAAGGTTGTCGGGGCGCTCTGGTGCGTTTGGGTTTGGCTAAGGCAGTGTGGGCAGAGGGCGGTGGTCGAGGGGGTTTAAATAGGGGGTTTTCTGGCGCAAGAAGGGAAGGATGCCGGTGGAAATCCGAGGGGTTCCATTTTTGCGCCGGCGAGCTTCCATGTATACGGGTATGCTTCTATACCCATGAATCCGCATCGGGCTTGGATGGAAAGAGATCGCCGGAGTCAGGGGATCACGATCCAGGGCTCGGTTGGGCGAGATCGGGCGGCCGGCGGCAGATTTGGGAGGGGATCTCGCCGGATAAGGAAGGGGGATCCCCTTCCAACGAAGAAGACGAAGCTGACAGGTGGCCCCCACCTGTCAGCGGGCGAAACAGAAAAGGACGGGCTGACAGGCGGGTCCCGTCGGTCAGAGGGATGGAGGCGGACGCGAGAGGCTAACATGTGGGGCCGAGGTGGGCGCGGGCGGGAGAGAGAGGCGGGAGGTAGCGTCGACACCTGGGTCCCACCTGTCAGTGGCTCAAGACTGGACTAGGCTGGGCTTGGGCTAGATTGGAGGTTTGCGGCCCATTAGGATTTATAAATGTTTTCTGATTTAAAATAATTGCAGTAATTCATATATTTGATTAAGGGTTGAATCACTGTTGATAAAATTTGGAAAAATTCCTAAAATTATGTTTTGGCCTCTAGTTTATCTCATAAAATTTTCAAGTCCAGATTTTGAATATTTATCCCTGTTTGGCTTTAATAGGGCTCTTTTAGGGTTTTTCCTTAATAAATAAATTCAGAAATATCTTTAATAATATTTTTATTTTATTTCCTTTTTAATTCTTGGGGTGTTACACCACCTCAAGCACCGCCAACCGGAAGAGCTCCAGTACAAGCTGTCGGATACAAGAGGGACAGGCACGGCAACCCAATTATATGCTTCAATTGTCACCAAGAAGGCCACTTCTCCAACATGTGCCCCTACCCCAAGCAGGCCTCATCTTCCGTTCCAAACCCGATGGGACGTGCCCAAGTCCATCACATCTCCGCCCAAGAAAACCAAGGTACGCCCGAAGACATTCCTAATTCGATCTCAACCAACCCAGTTCCGGAGATCGCTTTGACTACTTCTAATGTAACACCTTCTCCTAATCTCGAGCACCCGTAGAACCCCGTCCCCTAGTTTCCCCGAGGTTCGCTTCGAAGCTCGAGGACGAGATTCTTTGTAAGGGGGATAGGATTGTAACAGCCCAGAATTAAAAATAAAATAAAAATGAGAAAAATAAATTTTCTGGAATAAAAGAATTTATTTAATTAAAGAAAAGACTAAAAGTACCCTATTAAAGCAAAACATGGGGAAATATTTCAAATTTGAAGCAGGAAAATTTATGGTGGAATCTAGAGGCCAAGAAATAGTTTTGAGAATTTTTACAAAATTTTAGAAACAATATTTCAAGCTTTACAAGAATATATGAATTTCTGGAATTAATTTAAATCAAAAAAGGATTTAAATTACTAGTGGGCGGCCTCCCTCCTTCCTCCTCGGCCCGGCCCAATCCATCCGTCTTAGCCTCCGACAGGTGGGGCCACCCTGTCGGCGCCACCTGCCCTCTTCCTCTCTCTCGCCCGCGCCTCTGTGGCCCACCCGTCAGCCTCCGAACCCCGCCCCTCAGCCACTGCCACGCTTGGCCCACCTGTCGGCACCCTCCTTCGCGCGCGCCCGCTGACAGGTGGGACCCACCTGTCAGGGTTGTCTTCCCTAGGGAAAGTTTCCCCTTTTCTCTCTCGCCGGCCGAACCCTAGGCATGGGAATCCGCCGCCTCCGGCCACTCACCACCAAATTGGCAGCGCCATCGAGCTTGCCTTAGCTCGGGGATTCTTTCCCCTTTTATTCCCGACCAGATCATGCGCGCAATTGCCGGAGCTCAAAGAAAGGAAGGCTCGCCGGAGAATTTTGGAAACCCCATCGGGTTTCCTTCTTTACCCCTTCCATTTTTATCTCCGGTGACCTCCTATAAAAGCCGGCGCACACCGCAATCCGTCCTCACCAGAATCTCCCGAGCCCTCCCAATCCCGAGCCGCCACCCTCTTTATTTCGGGGTTTTTCCCTGCTTTGGCTCCAGCAAGACCTCACCGGCGCTCCGGGCCACCGCCGTCCTTGCCGCCGCCTCCGCCAGGACCGTCGTCGCGCCCTCTACCTCGGCCCCACCCCCGTTGGGCCGGAACACCGCCGGAACACGTTGTCGCCGTCGGACCCGAGGGCCTCCTCCACCCTCTCTCGTCGCCGGGTCACCGCTGGTCACCTTTCTCCGCCAACTACGGTACGGTCGTGACCCCCTCCCCCTCCTCTGTCCATTTTCACGACACCTAGGACATTGGGCCGCCGCACTCCATCACCGGAGCTCGCCGCCGCTCGGCCGGAGTCAGGGACGAAGCCTCCTGGCTCCCCCGTGCCACCACTGTGCCGGTTGCGATCGTGGCCATCGGATCCGAGGGGGATGGCTGCGATTAAAACCCTAGATCAAGGGCCCAGATGGACTTGACCGGCGTTGACCGGTACGGGCTCATCTGAGCCCTCCGATCTCACTTAACCGCCCCGCCCCACCGGCGACCATTGGATCTGGATCCAACGGTCCAGATCCGATCGGTCCAGCGCATAGTGCGCGGGTCCATGGTGGACCTGGCTCACCGTGGACCCAAGCATGTTTTCTATTTAAAATAAAATCCAGAAAATTAGTTTGAGCTTTAAAAATTCATATCTTATTCAATTTAACTCCAAATTTGACCAATTTAATTCTGAAAAATCTGTCTTTTTATTCTCTACACATTTATGCAATAAAAACAATATATTTATTTGGCACAAAATATTCTTATTAAATAATCAAGGAAAGTCCCCTTTAGGATTTAATTAATATTTCATTTAAATAACTCAGAAAAACCCTTAAAAATCTATATATTAATTTCAGAAGATAATATGACTTCAATTCACTGTTTTAATACAATAAAAATAGAATGTTCTCTTTGCCCACTTTATTCTATTAAATAATATTGCGAAAGCCATTTTAGGATATTTAATTAACTCATTTAATAAAAAGTCAACACTTTATGAAAATATCCTAAAAACTTATATAATAACTTCATAAGACCTAATAACTTAATTTCACTCTTTTTACTGCAATAAAAACATTAAGGCTATTTTATACCTCTTTACTTCAACTCTAAAAAGGGAAAAATAAAAACCCCCTTAGGAAAAATACTTATATCAAGTTATAAAATTCAGGAACCTCTTTAAAACTTAATCTTAAATATTTAAGTAATAAATTCATAGAACTTAAAAACCTATCTCCTTTACTTAACCCAACAAAAACATGTATGCTTGTGTGATTGGTTTTGAAAAGTTTATTGAATGTTGTGTTTAATTTTTCGTATCGAGAAGACTACTGCGTCGTCGACGATCCGGAGTCTTACCCTGAGGTTCCACCTTCACCATTCGCGGATCAAGGCAAGTCACAACCCCCATTTTGATCATCATTGAGCCCAGTTTTTCATAGTTACCGCTATAACTCATAGGAATTAAATATTGCATTAGTCTGATATCAATCCCTACATTATATTTATTAGATCCTCGTCCTTGTGTGTAAACCCAAGTCATGCTTATTGAGCCTGAACTCCTTGTCACTCTACAATACTATATTAGTTAGTGTCCAATGTACCGACACAACTGCTATAGGGTAAAACAATGAGTCGTAGATAGATGGATTCTACTATATGATTTACCCCATTATTCTCATCTCTGGATTCTGTTGGAGTTGGCTGTGTTATAGGTATGGTGGGTTCCGGGTGCAAGCTCGGGCATTGGTTGGTCGCACCCGGGGCACTATAAGGACCGGTCTGCGGGATCCGTTGCAAAGCACTTTCGTACTAACCACAAGTCTAGTGGGTAAGTCCTAACTGGAGGTATGGATCGTACCAACTTGGAACACCATAGTGGAGGTGTACAAGAGGCAAGCCTGCGGGTGACTTGTACCGACGTGGCTCAAGGGGGTTATGGCGTGGCCCGAAGTGACTGGGAAACCATACGAAACCTATAAGAGGGTGTTATCGAATTGGTGCGTTCCATGCTGAAGGTTTTGGCACGAGCTTCTCGTGACAGGAGTCATTTAACACACTGCAGTGTGCGGGAAATGAGTGCCTTGTGGGTACAGTAGTACACCTCTGATCAGAGTTATAAATCTTTTCGAAAATCCGAGCCCATGGTCAAGGGCGGGTTGTGTGACCTCTCGTAGTTAGTTTACTTTTATGTGAATGTTTGTGTTATTCATGGCATGTAAGGACTATTGAGCGAGGGTGGGCTGACTGTACCCCTCGAGGTAGAAGATGATGAAAGATGATGCATGAACTCATGTTTACTTTTCTGCATTAATAACTTGATTACATTAATTGCTTTACAAATATGCTTTTTCGCAAAAGTAAGTCACTACCTTCCTTGTTATTACCTTGCATTATAATTGCATTCAGTGGCTTGCTGAGTACGATTGTACTCACCCCCGTTGACTTACACCACCAGAGGCAGACTACTACGAGGAGGGCGAAAGTCTGGAGTAGCGACCCAGTCAAGGCACGAGACTGGAAGAAGACGTTCATCTAGAGGATTTATTTTATTAGTTTCTCTTTATTTAACTCTTTTGTATTAATATGGTCTACGAACCATGATTGATTGGCGTATTGTACGCAGTCGTGTGATGAACATCTTGTGTTTATTGATTTTCCATGGAATTTCAATAAATCCCCGGTTTTATTAAATCGGGGCGTGACAGTCAAGTACAAAAATGCACTCGAATTGGAACAAATAAAAGAGGTAATTTAAAGTAGAGTTAGCTTCTCTCACAAATGAAAAGTATTATCATCAGCAAGACCTACACCTCCAAAACCTTATCTATGGGTTTCAAATATTTTTCTTCCATAAACAGTATGGAAACCATATTGTGGTGAGACATAAGACGAGGCTCGTAGCACAAGGGCTCATGCATAAACCCGATCAAGCATTTTCTCTATAAATAAGTGAAATCATTATCCGATAAATTATATCTTTTAGCAGTACAAGAATTGTCTATCTAAAAGTTGATAATCATAATGATTAATCCCTAGTCACTTGATTCAGACATAAAGGTTTCCATTGGAATCTAAAATTATGAATCTAAATACTAATGCAGCATATATTGTGTAAAACTCAATAAGTCATTATATGGCTTTAAACAGTTGGATAGAATTTGGTATAATTGACTAAATGAGTTTTTTATAAAAGAATACTCAAATAACAATGATTGCCTATATGTATTCATCAAGAAATCTTAAATGGGATATTCTATTATATCTGTGTATGTTGACATCATCAACGACACTAATAATATTGATGAAGCACGCAATCATTCAATGACGGAATTTGAGACAAAGGATTTGGTCACAACCAAATTTTGTTTAGGTCTACAACTTAAACACCTTTTCTCGAGTACTTTAATAAACTAAACCGCATATATCCATAAAACACCTATGGTTATTCGAACTCTACATTTAGATAAAGATCTATTTATACCTTAGGATGTTGATAAACCGGAGGTTCCATATCTCAACAATTGTTGGAACACTTATGTAATTTGTAAATTGCACTAGGCCTCATATCACATTTGCAAAGAAAATGTTAGCTAGATATAGTGTTGATCCAACTACTTATCATTGGACTAGAGTCAAAAATATCTCCAAAGCACCAAAAATCTTGATATTTTCTTTCAATAATAAAGAAATCAAGATCCAAATATAATTGGATATATATATATTGACTACTTATGTAATCCCCATAAGTCATATCTCAAAAAAAGTTGTGTTCTTACATAGAAGTTTACCTAGTAAATTTTAGTGGTTACATTCACTAATCGTTCTGAAATAATTTCATTATATGAAGCATAAGGCAAACATGTATGGCTTCGCAGAATAATAAACCACATACAAAATCTTGTGTTATTGATTCCATTGAATCACATACTATTATCTTTCAAGATAATGGTGCTTGCATAGCACAGATGTAGACAGTTTCATAATTTGCAAGCCTCAAGGGAAAGAATATCCTTAAGGGCTGGTTTGGGAGCCCACAATCCCGACCCATTCCCTGGGGATGGGCCGGGATTTCAGGTCAATCCCTAGGGAATGGGCTGGGATTGTGAATTCCCAAACAGGCCCTAAGGGTCTGTTCGGTTAGGAGGGGATTGAAGGGGATTGGGAGGGATTGAGGGGGATTAGAGGGGATTGTAGTATAAATCCCCCTCAATCCCCTTCCCTAAGGCCCCGTTCGGGTGGGCCGGGATCAACTGGGATTATGGCCCAATCCACAGGGATTAGCCTGGCTTGAAAATAAACCCGATCCATTAAAAAGTGTATTCGTTTAGCCCACTCGAGATTTTATTCCCGGCCCAGCGCTGGGGTTTTCCCCTTACCCGGGCCGGGAATTTACCTGCCCCAGCCCACTAGAGGAAATTTTCCCCCTCGTCTGTCCTGTAGCCCTACCTGTCGCCACCCCCGCTACGCCTACCCCGCTGTCGCGCCCTCCCCGCCTACCACGCCACCGTGCCCGCCCTGCCTACCCCACCGGCCACATCCTCGTCTCCATTCTCGCTGCTCACACCTCCTCCTCTGTGGTTATCTCTCCCTAGCAGGCTGCGGCGGTCACATCCTCCCCCCATCGCACTGGTGGGCACGGCGGAGACGCTTCCCTACCTCGTGTCCTCTTCTAATCACTGCGCTTCCTGAGCTCCGTGCCCCCTCCCCCTCTTGGTGGCCTTGCGTCTCAAGTTTCGCCATGTCCTGCCTGGCCTCAAGCTCGCCGTCCCCTCTGTAGTGATGGTGTGGTTAGTCCAAAACCGACGATCTAGTCAGCTAATGCATCGCCTCATTGCATTGCATGCATCCTGATTTATAAATCATGTGACATTTGCTTTCAATTCGCTAACCGCAAATGATATGTAGCTTGGATAACCGGGAGTTCGAGGTGCTAGTCTTACTTGTTGGCCTGATGCCAAATTCTCATATGAGTACTTAGTTTAGGCCTCCAGTTTATTGTTACATGAGTGGGTGATATATACTACAAATTATACAGTGGGACATATATGTGCTATATTTTATTCATGGTGTCTTTCTTTGATCTTATGTGTTGTGGTTGCGACTGTGGCATTGCATCTAAGCCATCTAATGTTATGTACGTGCTCAATTGGTTGGGTGAGTCATATGGTTGACCGGAGAGATATCTCCGATAGAGGTAGTTTGCTGTACAAAATAGAAGTATCTTGCTATTTATTGATTTATTGAATACTTTTGGCACATATCAAACAAATAGTAGGCAGGAAAACAGTTTATGTACTATGAATCGAGAAGAGGGGTTTGAGGACCTTGGTGACATGTTTTCTTTGGTATAGTAGATAGCAGTGATTTATGGTGTTTCCTATTTTCCAGATTTATTCATTCATTATCTTTACTTTTGCAAGGTGAGTAATGTTCCTGTGGTCCAGTGAAATGCATGCCAAAAAATTGCCTGAGACAAATACAATATCATATCCATAGGGTAACTTAGTATAATCAAGACAATTACCATGACATTGGATGACATAAAGATGCACAAAACCATGCTTGCGTGCATGCCAGCTTCAAATATGTTTTCTGCACTAAATATAATGGAAGTGATTGATTTCTGTATTGCTGAATATGCATATAAATGTGTCTAAATCGAGATGGGATTTTTTTCAAAAGTATGATTTGTAGGAAGGTTCTGGATGGATAGATTCCTCTCCCTTGGGTAGGGAGGATAAAGAGAGGAGCCTTACAGGAGGGCCCCACCCGGGGCCCACACACCAGTCCCACACACACACACACACACACACTCTAACACCCCCCCGCAGTCGAAACTCCGGCGCAGCGGATGTTGAGACTGGAGCGGAACTCGGAGAAGGTGGAGGAAGGCAAGCCTTTGGTGAAGATGTCGGCGAACTGGGAGGTGGTAGGCACATGTAGAACACGGACAGCTCCCACGGCGACACGATCACGAACAAAGTGGAGGTCAATTTCCACATGCTTGGTGCGTTGGTGCTGGACGGGGTTGGTGGAGAGGTAGACGGCACTGACGTTGTCGCAGTAGACCAACGTACTCCTGGCGAGGGGGCAATGGAGTTCCTCGAGTAGTTGCCGGAGCCAGGATGCCTCGGCCACCCCATTGGCAACCGCCCGGTACTCAGCCTCGGCACTAGAGCGGGAGACAACCGGCTGCCGCTTGGATGACCAAGACACGAGGTTGCCACCAAGGAAGACGGCGTAGCTGGAGGTGGAGCGGCGCGTGTCTGGGCAGCCCGCCCAGTCGGCGTCAGTGTAAACCACGAGGTCCGCAACAGGAGAACGCCGAAGGTGAAGCCCAAAGTCGAGGGAGCCGCGCAGATAGCGGAGAATCCGCTTCATAGCGGTAAGGTGCGGTTCCCTGGGGTCGTGCATGTGAAGGCACACCTGCTGCACCGCATAGGAGATATCCGGCCGAGTGAAAGTGAGGTACTGAAGGGCGCCAGCAATGCTTCGGTAGGCAGTGGGATCATCCACTGGTGTGCCCTTTGTACCGGAAATCTTGGACTGAGCATCGACGGGAGTGGCACAGGGCTTGCAGTCAGTCATCCCTGCGCGTTGAAGGACATCCAAGGCGTACTGGCGCTGGTGAAGGAGGAGGCCATCAGGGCGGTGGTCCACTGTCACTCCCAAGAAGTGATGGAGGACACCAAGGTCCTTCATGGCAAACTCCTGCTGCAACGAGGAGACAATCCGCTGAAGGAGAGATTGGCTGGACGCAGTAAGAATAATGTCATCCACATAAAGCAGCAAGTAGGCTGAGTCAGCACCGCGGTGGAGGACAAACAAAGAAGTGTCACTCTTGGCTTCGCTGAACCCCACAGACACCAAGAAGGAGGCGAATCGACTGTACCAAGCCCGAGGAGCCTGCTTCAGACCATACAGAGACTTGTTGAGCCGGCAAACACACTCAGGGTGAACGGGATCCACAAAACCCGCAGGCTGGCTGTAGTAGACAGTCTCCGTCAGGGTGCCATGGAGGAAGGCATTCTTCACATCGAGCTGGTGAATTGGCCAGGACCTCGAAAGAGCCAGGGAGAGCACGGTCCGGACAGTAGCAGGCTTCACCACCGGGCTGAAGGTCTCATCATAGTCAATTCCAGGGCGCTGGGTGAAACCCCGGAGGACCCAGCGAGCCTTGTAGCGATCCAGCGAGCCATCTGCCTTGCGTTTATGTGTCCAAATCCACTTGCCGGTGACCACATTGCAGCTAGAGGGGCGAGGCACCAGGTCTCAGGTCTGATTGGCCAACAGGGCCGCATATTCTTCCTCCATCGCGTGGCGCCAGTGAGGATCCGCCAGGGCGCCACGAACAGTGGAGGGTACGGGAGAGACTGGCGGCTCCGTAGTGGCGGAGAGGACCAGGCGGTCAACTGGACGGAGGACCCCCGCAGCCCGCCGAGTCACCATCGGGTGAGTGTGGCGGGGATCACGGTGGAGGAGGGGCGGGTGGTACACCGGCGGCTCGGCGCGAGAGCAGGCCGGTGCAGCCACTGTCGGACGGCGCTGGTAAACCCGAACAGGGTCGGCGTAGCGGGAAGAAGATGTCGGGGCCGCGCGTGGCGCAGCAGGTGGCGCGGGGGCACGGGGTACGGCCGGGGCCGCGTCCGGGGCGGAACACGACGCCGACGGCAACAGCGGGCCAACCCCGGGCACGGGAGGCGACAGGGACGGGGCCGCGGGCTGCACGGACGAGGACGGCGGGGCCGCGCATGGCACGGAGGGCCACACCGGCTGGGGAGGAGTGGCCGCACGTGGCACAGCCGGGGGCATAGGGGCCGCGGGCGGCACGGCGGGCAGCTCCGCGGCCACACACGGCTCGCCAGCAGGCGGGAGAGCCACCGGAGCAGTCGGTGAAGTACCTGCAGAAGACAAAGGTGGCTGAACCACCGGTTCAGTAGAAAACAGGGAGTCCAACTCAAGGCTGGTGGTGGGTGTGGAGTCAACGGAGAAAGGAAAGACAGACTCAGCGAAGATGACATGTCGTGAGATAAGAACACGACGAGAGGAGAGGTCAAAGCAACGGTACCCCTTATGATCGGGGGAGTAGCCAAGAAACACACACAGGGTCGAGCGGGGCGCAAGCTTATGAGGAGCAGTGGCAGAAGTGTTGGGATAGCAAGCACACCCGAAAACACGAAGGTGAGTGTAGGAAGGTGGGGTACCGAACAAGGCATGGTGAGGGGTGGGAGCGCTCGTGGCCTTAGAAGGCAGGCGGTTGAGCACATAGGTGGCAGTAAGGAGACTCTCAGCCCAGAAGCGAGCGGGAACCGAAGCCTGAAAGAGCATGGAGCGCATAACATTATTAGTGGTACGAATCATGCGCTCAGCCTTGCCATTCTGAGGGGAGGTATAGGGGCAGGACATGCGCAACTGGACTCCCTTCGAGAGAAAGAAAGCCCGGGAAGCAGAGTTGTCAAACTCACGACCATTATCACATTGGACAGCCTTGATAGTAAGCCCAAACTGAGTAGAGACCCAAGCAAAGAAGTGAGTGAGCGTGGGGAAGGCATCCGACTTGGACCGCAAGGGATACGTCCATGAGTAGTGAGAAAAATCATCAAGAACAACCAGATAATATTTATAACCAGAAATACTCATGATTGGAGAGGTCCACAAGTCACAGTGAATAAGGTCAAACGCATGTACAGCATGCGAGGAAGAAATAGAAAAAGGTAGGCGAACATGATGACCTAATTGACACGCATGACAAACGTGCTCACTAGTGGCCCTAGTACAAGGAATAGAGGAGCTACGACAAAGCTGAGCCAAAATGTCGACACCGGGATGACCAAGCCGGCGGTGCCAGAGTGTGGAAGACGCTGTGGTGGCAAGGGCGGACGAAGGTGGAGCAGCGGAGGGTGGAAGACGAAGCGTGTAGAGGGGTCCGGTGCTATCACAGCGGAGAAGAGGACGCCGGGTGGCCATATCCTTCACAGTCAAACCACAAGAGTCAAATTCAACAGAACAAGAATTATCAGTGGTGAATTGACGAATGGAAAGTAGGTTATGAACAATGTCAGGAGCGACAAGAATGTTTTGTAGGCGAAAAGACCCACAAGGAGTCGCATCACCCACGGAGGTGACCGGAAGATAGGAGCCATTCCCAACCATGATGGAAGAAGGGTGAGATGGGTGGGGGGGCCTGTGAGTGGAGATAATACCATCATGGGGAGTGGTGTGGAAGGAAGCACCCGAGTCGGCCACCCAATCCGTAGTGGCCGGCGGAGTCAACGCCATGGTGTTGAATGACTGCGCGAGGGCCGTCTGATCCCACCCACCGGACCACGGGCCCCACGCCGAAGGAGCAGGCGGGACCGGCCACCCGGTGAGCATGGCCGCAGGTGGAGTAGGAGGCCGAGGGGTGAACTGTCCCGGGCACATGGAAATGAGCCCCGTCCATGGGTTGGAGAAGGATGGCCAGGGCGCACTCCCGGCGGCAGGTGCTGGCATGGCGGATGTAGGAGCCGGAGCGCGACCAGTACCACCACGGCGCCCCCCTCCCCGGCGACGACGATCGCCACCATGGCCCCCCCCGCCAGTGGGGGAACCGGCGGTGGGAGTACCAAGAAGGGAGGGAGCTGGCGACGGCGGTGGGTGGGAGACCGGCCGGATGGAGCCGGGGGTGACTAGGGCAGTCGCGGTAGTAGAGGTGGGAGCGAGTCCCCGGGTCAGCTCCTCGAGGACAAGGTCATCACGAACCTTGCGGAAGGAGGGGAACGGCACTGTCCTGGTGATCCATGTTCGGAGATGTGCGTAGCTGTCTCCGAGACCACGGAGGATGTTGAAGACAAGGGTGCGGTCCGCAACAGGCTCGCCAAGGTCACGAAGAGAATCCGCCATCCCTTTCATGCGACGGCAGTACTCCGAGATGGAGAGATCTCCCTGGACGAAGGTGCGGAAAGCAGCGTCCAACTGGAGAGCACGAGCCTCGCGGTTGCCAAGAAACTGCCCCTCGATCGCAACCCAGGCCTGCCGAGCGGTGCCACCCAGTTCTCGCACGATGTCCTGGAGCTCGACAGTGATGGACCCAAGGATCCAAGACAGCACCACGCTGTCCATGCGGCGCCACACGGACCCCTGGGCGACCACTGGAGTGTCGATGAGGACGTGGTCATCCAGGGCATAGCGCTGGAGGGTGAGGAGCACCAGGTCGCGCCAGCGGGCGTAGGAGGACGAGGAGGGATCCAGGGTGACTGGCACAAGCGCCCGGATGTTCTGGACACCGGCCGCCTGGGCGTGGAGCTGTGCGGTACCCGGATCTGTGGCGACAGCTGGAGTCGGGGTGGCAGTGGGGTCAACCCGCCCGAGGTGATGTTCGGCCTCAGCGACATGCTGGGCTAGAGCATCCGCGGTCTGGCGAGCGTTCTCCCAAGCAAGAGCGGCTGCCCGCTCGCGCGACCGGGCAGCAGCGGCAGCGGTCTTGGCAGTGGCAAGGGCGGTAGCAAGGGCAGTGTCGGCGGCTACCACATCAGTAGGGGCCGTCCAGCCCGAGGCCATAGCGGAAGGGAGAGTGGGCGGTCCACTCAGGTTCGGCCAGAACATGGCCATGGTGGGGGGAAGGTGAGGCGGCGCCCCCGGGGCTTGGTGGAGGCCGGCAGCAGCAAGAGAGGCCCCCCCAGGGCCGGCCAGTCCACAGCCGTGGCGGAGGGGGTGGTGTCCGGCGCCCTAGGGACCAGGGGAGGGCCGGCGGCCCCAGATCCGGCCGGCCCGGCGGCTGTGGCAGGCGGGGCGGGCGGGCCGGCGGCGAAAACGGCCGGGGGAAGCCCGGCGGCAGCAGAACCGGCTGCGCCGGCGTCGAGGCAGGGCGGGGGGAAGCCGCCGGCGTCGAGGCAGGGCGGGGGGAAGCCGCCGGCGCCGAGGCAGGGCGTGGAGAGGCCAAACCCCGGCGGGGGAAAGCCGGTGGCGCCGAGGCAGGGCGGGGAGAGGCCGAAACCCGGCGGAGGGAGGCCGCCGGCCCCAGATCCGGCCGCTCCGGCGACGGATCCGAGTGGGGAAGGGGCGGCGGCGCCAGATCTGGCCGCCCCGGGGGCGGATCCGGGCGGGAGAGAAGCGGATCCGGTCATTGTGGCGGCCGGAGACGAGAAGGAGAAGGTGGGGCTCGCCGGAGGAAGCTCGTCGGCCATGGAGACGGCGGCGGCGGCGAGGAAGGAGAGAAGAGGAGGAGCTAATGCTCTGATACCATGTAGGAAGGTTCTGGATGGATAGATTCCTCTCCCTTGGGTAGGGAGGATAAAGAGAGGAGCCTTACAGGAGGGCCCCACCCGGGGCCCACACACCAGTCCCACACACACACACACTCTAACATGATTGATATCTTAGTTCACCTGATTAGATAACTGGTCTTTGAATTTTTCTGGATGTGATTTGCTCTCAGAATGAAATGTGTATGACACCTGAGCATCCATTCCTATAACAGAATAAAAGAGTGGTTTTCAAGTTTAAACCTTTGGCTGATTAGCAAACCCAGTTTCTTCTAGCTTTTGTTAAAGAGAGATTCAACCAGAATAAAATGTCTATCTGATACCTTATTTTTAATGATTGTTAGCATGAAACTGAAGGAAACTGAAGACAATGATCAATCCATGAAACTAAAGGATACTGAAGTTTGAAGACTACTGTTATTTGTTACTGTAATCAGCTCTCTTTTTACTGTAATCAGCTTGCTATCAATAGTGGATTGGTCAGAATACGTCTTTTTTATAATATTCGGTGTCTTTGGATGTTGATTGTTGCAAATGTTTGAAACAATTTATGAATATAATCAAGCGGTTTGGGAGTTAAACAGGACTTTGAAACATTTTCTTCAATCTTATATAATTTGATCAAATTGTGGTTTTATTGTGTGATTAGTTTTATCTTTGTTGTATAACATTTTATTAATAACTTTGAAACATTTTATTCATTGTGTGATCAATTTGTTTCAACATAATGGTTAGCTATTATAAACCCCAAAGGGATTTAATCCTAACCAAAAGAACACATAATTAAAAGGAGGGATTTAATCCCCAAGGGAAATTAATCTAGGAGAGGGATTCACTCAATCCCCCTTGGGATAGAATACCTTTGGAGATTAAATTCCTGTCAACCGAATATGGCCTAAGGGGATTAAACGAACAGCCCCTAAATAATTAAACTATACATACATCGTATTATACTCTTTTCTTTTATAAATTTTATATATTTTCTCATAAAAGTTTTTAATGAGGTAATATCTACACAAGATCATATATACCATATTCCTATTTTCTCTAAAAGGATTTTTATAAAGAATATACAAAAGGTATATAAACTTTTCTATAGTGCAAATCATATGTTGTATCATTTTCTCTTTCTTTTTCCTACATGGTTTTAAAAGAATTTTAACAACATATCATAATCATATTCCTTCGTATTTTTCCCACGAGGTTTTTAGAAGAATATTCAAATAAGGTTTATGAGAAAATTCTCTCACAATATGCCTTATTAAGCATCCTATTGTTCTCTTTTCTTCCTATCAATTTTTCCTCTTCAAGGTTTCTCATATAAAATTTTAATGAGACAATATTAAACACAAATATTTGTCATATTTCTAGTTTTCTCCATTGAGGTTTTTAGAGAAATATCAAAGACATATAATTGCTCCTAACTCTTCTGCCAAATGAGATAACTCAGAAGAAAATATAGCACAAGCAAACATGCAACGGACAATGGGCAGCAAGCCAACATAAGCAGATGGGCAACACAACAAACGAGAAAGACAGAAGAGACACACTAAGCAAAAGATAAAAAAACATGCAAGAAAGAGAAATAGAGAGACTATTGGCATCTGCTATGAACACTCTAATATATTATTTAATTATTTGATCTACTGAATTAATTGGTTGATTGATTAATTTAATTAATCTTTGATTAACCAAAGTTAATCTAGTCGACCGATCAGCTACTGGTCACCAAATTTTCTAACACTGATATTATCATTGTCGCAGATCAATGTCACCCGCCACACAAGAAGGGGGCTGTTGTAGGCCAACCCGCAACCCAATTGGGCCAGTGAACAGTGCCACGCGATATTGTAGCTAATTAATAATTAGAGATCGTATTAGTTAAGAATCTAGCCCATAAGGATTCATTAGGGATCAGATTAGTTAAGAGTCCAAGTCAAGATTAGTTAGGAGTCTAATTTGGTTAGAATAAAGTTGTAGATTAGATTAGCCTTGTTCTTATATAATCAGGGTTGATGCATTAGAGTAAGTCATCGAGAATTCAATTTAGGATTTACCTCCCTGTATCCTTGCCTCGTTGGTGCGTCAGACCGTTACGGCTCCATCGCGCCGACGAGGTCTAAACCCTCAACCATCTACTTCGTTTTCCTATCAATAAAGAAGACTAGTTCCATGAAATCCTTGTGCCCATGACAATCTTGTATCAGAGCATTCAGGTTCATCTACCATGCCTTTAGCTAGCACGGGTCTAGGGAAGGACGCCAACCCCACCGACGACGACATCGACAAACGTTTGGATTGCTTGGAGGAGCTTGTGCGCTCCATCATCGGCAAACTCAACGACATCAAGCAGCAACAACAAGCATGTATTGTTGCAATCATCCACATAGAGGCAGCACAAGGCATGCCAGGAGCGGGCTGACGTGATTGAAGAGAAGCTGTAGCCGATCTAGCCCTTAGAGGAGAGGGTAGCCACATTGGAGGTACCCGTCCAACATCTTGGCCAACAACCTCCCCAGGTTGTCATTGATCATGTGGATCCACCTCAGCACCACCAGGGAGGGAGCGCCAACGCCATCATCGAGCAGGGGACGTCGACTCCGACAACACCATCGATGACAACCTCGACGGGGGAGGCCTCGGCTACGACGCGTTCGCCTTCGGTGAAGGCAATCCTGATAGGAGAAGCTCATGCGGCCTAGGTTGGGAAGGCCCTAGCGGCAGATTAGGCAATTTGGTTTGTTTCCGTGGCTGGCGATGGCCCGAGCGAGCGCGGAGGCGACGTCCTCGATGCGATTGGTGGCGCGAGCGCTAGCGGTTTGGACAGCCGTAGCACATGCGGTAGTGACGGCCAAGCCACGGGCGACTGGAACGAGATGGCAGAGGAAGTGTCCTCAAGGGCGTGAGCATGTAGGAGGGCGCTCAAGACACAGTGGATCTGGGAGGCGACCAAAGCTGTCCCGGTAGCAGCACAAGTGACCTCGACAAGACCAGGTCAAGCGATCGTAGGGGCACTTAGAAGTCTCGGGTGATAGGAGTTCCAGACAGTCCAACTCGAGGACGAAATGGTTTTCAAGGGGGTAAGAGATGTCATGGTCGCAGATCAATGTTACACGCCACACAAAGAAGAGGGCTGTTGTAGGCCAACCTATAGCCCAATCAGGCCGGTGAACCACCCGGTACTATAGCTAATTAATAATTAGAGATCGTATTAGTTAAGAGTCCAGCCAGCAAGGATTAATTAGAGATCAGATTAGTTAAAAGTCCAAGTCCATATTAGTTAAGAGTCTAATTCAGTTAGAATAAAGTTGTAGATTATATTAGCTTTGTGCTTATATAAACAGGGTTGATGCATTAGAGAAAGTCGTCGAGAATTCAGTTTAGGCTTTGTCTCCTTGTATCCCCTGTCTCAGTGCGTCAGGCCGGCTCTGCCGCGCCGACGAGGTCCAGCCTCTCGACCATCTACTTTGTTTTCCTATCAATAAAGACGACTAGTTCCATGAAATCCCTATACCCACGGCAGATATATAGTCAATATAACCTGATGCAAACTACCACATGATGTGTAAGATGCAAAATCATCCGGAGTTATGCAAAAGACCCAATTTGCTAAACTTTGTATAGCATGTGTAATCAGCTTTTTTTGTTTTGTTGTTCCATTCAGTGGAATGCATGATATGTTGTCCAGATTGGGTTTTGCAAATCAATGACTTGTCATTTTTCATGATACAAGTTTATGTGCAGGACTGTTGGGAAATTTTACCTGAAACAAATCCATCCCAAATGTGTAGCCAACTAGAGACTACACCACAGAGTGCATCTCTATTTTCCTCCTACGACTCTAGGAGCTCATAAGCCACAATAGCAAATGAGCACGTCTGGTGGGAGTGCATCTCTATTTTCCTTTATGGTCTCTCATGAATGATCCATGGAAGCTGTGAAGAATGCTGTTTCACCAAATCTGTCGAAATTCTTTATATTGCATGATCGACAATTGCAATGGACCACTTCTTGGCTAGTGAATTCACAAACATCCAAGTTTAGCAAAATCACCAGTAATCTCCACACGAACAAGAGCCACTGCTAAAATGGTGGAATCTGTTTGTATCCCTGACGACAATCTCCCGCTTGAAAACTTTGGAGATGTATTTGAATGCAGAATGGCAATCCCCACATATCCTAATATTCTTCATGATCCGAATGGTCGCTCCTTCAGGCATGTTGATCAAAGCAAATGCCAGCGCAATCTTCTCACTGTGGTACTGCAGCTTGGCTTCCCTCTCTTGTTCATCCACGTGCAGGAGCACATAATCTGTATTAGGAACATACCCTGTTTTCCTAATCTTTATGATTATCTCCTCCCACTTCTTATATATCTCTTCTGATCTTGGATGGGTGTCATCATTTGCCACAAACATGTGCACTGAATTCTCTATCTCAACCCAACTACATGCAGGTTCCTTCTTCATACCAGTTGTCTTCATCATCTTCCTCACTCTGGCAGCAGCATCCCATTGTCCTGTGGAAGCATATATGTTATAAAGCAACACAGGTGGACCGGTGTCATCTGGGTCAAGTTCAAAGACATGGTCAGCAGCAAATTGCCCTACTTTGGCATTCTTATGCATTCTGCATGCCCCAAGCAAGGCTCCCCAAACAGCAGCAGTTGCCTTCATGGGCATTTTAAAAATGAAGACAAGAGCTTCATTTAGTAAACCAGCTCGACCAAGGAGATCAACAACCGTTACGTAGTGCTCAATCTCGGGCTCCAAGTTGTACTCCTTCATCATGTCAAAATATTGTTTGCCTTCCTTCACCAGACCTCCATGGCTACAAGCAGTCAAAATGGAAAGGAAGGTGATCTGATTAAGGTGAATACCACATTTTCTCATCTCTTCAAAATGAGTGACAGCTTCTCTTCCAAGCCCATACTGTGCAAATGCAGTGAGCATTGAGTTCCAAGTAACTACATCCTTCTTATCCACACGGTCAAACACCTTCCTCGCATCGGTCATGCTCCCTGATTTTGCATACATGTCAAGCATAGTGTTTCCAACAAATGCAATCAGTTTCTGCCCACATTTAATCATGTGTGCATGCACCCATTTTCCCTGTTCAAGAACACCTATACCAGCAATGGCAGAGAACACACTTGAGTAAGTAAAATGTGTTGCCTCGAACCCATTCCTCTGCATCTCTGCAAACGTCAACAATGTGGTCTCCCCATCACCCTTCCTTGCAAACCCCGCAATCAACGCATTCCACGAAACCCCATTCTTCGATTCAAGGCTGTCAAACACCGCAATGGCCATGTCCATTCGCCCACACCTCGCATACATGTCAAGAAGAGCGCTCCCAACATAGACATCCTTGTGCCAGTCATACTTCACCGTGAGCGCGTGGATCTGTTCCCCGATGCCACTGTTACCACTAGCACCAGCTGCCTTTAGGAGACTCGCAAACGTGAATCCGTTTGGCTTGAATCGCCCCCTAAGCATCCCAGGGAGCAGCCCAAGGGCCTCATCCGGCATGTCATTCCGTGCATACCCGGCAATGAGCGAGGTCCAGGAACACATGTCGCGCGTCGGCATTTCGTCGAACACTCTGTGCGCGTTGGCCACGCCGCCGCACTTGCAGTAAAGGTGAATGAGCGAGTTGTCCAGGAAGGTGCTGGCCGCGAACTGGGAGCTCGCCAAGTGGGCGTGGATCGCCCTGGCATCTTCCAGGTTCTTGTACTGCGCGCAGGCGGTGATGAGCGAGTGGTAAAGGCGTGGGGTGGCCGCGAGCTCGCGGGCGTCCATGCGGTCGAGAGTACCGCGGATGCCGGTGGAGGCTTCGGAGACGGGGCTGGCAGCGACGGAGGCATTGATGTTAGCAACTGAGGTATAAGTTCGTTCGGCGTCTCGGTGGCGGAGAAGGCGGAGGAGACTGCGGCACGGCTTTCTCATGGAGGTCGTCAAAAGGAGACGGTCGGTGCTCGACGTTTTGCTTCCGAGGAAGCGAGCAAGAACGAGCCCGTTTTACACGAGAGACAGTGGCGTTGGTTGCGGCGGGCGGCGGCCGGCGGCCGGAGGGACAACCCCATACCCAAGCGCTAGCCGAAGACGCCCAAGTCGACGATCTTAAGCAGCGTGTAAGAATTTGGGAAGCTAGAATCCAACAACTTCATTTATTTTTTATTTCTAGTTACTGAGTTTTAAGATTCGAAGAAAGAATTTGTATCGTTTGAGTGAATTAAGATTATGGGCACATCTTGTTGTTTCATTTATTTTTTATTTGTACATCTATTCTGATTTTGGAAGTAGGTATGACTAAATAATTAAGCGTAGGATTCTAATTTATTCATGTTAGCTTTTCATTCTCCCCTCTAGATCTACTCAGTATGCGAAGATTTTTTTGCAATTTGTATCGTTTAGGTGCTAAGATTAGAGATTGTAATGTAATACTCTCAGACGGGGAGAGGGTCTCCATCCATGTCCCCTACAAACCAAATTCTCCTGTTCTCCATCTTCGTCACTCGCTTTGAGAATAGTTTTTTCACTATCCCCCGTGTTAGGTTCATGAGTCCCCATTGGAGAGATAAGCATAAAGTGTGGAAGAGCAACGAAGAGGAGGCGCGACCACACATACGAGCGATGATTAAGAGGCGCGACCACACTTACGAGCGATGATTAGGAGGTGCGGCCGCGCGCAGCAACAAGGAGGCATGACCGCGTGTATAGGTGGCGATGAGGAGGCGTGGTCACATGGACAGGCGGCAACGATAAGGTGTGGTCGTTGGATAGGTGGCGACGAGGAGGCATAGTAGCACTGTCACAAGGACAAGCTGTGATGAGAAGGCGCGACCGAGAGACGACGAGGAGGCATGACTGCATGGACAAGAGGAAGGAGGAGGCTCAACCGTGCGAACGGACGACGACAAGGAGGCACAACCACTTGAGCGAGGGATGAACAGATGGCGGCAGGGAGGATTGATGTTATTGGGTGATGGCTCGACGATGGCAAGGAGGTGGGGCTGAGTAGTGTGCTAGCGACAGGATTATGGGAAGAAGGGGAACAAGCATAGGGGAGCCACCGTGGGAGTGTGAGGATGGGGACCAGGGTTTGGAATTCATTTTTGTGCTTATATATGTTGGTACATTGGCTCATATATCATAGAGAACAAGGGAACATTCCCTTCCCTTCTAGATCCAATAGGGAGGGATTTTTTCGTTTCCTCACCCCACGGGAGGAAGATTTTCCCTATACTCGTCGAAGGAAATCCCCGACGGAAATCAGAGAACAAGGACCCATTACCATTCCTAAGATTTTGGAGGTAACAATAGCTAAACTAGCCACTAGTCTAGAATGTAATATCATTCTTAAAAATGACTTTGATTATTTGTCATTTTTATCTGTAGTTATATATTTAAATGGTTTCATATATTATTCAAATAAGTAACAAATAATCAAATATCATAAATTCCAAAATAGTAATTGATGCTGGCAGTATTTATCTGTGTTATATGCTAGGGGTAAAAATGATATTTGTCTGCGCCTAAAAATAAAGAAAGAAATTAAAATAAGGTAAATGAGATAAGTGACATGAAAATCAAGAAAGCAACGTACCGGATGTTAATTTTGCGAAACTAACTTGAAAGTGGTAAAAATGTGAAATCCACTCTTGAAAGTGCCAAATAACTAAATTTTTCATTCCAAAATCCCCAAATAACAAAATAGCCAAAAATAAAAGTGAAAGGAACCCTTGAAAACTTTAGATGCATGACAGTATGCATGATGACTTGGAAACGAGGGATAATAAAATTTGGTTCCTTAACACGGGTGGTAAAGTACAAAAACGAAACCATGGAACAAATGACACTAGCTTCAGCATCATGCTATGATCGATGGTGAGTAATCCAATGTTGAAGCCTGTATCAGTTAACGTCCTAATAACAGTCCACTTCCATCAGTACTGCCAAAACTCATAAACTATCCAATCCAAATTCCAAATCTTTAATTTGGAAACCCAAGCTGGGCACTAATATAAGCATATCAAAGATACTTACGAATCTAACTCTGCAAATTTCAATATACAGACATCGGTGACTTGGAAGACTAGGCAAAGCATATTTGCTTCTCAGAATCAAATGATGCTCCACCGTGGACAACGGCATGAACTAGCCAATAAGGAAGGAGAGAGGTAGCACAAAACAATCTGAATTTTATGAATAACAAAATGAATTACGACCATTAATTGTTATATGTCACGTCCAACCTATAACAACTCATTTCTAACAATAATTGTAGAGCCAGAGATATGAATAGTCAGTTCGGAAATTTGTTGTGAACCTAGGAAGCTAATTATCAGCCTGGATTATCATCATTAGAGCTGAGAAATCCCACATCAAATAGGAAATGAAGTCGGATTTTGTCAGGAATATGATCCTACTACTTCCCGGGTGGATTTGTGAAGCCCGAGTAGAAGAGGAGCCACTAAACACGACATTAAAAATAATCATTTAACAATCAACATTAATCAGCCTCCTAACAGTCGGTAGTCCAAGGGTTCCCAAGTTCAGCATTCGAGAGTTCTTTCCGAGCGTAGGTAGTCGGACAGTCGTCATCAAGACCTAGTCCGCTCTTTAAACTCTATAATTATATGGTTAATATAGCTATTACCACCTAGAGTCATTAACCATGATATGACCGTTATCTTCATAATTAGTCATGAATGGGGCTCATTACTTATCATTTGTAACTCTCGATCCCTCTTATATAAAGAAATTGGAAGGAGTCTACAAAAAGCAGGTCTTTCCATACACGTTTTCTCATATTTTTAAGGGAGAGTCATTTTTCTCAATCATGCACACATATGAGTAAGGTTGTTATCTCTTGAGAGACTCAAACATGTCTAAAAAGTCTTGTCTTTGTCTCTTTACTAAAGATAACCATTAAATCGTAGCATAAGCTTCCTTATTAGTCTAACCAAAAAACTCACTGCGAGCACCCAGTAGTGTGCTGTTGTTCAAACGCAACAAAAGATTTAGTAGATGCAAACTGTTCGATCATGTTCACTTGGAATTGGAATGCGAAATTGAATTTCAAGTTTTAGAAAACAAACTGTTCCAATGCACATAATTATTAATAAAATTTTGTTTTGGTGTGAGTGTTCGATCGTGTAGTGCTGGGAATGAACAACTAACTTGTTAAGGTACATGGAACACGGCAATCGGAATAGTTGACTAGGATTAAAAAAACGGCCAGATGATGCATACTTCTCAGGAGATCAGGTATATTCCTGGGATTAAACCATAGTTACAAATAATCAACTTCAATTTAGGTCATTTGCGTAGCTAGGGATGATAATATTCAGTGCCCTGAAAAAACTTTTATATAGTATAATATAACAGTATGCGTGCAGATGCTCACTAATCTTATTCGTCTAACCAAAGAATATCATCTCAAGGAGAGATTTTTAACTTGGGATTAACTTTCGTTGACTAAAATCGATCCAATTATGTCCCTAATCAGGGTAGCAGCATTAAACCATGGTATTGGAATACCGTAGTATTTTTTGGATGTGACATCAATACTACAGTTTTTGCATACTCCATTAAAAACGCAGTATTGGTTGAAACCAGTCGTTGTTTGATTCCTTGGTAAAACCACAGTAAAATCACAGTCTCATACAATGACGATCTACTAAACATCATTACAGGAATAATGGTATCACAAAATGATGGTCTCTGCTCGGCTGTGCTCTTTGCCAGCAGT
The DNA here is from genome assembly GCA_019279435.1 of Zizania palustris. NCBI lineage: Eukaryota > Viridiplantae > Streptophyta > Magnoliopsida > Poales > Poaceae > Zizania > Zizania palustris. Next base: position 9,907,500 of record JAAALK010000080.1, read on the forward strand.
GTGCAGCAGCTGCAGCCATGCCAAAAGGTGCACCCGATCGGCAAAAAATGCTGAAAACATGCACAAAATAATCAGCTTCTATTCCCATGCCAAACTAGTCATCAGTGTGCAATTGTTTCCACGAGCTCCCTCCCTTGAACCTGTCAACAAGTTAAAATTGGCAACCATTAATAGAATAGTCAACTCATTGAAAATCACATGCAAGGTAGTCATGTGTTTGTTGAGATAATAATGTACAGATCCAACCAAGGAAGAGAAGAGCAACTCTTCTTCTCTCTGTCACTGTATATATACCATACAATCTGCCAGATATCCTTTCAAGTGATGACTTGAACTACATAACAGGTAGTATGCCCAGTCTTCTTTATGAATAGAAACCAATTTAGATTATTTGTTTATGTGATCAGCAAGCTGGCTTTGTTTTCAATTGTACAGTTATAGTCAGGTGTGTGCAACAAGGTGTGAGGTGAATACAGAAAGAAATGTGGAGGAATTTCTTCAATAGAAAGAGAAGAGATGATGAAGAAATGGAGATTGTTAAGCAGTGGTTAGATAGAAATCCTTCTCATGAGCGGACACCCATACACACTTCCATCCTGTCAGGAAAAAAACATGTCGAAGAACTTCTCCAAGGTCATAAGGTACGAGCTAGGCGAGAATTTCGCATGGAGAAGGAAATATTCTTCAAGCTAGTAGATGTTCTTCGTGACAGCAATCTCCTCACAAATAATAGAGTAGTTTTAGCTGAAAAACAATTGGCAATATTTCTATTTTGTCTTTCAACAAATGCAAGTAACCGTTCGATCCAAGAACGGTTTCAGCATAGCGGTGAAACTATTAGTCGATATTTCAATCTAGTTCTTGAAGCTATTGTTTCATTATCACCAAGGATGATACAGTTGCCTCCAATCAACACGCCATTACAAATATCTAGCAACCCCAAGTTTATGCCATACTTTAAGGTATTGTATCTATTTTGTATTATGCAACACCATTATCTATTTTCCCCTAATGTGGTACCATAACTAAATATCTGATTTTTAGGATTGCATTGGAGCGATCGATGGTACTCATGTTCCTATTACTATGACTACTAGCCTCCAGGACCCATATCGTAACAGAAAAGGCGGTCTGTCACAAAATGTAATGGTGGCTTGCGATTTCAATTGTCAGTTTGTGCATGTTAGTGCAGGCTGGGAAGGATCGGCTGCCGATGCTAGAGTATTAATGGATGCATTAGCGCACGGTGTCTAGGTGAGTTGTACTCTTTGAGGATGCTCACAAAAAAAAGGTTCTATCCTCATTCCAATCAGCCCTCATTTCAATTTTTCCTAGAAACAAAAAAAGCTAATCAACCTCTGCCAACAAAATTATTGATGAAATTGAAGAACATGTAACTGACAGTAGCTAACAACTATTGAAGAAAATGCAAGTAACAGTCGGATGAACATGTAACCAGCAGTGTCAAGCTAGAAAATGCAAGTAACAGCTCACCATGGACGTAGATCGGTGGGGAGCTCGTCAGCTGGGAGGTCCTGGGCTTAGATCGGCATGGAGGAGGCAGGTCGGCGGTGGGGAGAACTCGATGGGGGAGGCAGGTTGGTGGGGGCAGGGGGCTCGACGGCTGGGAGCTCGTCGGCTGGGAGGTCCTCAGCTCAGATCTCAACAGGGAGGAGGCAGGTCGGCGGTGGGGAGAGCTCGACGGGGGAGGCAGGTCAGCGGGGGGAAGGGGGGAGGGGGGCTCGACGGCTGGGAACTCGTCGGCTAGGAGGTCCTCTGCTCAGATCTCGACATGGCGGCAAGTCGGCGGTGGTGGGGTGGCGGGGGAGCTCGGCGGGGGGGGCAGGGGAAGGGGGGCTCAACGGCTAGGAGCTCGCATGGAGGTGAGCTCGGTGGGGGAAGTGAGCTGCGACTGACAGATGCTAGAAAGGAAGGACGTACCCGATCTGGTTTTCTTCGCTCCTCCTCGCATCTCAGATGGAGAAGATGACGACATCGGCGACGATGGCGGCGGTACGAGACGAGCTGCGTGGATAAGGAGGGTTTGGGGGATGGAAAGGAAGGTACAGGTGAATAGCGCGCGAATGGAAAAAAAGAGCGCGTAATTATGCCAGACACGCGCGTAATCAAGGACACAACGCTCTGTTCCACCGAATACTTTGGGTTGGAGTACAGTATTCAATACTGCAAAAAAACTGTAGTTTCAGAGATACCATGGTATTTAGAACTATGGTTTTTAAGGAGCAACCAAACACAAACGTACGTCAAAAACCATTGTATTTCTCAATACCATAGTTTTGCAGTAAAACCATAAAAATACTACACTACCAAACAGGCCCTAAGCAATATTACTGGCAGCTAGTTAGCTCACACGTACTACTAGCTCTGTAACTAGGCTTATATATTTTGCACTTCAGCTGCCGCTTTAGCTAGTTAGCTCGGCGAGGAAGACGAATAGTACGGCACGAGGCGGGCGGCGGCGAGGCGAGCTCAGGCGGGACGGTGACAATGGCGCCGGGCGGGCAGCTCAAGGTGTTGACGACGTTGGACCATGCGAAGACGCAGTGGTACCATTTCATGGCGATCGTGATCGCCGGCATGGGCTTCTTCACCGACGCGTACGACCTCTTCTGCATCTCGCTCGTCTCCAAGCTGCTCGGGCGAATCTACTACACCGACCTCAACAAGGATAGCCCCGGCACGCTGCCGCCGAACGTGTCGGCCGTCGTGAACGGCGTGGCGCTGTGCGGCACGCTCGCCGGGCAGCTCTTCTTCGGGTGGCTCGGTGACAAGCTCGGCCGGAAGAGCGTGTACGGCTTCACGCTCATCCTCATGGTGGTGTGCTCCGTCGCGTCGGGGCTCTCGTTCGGGCACACGGCGAAGGGGGTCATATCCACGCTCTGCTTCTTCCGGTTCTGGCTCGGCTTCGGCATCGGCGGCGACTACCCGCTATCGGCGACGATCATGTCAGAGTACGCCAACAAGAGGACCCGCGGCACGTTCATCGCCGCCGTGTTCGCCATGCAGGGGTTCGGCATCCTCTTCGGCGCCATCGTGGCGCTCGTCGTGTCGGCGGGATTCCGGAACTCGTACCCGGCGCCGTCGTACGCCGACAACCGCGCCGCGTCGCTGGTCCCGCAGGCCGACTACGTGTGGCGCATCATCTTCATGTTCGGCACCATCCCGGCGGCGCTCACCTACTACTGGCGCATGAAGATGCCAGAGACAGCGCGTTACACCGCGCTGATCGCGCGCAACGCCAAGCAGGCCGCGGCCGACATGTCCAAGGTGCTCAACAAGGAGATCGAGGAGGACGCGGTGGCGCCGGACCGCGCCCGAGGAGACGCAACCGGCGCCCCCGTCGCCGTCTCTGGCAACGAGTGGGGGCTCTTCTCGCCGCAGTTCATGCGCCGGCACGGGCTCCACCTGGTCGCCACGACCAGCACGTGGTTCCTACTCGACATCGCCTTCTACAGCCAGAACCTGTTCCAGAAGGACATCTTCTCCAAGGTCGGGTGGATCCCGCCAGCGAAGACCATGAACGCCATCGAGGAGGTGCTCCGCATCGCTCGCGCGCAGTCTCTCATCGCGCTCTGCGGCACCATACCTGGCTACTGGTTCACCGTCGCCTTCATCGACATCGTCGGCCGCTTTGCCATCCAGCTGATGGGCTTCTTCATGATGACCGTCTTCTTGCTCGGCCTCGCCGTGCCGTACCACCACTGGACGACGCCGGGCAACCACACCGGCTTCATCGTCATGTACGGCTTCACCTTCTTCTTCGCTAACTTCGGACCCAACAGCACCACCTTCATCGTGCCAGCCGAGATCTTCCCGGCCCGGCTGCGCTCCACGTGCCACGGCATCTCCGCCGCCGCCGGAAAGGCCGGTGCCATCGTCGGCGCGTTCGGGTTCCTCTACGCCGCACAGGACCCGCACAAGCCGGAGAACGGGTACAAGCCCGGCATTGGCATCCGAAACGCGCTGTTCGTGCTCGCCGGGACGAACTTGCTCGGGATGTTCATGACACTGCTCGTGCCAGAGTCCAAGGGCATGTCGCTGGAGGAAATATCCAAGGAAAACTTCAACGACGAGGAGGCAGCAGCGACGGCGCCGGCTTAGCCAAGAAGAAGAATAAGCAACAAATTAAAGCTTAATTATGGCGAATTGATGTTTTTCTTGAATCTTGTGTGTATTTCCGAACGTGCTGGCATTTTGTTTTGTGTTCGTGTGACACGGTAGTGCCAAATGTACATTTCATTTGATGATATCGCATGCTTAACTCTGTTCATAGTTGATGATGTTTGTACGCTGGAAAATGGTTTTTACGGTGCCCCATTAATCTATGTCAAAGATAAAAGATAAAATCAATTTCAACACTATATTAAATATAAATAAACTAATTAAAAATTAAACTTTTACTAATTTACCTTCTCTTTCCTCTCCACTCTATCCCCGGTTAGCTCTTGCCACAATCATTGCACTGTCCATCGTCGTCACCGCACCACCTCACCGTCATTGTCGCAATGGCACCCCGCTACCCATCCACTGGCACCCCATGCCACTGTACCCATTTGTTGCCCCATCATCGCCGTGTCTTGTCATCACGGGGGCCGCTGTCCCACACCTCAGTGCCCGTCCATTGCCCCCACCGTCATGGGGCCTCGACGCCCGCTCATCGTCGTGGGGCCTCGGCGCCCGTCCACCGCCCCATGCCCTAGCCACTACCATAGAAACGGTCTTTAGTGACGCAACTTTAGTAACGAGTAAAAGACGTGCGTCAGTAATACACTTTTAGTGACGGACTATTTCACACGCGTTAGTAATACTATATTATTAGTGACGGGTCGCAATAGAACCCGACACCAAAGAAGAGGCACCCCCATTAGTGACAGGTCATGATATGACCCATCATTAAAGACCTCCTATAGTGATGGGTTATATTTTCACCCATCATTAAAGAGCGTCAGTAAGATGTACATTAGTTAATCACTCACCACTGATGATAAGTTATTTGCACATGTCGTTGGTTAACTAGATCATCTATATAGATAGCCTTCTCCAACTAGCTTTGTTTAAATTTTATTTTATAGCAGTTTTTAAGGTAGTACCGTAAAAAGTATATAACAACTCACCTACACCACTAGACCACCAAGATTCAGGTGGCAGCAGCAGGGTCTAGGGCAGTCCCAATTGTGGTACATAAAGCGACGGATGGACGGTGTTATCTAACTACATGTTTTGGCCAATTTATTCATGATAATTTATTAGAAGTTGGCACAATATGCACTTTCCATTTTAACATCAATAATGGTGCAATTGAGGTTGTGCTATAAACTTGGGGTATATATGATGTAATATTAGGTTATAAATCTTCTGTGATGAATTATCTATGTTCTGTGATAAATTGTCTATGATGTGCTTTAGAATATTGGATATGTTGGCTGCCAAATCCTAGCTTTGATTCAGGATATAACCTAAAAACTATTATTTTTAAAAAAATGATCATAATATTAGTGACGGATAACAATAATTAATCGTCACTAAATAACCTATAATCAGATTTTCTTTCTATGAGATGTACATTATCAGTGACGGGTGGTAACTATTACCCGTCACTGATGAGGCCTTCTAATTAGACAACGGCAATGAAAGTCTAAGGTTAGTGCTACATCATCAATGACGAGTGGTAACTATTACCCATCACTAACGATCGAGGCCCTCTTATAAATAGACGGGAGCACCAAAGTGAATTGTCACGCTCTTATTTTGCTTGTCCCTAACCCTAGACTTTCACCACTGCTATCGCCTTCATTGTGCTCCTCATCGCTTCGTCGCCGCCCCGTATCGTCGGTTATGTCACATGAATTGTCGGTCGTGGCCCCGCACTGTCGACCGTGGAACCCGCATCGTCGTTGCGCATGACCGCCCAACTCGTCGCCACCTTAGTTACATCCTCCTCCTAAGGTCCTTCTCGTCCAAAATATGGCTTATGTTATTTGCCTTTTTTAACTAGCTTTGTTTAAATTTTATTGTTATAGTACTTTTTAAGGAAGTTCTATAAGAAGATGGCACGGTATGCATCTTCTATTTCAGCATCAAAAATTCTGCTCTTGAGGCTGTCAAGTATGTGGTGTAAAACTAGCCTACTACTTTTAGCCAATTTATTTAAGATAATTACTAGTTTTAGCTAATTTTTCTGAGATAACGTGCTCGAAGTTGGCATGAGCAATCACAGGTGGTGCTCCTGAGGCTACCATGTACATGGTGTAAACCTACCATGGGCATTCACGGTGGTGTTCTTGAGCCTGTTAGAGAGGAGTATATGGTGATAATAAAAGAGGTTGCAAAATTAGACATATACAACCAGCAATTCATGGTAGGTAGATAGAGAGAATATTTATTAGAAGTTAGCTATTAATTAGAAGTTAAGGAGTGCTCTTATATATGGATCTTTGTTTTAGTCATGTTCTTCAAGATAATGAGTTAGAAGCTAATATATGTGATATTAATTTAGTTATGAATCTTTTGTGATAATTGTCTATAATGTGCTTTGGATGTTGCATATGTTGACTGCCAAAATCCTGGCTGTGATTCAAGATGTAACCTAAAAAATATTTTTTGAAATGACCATAATATTAGTGACGGGTGAAAATAATCACATGTCACTAAATAACTCATTAGTGACGGGTGTCAATAGTTACCTGTCACTGAAGAACACATTAGTGATGGGTCACAAATGTCAACCGTCACCAAAGAACCATAATAGATGAGCCGATAGGAGTGAGGTTGTTGGACCGGAAACGGCGACCAGAGGGGGGTGAATGGGAGCTGTTAAAATTTCGGGCTAAAAACTAGCCTTCGGTTTCAGTTCTGTCTTCTGCGGAACAGGCTTCGAACATTACATTCGGAGGTCTGGTTCGGAGGTGCTTTGACAGCTCCGAACGCAGGCTTCGCAGGTCCAAAAGTTCGAAGCCAAGAAGACTTCACTCCACTATCAACCCTCGAAAATCTACTCTGCTAAGTCAGTGCTGGCTTCGCACACAGGGTGCTTCGAGCAGGCTTCGCACTTCACCCTTCGCAAGAGTGGACACCCTACTGAGGACTTCGACCAAGTACTTGGCAGCAGCAACAGGTGCTGAGCTTCGTACACGAAGGTCTAAACGCACACTAACCGACTTCGCTAGGGGCTTTGACACAAGAAGCAAAATGGGCTTCGATCAGGGCTTCGCTAGTAAGCAGCGAGGTCTCGCCTCCTGTTACACAGAGCGACAGCACACTGAAAAGCACACTTCGCACAAATCACCCTTCGCCTAGACAGGCTTCGGTGAACTACAACTAGCGAGGTATGTAATGCGAGCTCAAGCAAAAAGCACACAGAAGCAGGGCTTCGCCGCTTGAACAAGGAACACAGAAAATGAACTCTCTGGATGAATACAACGAAGTATGTGGCTACAGGAGCTCAACAGTAAATGCTCAAAGTGTTAAATGTTACCTACCGAGCCCCCATATTTATAGCCCACAGTTCACCCAAAGGAATTGACTACTTTACCCCTAGGGTTTACATTGGTTTTGTCTCTACAGAACTGAGGGGTACAAAAGGTAGTCAACTTTATTGGAGGCTTCTCTGTCAGCCTTTGCAGAGGGGACAGCGCCAGCTTTTTGCAGAGCAGACACTGTCAGACTTGCAGCCTTTGACCTTTCCGAAGCCCCCCTTCGCACGCGAGGGGTGCGGTAGCTTCGGTGAGAAGCCTTGAGCCAGATGGCCTTCGCTTCACCGAAGTCAGCCTTCGATACAGTGACGGTTTTGAGCCGAAGCCGTCAAATCCCTTGGGCCTTCGCACCAACACCTCCGGAGTGGACCACCACGGCTTCGCAGCTTCGCCCAGCTCGAACTCCGTCAGTCCGTGTACCGAAGCCATGCAGGCCGAAGTACCACAAGACAACCACACTCCGGAGCTAGCCTTGCTCCGAAGCCTTCCACACTCTGAAGCCCCACCTTCGGAGTACCACCCTTCGAAGTCCCTCCTTCGTCCAAGGCCTCCGCACGAAGCATTCCATGAGCACTTCGTCGCAGTGTCTCTCCCCGAGCACACTCCTCGATGAGCCTCACTCGGACCATGCCTTCGATGCGCCTCGACTTCTGAGACCTTCGTCGGGTACCTTCGAATGTCTCCCTCCGGAGCACACTTCGAACTCCTTGCCTCCGCAGAGGACTGGATCCACCAAACTCCGATGTCACTCCATTCGGAGTACCTTCGAAGTGCCTCACCTCCGAGGACTTTGTCTCGGAGTACCTTCATCCGGAGCCACGCTCCGCACTCTCTTCCTTCACCTGGCGCACCTCGACCCGAGGACCGACCCGAACCCCCTTCGCAGCCACCGTGACGGAGCTCCCTTCTCCCCTGGCATCAAGCCTCCCGCTTGACCCAGGTTCACCTGCCGCGGACCTGTCCGTCGCCTCCAAAGTCCCTGCGCACCACCGACAAACAGACAAGTGTTTCCAGTACTCCGGAGATCTCTCCGGGTTAGCAACCTTCGGCACACACTCCGGTGTATCGCCCAAAGTACCGAAGCCTTCGGTACACACCCAGTCATCGTGTACTGTCGGACCCCTCTGACACGCACACTCCGCTGCAACTGCTGTAGCAACCAAACACCGAACACACTTCGGTGAAACCACCTCCGAACACCCTTCGGAGGTCCACCCTCCGAACCCCTTCCGGAGGTACAACCTCCGAACCCCCTTCGGAGGTACCCCTTCGAACCTGAGGGTAAAAGCCTGTCAATCACTCATCACAAATACTGAAACCAACACTTGGTTTCTTAATCTCCCTCTTGATGAGTGCATTGACAACCAACTTTAAATCCAAGAAAATTTAAAAAATGTCAGCACACAAGTGACCATAAAAACTCAGAAAAGAGCCAAACCATGTCACTTGACAAAAGAATTTTCCTCCCCCCTTTTCAAAAGAGTAAAAGCCCCTTCGGCAATAAAAACTTCCCCTGAGTTAAGTTTTCCCTTTTGGCAACAAAGAACCTTCTCCCCCTTTATGTCAAATTTTCTCCCCCTTTGGAAATTATACCCCCTTGCGGCAGAGAACGTAGCAAGTCTCTCCCCCTTTGGCAATGCAAGCATCAAGGAGCATGAAAAAGATGCATAGCGTGGAAATGAGCAGAATTGCAAAGACATATAAAACAAAAATATGCCAATTTAATACCAAGTATCATGTGCTCAGCTCAAATTAACATTCTCTAAAAGCATGATGAAGCATGTGATTTGATCATTTTTGAAATAAAAGCATCACCACTTAGTCAAGGAAACTAGACAAGTAAAAGCAGGGACTGCGCAAAGCTAGTTAAATTCTACTCTAGACAGTCAAGTCCGGTTCAAATGGAGCATGAAAGCAAACTTGATGATCAAAGAATTTTGTTGTTCTTTGCTTAGTGCCAGGGGTTATTTGTTTGTCCACCTTATACTTTCCAATCAGGCCAAGCCTAGGCATGAAAACCATAAGAAGCTTAAGGCAATGATTTTGGCATACACTATACTATTCCAGCTCAGACCAATGTGCAATGGAAAGCAGTCTAGAATAGAGTAGTGCGACAAACAAACCCACCTGGATCTTTTCACTTAAAGCATGCAAATCATGGAGTTTTTGATCTTAACTAAGTGAACCAATTGTTGGGCACTTTATGAATATCCAGGAAAATGTAGAACAATTTTTCAAGTTGCAATTTTTAGCATCCAATGAACAGTGTCTTGCTATCAAGCAGATAAAAGATAGCTAAAGCAGTCCTGCCAACACATGCTAGATTCAAGACTAAGCAGTGAGCACGATTTGATTTGGAAAAGAAAACATCATGCACATGTATGTCTTAGATTGATTAAAAAGAGCTGAGCTGACACGATTTCATGAATTATAAGCAGGCATATAAGTGCAAAAGATGTAAATGCAATTTAGCACACAGTGAGTATATGCAAGATAAACAAAATCAGCTCCCCCTCACAAAATGCCGTAAGGATGACAAATACCAAGTTCCCCACGCAAGTAGGCAAATCGAGAAGCATCGAGGGGTTTTGTCAAAATGTCGGCAAGCTGGTGTTGGGTATCAACATATTGAAGTTCAATATCACCCTTCTCATTGTGATCTCTGAGAAAATGATATCGCACATCAATGTGTTTGGTTCTGGAATGCTGAACCGGGTTGTTTGCAATACAAATAGCGCTAGTGTTATCACAGAAAAGTGGAACACTCTTATAATCTAACCCGAAATCTCGCAAAGTGGAAGTCATCCACAAAATCTGAGAGCAACAGCTAGCTGCAGCAACATATTCGGCCTCAGCCGTCGATTGTGCAACACTAGACTGTTTGCGGGAAGACCAGCAAACCAGAGATGTATCCAGAAAATGACAAGTACCAGAGGTACTCTTCCTATCAATCCTACACCCAGCAAAGTCCGCATCGGAATAACCTCGAAGACATAAAGATGAATATGCTGAATACCATATGCCAAATTCAAGGGTGTGTTTGAGATACCTTAAGATGCGCTTTACCGCTTGGCGGTGCGAAGCTCATGGTGAAGCCTGAAAACGAGCGCACAGACACACAGCGAAGTGTATATCCGGCCTCGTAGCAATCAAGTAGAGGAGGGAGCCGATCATGCTTCGGAACTCCTTCTGGTCTACGGCTTCTCTATCTTCGTCAGGATCCAATGCTACAGATGTAGCCATTGGAGTGGCGAGGGGCTTCGCATCTGTCATGTCAAATTTCTTGAGCAGGTCCTTGGTGTACTTTGTCTGGTGGACAAAAGTACCTTGTTTGCTTTGCTTGATTTGCAAACCAAGGAAAAAGGTGAGTTCACCCATCATTGACATTTCAAATTCCCTGCTCATGGTATCTGCAAACTCGGCAACCAAAGCATGAGAAGAGCCACCAAAGATGATATCATCCACATAAATCTGAACTAGGAGGAAATCTTTGCCGTGCTTGAGAGTAAACAGGGTTTTATCAACTAAGCCCATCAAATACCCCCGCTCAAGCAGAAAAGACTTAAGTTTGTCATACCAAGCCCGAGGGGCCTGCTTGAGTCCATAAAGAGCCTTATGAAGTTTAAGGACTTTATGTGGGTACCTGGGGTTTTCAAAACCAGGGGGTTGTTTTACATAAACATCTTCACCTATGAAGCCATTAAGAAAAGGGAAAATTACTCACATGCCATTATAATTTTCAGAAATTGCCTATATGCCACTGTCAGTGACTGTGGCGGCCCCCATATGTCAGTGACACATCGATGGCATATTGGCAAACCGCAAAAATTGTAATGGCACGGAAAAAATTAACCCTTAAGAAAAGCACTTTTGACATCCATTTGATAGAGTTTGAATCCCCGGGATGTTGCAAAGGCAAGCAAAATCCTAATGGCCTCAAGGCGAGCAACAGGTGCAAAAGTTTCAGTAAAATCAATCCCTTCTAGTTGAGAAAAGCCCTGAGCTACAAGTCTAGCCTTGTTTCTAACTATAGTCCCATCCTCCCCTTGTTTGTTTTTGAAAATCCATTTTGTTCCAATGAAATGAACATTTGGTGGAGGATCAACTAAAGACCAGACTTGGTTTCTCTCAAAATTTTCAAGCTCTTCATGCATGGCATTGATCCAACTAGAATCAGAAAGTGCATGACTAACATCTAAGGGCTCGAAAGAAGCAACAAAAGCGGAATCAATGAAATGAGCATGAGAACGTGTTACCCTTTGATCAAGCTCACCAATGATCTGCTCGGGAGGGTGCATCCTTTGAACATGGTGTGGAGCCTCGCGGCGGGATGCAGTCTCCCCCTCAACTTGTGCGTTGGAGTGGTCCAAGATGACCGATGTTGAGGTAGTCGCTTCGGGACCTCGTGCCGAAGTGGTTGAAGCGGGGTCGGCTTCGGGGGTTGATGTCGAGGGTAGCAGGGGTTCATCCTCGAATTCTCTGGGATCTTCTTCTTCGAATAAGGTCTGTTCCATGTCGTGTTCATTTGCCTGTTCAAATGCAGAACTAACAGAGGGGGTTGATTCATCAAAAGTCACGTCACATGACTCGATGACAGTGTTAGTCTCTAAATTATAAACACGATAAGAATGACCATGTGTAGTGTAACCCAAAAAGATCCCGTCAGAAGATCGCGACTCAAATTTATCTAAATTACCACGTTTTAGGATGAAGCAGCGACAGCCAAAAACTCGAAGATGAGTAACCTTGGGTTGTCTCCCAAAACGTAGCTCATAAGATGTCAAATTTAAAATTGAGCGCAAGAAGATTCGGTTTGAGATGTAACAAGCAGTGTTCATGGCCTCAGCCCAGAATTTTCTAGGAGTCCTATGCTCATCAAGCATCGTCCTAGCCATCTCAACCAAAGTGCGGTTCTTCCTCTCAACAACACTGTTCTGTTGAGGAACCCGCGGAGCAGAGAATTGATGTTCTATGCCATGCTCCATGCAAAAGTCAACAAAGAGACTGTTCTTGAACTCAGTGCCATTATCACTTCGAATGAATTTTAATGCACCAGGGAGTTCAGTAAAAAGTCTCAAAGCCAAGCTCCGAAAGTGTGAAAACACTTCATCCTTGCTGGCAAGAAAGAAGACCCAAGAGTAACGAGAGAAATCATCGACAATAACTAATACATACCACTTGCCGCCTAAAGAACTAACCCGAGAAGGACCTACAGTGTCCATGTGGAGAAGTTCTCCGGGCTGTTCAGTCATCACTGTGGTGACTGGCGAATGCGAAGCGGCAATCATTTTTCCATGTCGACAAGGAGCGCAAACTAAATTCTTCTCAAACTTGAGCTTGGGCAATCCTCGGATCAGACCAAGGGCGCTCAGATGAGCGAGCAACTCAAAGCTCATATGCCCTAGCCTCCTATGCCACTTCCAAAGCTCAGAAGTCGAATGTGCAACAAGACAATGCGAAGAACCAGATGACTCTGAAAAATCAGCCCCAAAAACTCTCCCAACTCTAAAGATCTTACACACCACAACGCCATCAGAATTGAGCACTTGCGAAGTATCGCGATGGAATCGCACTTCGAAGCCCTCATCAAGCAACTGAGATACAGACAGCAAATTGTATCCCAGGTTTTCAACCAAAGCAACATCTTTGAGAGTGAAGTTCGAGTTAATTCTTACCACACCTTTACCTTTCAATCTACTCCTTCGATTGTTTCCGAAGGTGATATGTTCCCTTTGCTTGGTTGTGGTGAGGCTGGAGAACCATGCTGCATCTCCGGTCATGTGGCGCGAACAACCGGAGTCCATGATCCACGTGCCCTCCAAGCCTCGATCTGTCGCCTACACATGATAAGAATATCTCGATCGCTCAGTGCTGGGGTGAGTGAAATAATGACGAGACATCCAGCACTGAGTGACACGAGTAGTAGGCACAGTAAAAGTAGACTGTCTACGCACAGGAAAATCGAAATGATGCAAAGTGCGAGGTCTACCTACATGCTGTGATCGAACAACATGTCGAGGTCTCCTACTCTGTCGAGGTACAAAGCTACTCGCCCGAGGTCTACCACCATATGGAACATGGTGAACACCTCGAGGAGCAAAACCTCTCTGAGAAGCACGAGGAGCCTCAAAAGCAGGACGATAGTAAAACTCAGACTCATGCATACCTAAAGATGGGTAATGCATGTCCTGGTAACTCATCGCCTGAGAGCGTCGCTCATCCTTGATGCGACGAAAACAGAACCCAACCAAATGACCCGCCCGCTGACAGCAAGAACAGTGAAACACTCTCCTGGGGGCACTCTCATGGGTCACAGGAGCAACTCTCACAGGCTCCTTGGGCTTCTTCTGAGTGGTTTTCTTGAGAGGATTTTTCTTGGCAGGAGGTGTGGCTTTCTTTGGTGGTCGGGTAGGCTTTTTGGCTGATGGGGTGTCTAACAGAGCTCTCTCTTTCTCTAGGGTAGTGGGAGAGGTAAAAACAGTTTTGTTTTCACTTTCTGAAGGTATCCTCTCAAAACCCAAACCTAGATCTAACCCTGCTCTGTCAGCACACATCTTGGTTTTGGCCAAGAGCAAGTCCATCCTACCCTTTCCCTCAGTGCATTTGTTAACCACAGAAAGAAGGTATTCATTTTCAGACATGAGGTTCTCAGCTCGCTCTCTAACAGTGCCTAGTTGGTCCTTAAGGGTAATGCAAGTGTCACAAACAGGTTGCACATCCTTAGAACTACCGGCCCTCTCCAATCTAGCCTCTAAATCATGAACATGTTTATCACGTAAATTAATGCTCTCGCGTAATAAAGAACAGTTCATGCAATCAATAACATCATGAGGTCTAGAATCCACCTCCAAAAGCTGCTTCTGTGCAGTCTCAAGCTCAGAGAGAGTTTGAGCATGTACAGAACGCAACTGAGCAAGCTCACCCATGACAGTGGTACAAGAATCACATTCAACATCATTAAACTTAGACTTAAGCATGGCATAATCAGTAGAAACAGATTCTAGCCTAAGTCTAAGGTCTTTTCTTTCTCTAGTGGCTTGCACAAGTAATCTATCCTGACCAAGAACTACTTCATTTAGCTCATCTAATTTAATCAGAAGCTGGTCAGATGATAGAGGTACCTCAGATGAGTCAAGCTCATCGCCGCTGTGATCGCTGTCGGCCATGAAGCAAAGGCCGATGAAATCTCGTCCCTTCTTGTCCTTCTTGTCCTCCTTCCTTGGGGACTCCTCCTCAGAGCTCGACTCCTCAGTTGAGGAAGTGTCGATGTCGCTGAGAGCAGCAACAAAAGCTCTGGAAGCGGCTTTGGCTACTCTCTTAGCCACCTTGCCGCGCTTGCCCTTCACAAAGGGTTTCCTCTCCTTCTTGTGGTATTTGGAGCGCTCACTCTCATCTCTCTTCTTGAGCTTAGGGCAATTGGTCTTAGTGAGAGGTGTCACCACATTCAAAGCAACCACTAAAACCACTTCTCCTCTGATCCCGTCTCTCATGGTGAAAACGGGTGAACCTCCTGGCAATGAGAGCAAGCTCATCATCATCCAGAGTGTCCACCTGCTCCTTTGAGACGGAGACCAGGGAGGACAAAGCAAAACCATCTGCAAGAACACAAGTGCCAGATGTGCTTGGTTCTGCAGTGGTGCCACGGCTAGTGCTAGAAACCAATGCCAATGGTTGTGGCAAAGAGCTTCTGTGCACTGCAAGAGATGCCTTGGCAATCTCTGTGGACTTCAGCTTGCTGAAGAGCTCATCACAGGTCAAAGTGTCATAACCTGCAGACTCCTCAATGCTGGATATCTTTACTTCCCATATGCTACGGTCAAGAGCATAGAGAAGCTTGATAGCCCTATCATGGTCATTGTAAGCAAGCGTCCCGTTGGATCGCAAGTTACTCACTATCGCATCAAAGCGAGAAAACATGGCATCTATAGATTTACCAGGTGCCTGCACAAACAGCTGATACTGTTGATTGTATGTGCTTTGGCGCATGGCCTTAATCTGTGTAGAGCCCTCATGAAAAATAGTGAGTGTTGTCCAAATCTCCCTAGCAGTCCTAAGGTGCTGCACCCTATCAAACTCACTCCGGCTCAAACCAATGAACAGTATATTCCTAGCCTTGGAGTTGGCATTATAATGATCTTTTTCTGTTTGAGTGGTGCGAGTATCAGGGATGGAGTATTGTGAGTCCACAATCTCCCAAATTGCATTTCCTTGGCTTAGCAAGTAAGCCTCCATGCGCACCTTCCAGTATGCAAAATCAGTCCCATCGAACAAAGGAATTTTACTACCTCTATCCATGTCGCCAACAGATCACAAAACCGGTTAAGGTCAACTGGTGATCTTAACCTGCTCTGATACCAATTGTTGGACCGGAAACGGCGACCAGAGGGGGGGGTGAATGGGAGCTGTTAAAATTTCGGGCTAAAAACTAGCCTTCGGTTTCAGTTCTGTCTTCTGCGGAACAGGCTTCGAACATTACATTCGGAGGTCTGGTTCGGAGGTGCTTTGACAGCTCTGAACGCAGGCTTCGTAGGTCCAAAAGTTCGAAGCCAAGAAGACTTCGCTCCACTATCAACCCTCGAAAATCTACTCTGCTAAGTCAGTGCAGGCTTCACACACAGGGTGCTTCGAGCAGGCTTCGCACTTCACCCTTTGCAAGAGTGGACACCCTACTGAGGACTTCGACCAAGTACTTGGCAGCAGCAACAGGTGCTGGGCTTCGTACACGAAGGTCTAAACGCACACTAACCGACTTCGCTAGGGGCTTCGACACAAGAAGCAAAACGGGCTTCGATCAGGGCTTCGCTAGTAAGCAGCGAGGTCTCGCCTCCTATTACACAGAGCGACAGCACACTGAAAAGCACACTTCGCACAAATCACCCTTCGCCTAGACAGGCTTCGGTGAACTACAACTAGCGAGGTATGTAATGCGAGCTCAAGCAAAAAGCACATAGAAGCAGGGCTTCGCCGCTTGAACAAGGAACACAGAAAATGAACTCTCTGGATGAATACAACGAAGTATGTGGCTACAGGAGCTCAACAGTAAATGCTCAAAGTGTTAAATGTTACCTACCGAGCCCCCATATTTATAGCCCACAGTTCACCCAAAGGAATTGACTACTTTACCCCTAGGGTTTACATTGGTTTTGTCTCTACAGAACTGAGGGGTACAAAAGGTAGTCAACTTTATTGGAGGCTTCTCTGTCAGCCTTTGCAGAGGGGACAGTGCCAGCTTTTTGCAGAGCAGACACTGTCAGACTTGCAGCCTTTGACCTTTCCGAAGCCCCCCTTCGCACGCGAGGGGTGCGGTAGCTTCGGTGAGAAGCCTTGAGCCAGATGGCCTTCGCTTCACCGAAGTCAGCCTTCGATACAGTGACGGTTTTGAGCCGAAGCCGTCAAAGCCCTTGGGCCTTCGCACCAACACCTCCGGAGTGGACCACCACGGCTTCGCAGCTTCGCCCAGCTCGAACTCCGTCAGTCCGTGTACCGAAGCCATGCAGGCCGAAGTACCACAAGACAACCACACTCCGGAGCTAGCCTCGCTCCGAAGCCTTCCACACTCCGAAGCCCCACCTTCGGAGTACCACCCTTCGAAGTCCCTCCTTCGTCCAAGGCCTCCGCACGAAGCATTCCATGAGCACTTCGTCGCAGTGTCTCTCCCCGAGCACACTCCTCGATGAGCCTCACCCGGACCATGCCTTCGATGCGCCTCGACTTCTGAGACCTTCGTCGGGTACCTTCGAATGTCTCCCTCCGGAGCACACTTCGAACTCCTTGCCTCCGCAGAGGACTGGATCCACCAAACTCCGAAGTCACTCCATTCGGAGTACCTTCGAAGTGCCTCACCTCCGAGGACTTTGTCTTGGAGTACCTTCATCCGGAGCCACGCTCCGCACTTTCTGCCTTCACCTGGCGCACCGAGGACCGACCCGGACCCCTTTCGCAGCCACCGTGACGGAGCTCCCTGCTCCCCTGGCATCAAGCCTCCCGCTTGACCCAGGTTCACCTGCCACGGACCTGTCCGTCGCCTCCGAAGTCCCTGCGCACCACCGACAAACAGACAAGTGTTTCCAGTACTCCGGAGATCTCTCCGGGTTAGCAACCTTCGCCACACACTCCGGTGTACCGCCCAAAGTACCGAAGCCTTCGGTACACACCCAGTCATCGTGTACTGTCGGACCCCTCCGACACGCACACTCCGCTGCAACTACTGCAGCAACCAAACACCAAACACACTTCGGTGAAACCACTTCCGAACACCCTTCGGAGGTCCACCCTCCGAACCCCTTCTGGAGGTACAACCTCCGAACCCCCTTCGGAGGTACCCCTTCGAACCTGAGGGTAAAAGCTTGTCAATCACTCATCACAAATACTGAAACCAACACTTGGTTTCTCAGATGTTGACCTTTTAGTGACGAGTGTTTATCCATCACTATTGATGTCACATTACTAACGCGATAAGAGTGATGAGATATTTGCCCATCACTAATTATGGTTATCATATCACCTATCACTAAAGTGCTTTTCTATAGTAGTGAGCGCACGTCTGTCACCCCTAATTGTATTTGTTCCTCGCCGACGCATCACCCCCGTTGCCCATCCGCCATCATTGTCGTTGCGTCGCTCCGTCACCCGTCCATCGCCGCTATCACCACGACACTTCGTCATTCCATCACCGCAACGCTTTGCCGCCCGTACTAGCCGCCGCGTGCACGACTATCATCCCAAGCGTTGTCAATCGTCACATCTGACACTACTATCCCATCCGCCGTTGTCGCCACCCCTCCCCATCGTGTCGTGTTCTGAGCCAAGCAGCCAGACCTATCAATCGGAGAGATGAAAGGAAAGGGAGACGAAGAGAGAGAAAGGGGAGAAGAAGGAAAAAAAGAAAAAAATCTAAGAGGTAGTAGGTTTTTTATTTAAATTTGGAATTTTGGATCACCGAAAATAAATGATTTAGATTTGTTGGAGCATTTCCATATAGAAATAAATGTTTGATGGCATTTTGTTAATTTGGCTGCAGATAATCTGTTTTATTGGAAGGCCACGTCCTGCCCTGAATAGAGACACGCAAATTTGCACGCAAATTTTAAGAAACACGGATTAATGGGTATTGTTTATTTTTATAAATTTAACAGTAATAAATCTAAGATGTAATAAGTTACAGTAATAAATATAAGACGTAATAAGTTACTTTGTTTTCTAAGGGCACTCCGAACCCTACATGTAGGATGGTTTTTTAGGTATTTATTGTGTTATTACATAAGAAAAAGGTGATGTGACAAGTTATTTAATGATAAGAAATAATAGAATATAAAGAAACCATATCTTAAATAAGATAACATGTCTTCACTATATCCAACACATGGATGAAAGTGATTGGATAAGAGGAGGAGAGAGAGAAAATAGTAGTATAAAAAATTTATTATAGATTTATACTAAGAAACTAGAGTTGAGAATATAGTTTCTAAATATAGTGTTTTGCTGACATAGCAAAATAAGATTTTACATAATAAACTATGGACTTCCCGACAAAGATTAATTCTATCAACTTGTACGGTAAAAGAGGCCACATAAAAATCATCGGTAAACTTCCAGCTTTCGAGAGATCCCTAACTCTTAATATCAAAAAGATGTAATTGTTGAATTATAGCACGTGCTATGATTTTATAGACTGTGTTTTGTGATTTTTTTCTCGAAATAATATTTTTTAAAAAGAAAATTTTAAATCTATATGGTAATTTTGAAGAATTGTAAAAATGGGTATTGGTCGGTACTTGAAATGCCGATTGTGTCACATCAGCTCGAGTTAGCACTTCAAATGCCGATCGGATACTTCCCCCTATCAAACTATGGCACGTCAGTTTTAGTCAGTATTTGAATCAGTCGACACTTTAAGTATCGACTGGAGCTGACGTAGTATCCAAACAAGTGTCGACCTGTAATCATTTCTACAATTTTTCAAAATTGCCATACAAATTTGTTTTTTTTAAAAAAAAATCATGTTTTGGCTGGGGGCTGGCCGGCTGGGGCCTGGGGGTATTTATCTTCTTATCGAGTTGACTGATGGTCAGCAGTCATATCAGTTTCGGTTATGAAAAAATGGCATCTTGTTAGTTACAGGTTACAGCCCATGACCATCTACCCCTTTAGAGGTGAGCATGTGACCTATGCTTTGACCTGCAGGTTTTGGTTAGACCATCTCAGTATTTCTGAGAAATGTAGAGCGAGTTGTATGAGATGGATATGTTTTAATATTTGTGTCCACAAAGTGCGTAACATGAGTTTGGTCTACAACTTTCTGGTGCAGCAATTCCTCGCTGTTTTATTCAGTGTCATCTCCCTCTCTTCAGAGAAGATCCCATTTAAGTTCCTTAAAAAAAGAAAGAAAGAAAAGAAAGGATCCCATCTAGAACAGCTTGTTTTGCTCATTATTATTCAGCTTAAATCTGACAGGAATGATAGAAGTGAAGTTCGTCAGGTCCTACCTTCTCGGCAAATTCAGAAGGCTGGACATTCTTCGTCTGTGTTTGGTGCAATCAGGTCAACTCTAAATATGCTGTGCATTCCTGCAGTCCGTTTGCGTCTTTCACGGCCACCGGGTGTTTGATTACGGGGACTAAATTTTAGTTCTTGCAACATCAAATATTTATATATTATTTTAGAGTATTAAATATAGATTATTTACAAAATTTATTTATAATCGGTGGATTATTTACGAGATAAATCTAATGAGTCTAATTATATCGTGATTTGATAATGTGATGCTACAGTAAACATTTATTAATTATGAAGTAATTAGGTTTAATAGATTCGTCTCGTGAATAATCCTCTAATTCTGTAATTATTTTTATAATTAATTCATATTTAGTTTTTGGAATCGATGTCCAAATATGAAATATTGGGTGTTTAGTCCTTCAGTCTTTCTCCGGTCTCCGCTGCAAAATATTCTGCTGGCATGTACTAGAAATGTCATACGTGATGCTGACGGCTGACCTCTCAAATGATTAGAGCCACTGGCGGAACTAGGATTTATATAATAGGGGTACGAAATTAAACAGATTATAATTCACACATATAATATATTAAAAATTTGTCAACTATTAGGAAAATATGAGAAGAGAAATAAAATTAGCTGGTTATAAAAATAAGTTATTGGACTAACTATTAAATTATTGGGCTAGATTTTTACCCAATTAAAAACACAAATATATATATACATATATATATATGTATACATACACTCATTTTTTGCAAAAAAATTTGGGCGTACAACTGTACCCACTTGCTCCATTGCAGGTCCGCCCCTGATTAGAGCAACCGTGGACTTTCATCCTGCCACAGTTTTGAGGCCTAAAACCAATATTTTATTTTAAGATCATTTATTAACTTTTTTATTAAATTTGTTTGTTTAAACTCTCAAACCATTTAGTCAAAGAGTCAAATCATTCATATTTCTATCTCAACCGGTCATGAATTCTTTTTCTAGTGTAGTCGATCTCTTGTTCAGGCCTGTTTTCTCTGCTTCCATCTGTTATCTTGATTGTTACGTACGCAGCTCGTCGTGCTGACCGATCAGCTACGGCATCTGCTGAGGTAGAAGCAGATGTATGGAGCTTAGAGAGTGAGCTGTACTTGCTCAAGTGCTAATAGTTGGCCAGTGAGGACTGTTAACTGATGAGCTATAGTTGACGCCTCTTTCTAGGGTAATCGAGGTGATAAGAACAAGATTATCAATTTTGTTCCAGTGCTTTACTGTTTGAAATGATGGGCATGCACTATTCTATCACTCAAAATATATATATATATATATATATATATATGTAATTGTTAAGGGGGTGTTTGGATCCAGGGGCTAAATTTTAGTCTGTGTCACATCGGATGTTTCAATATTAATTTGAAGGACTAAACGTGAACTAATTATAAAAATAATTGCAGAATCGGAGACTAAATCACGAGACGAATTTTTTAAGCCTAATTAATCCATAATTAGCAAATGTTTACTGTAACATCACATTGTCAAATTATGGTGTAATTAGGCTAATTAGATTCGTCTCGTGAATAATCCTCCAATTATGAATGGGTTTTATAAATAGTCTATATTTAATACTCCAAAATAATATTTAAATATTGGATGTGATAGAGACTAAAATTTTAGCCCTAATCCAAACACCCCCTAAGTGACGTATCATTTTGGTTTTAATACCGGTCTTATTCCGGCTAATAGCTACCAAAACTAAGGGGGTGTTTGGTTATATGGACTAAAATTTAGTCTGTATCACATCGGATATTTAGACATCAATTTAAAGCACTAAATGTGAACTAATTATAAAAAATAATTGAAAAATCGAAGGATAATTCACGAGGCGAATTTATTAAGCCTAATTAATCCATAATTAGAAAATGTTTACTGTAGCACCACATTGTCAAATCATGGCGTAATTAGACTCATTAGATTCGTCTCACGAATAATGCACCGGTTATGAATAAGTTTTGTAAATAGTCTACATTTAATACTCCAAAATAGTATTGGAATATTCGATGTGACTGAGAGTGCGTTTGGTTCTGCTTTTGAAATCTGTTTCTGCTGTGAAAAAGCAGAAGCTGAACCAAACGGGTTTACCAAAACTGCTTCTGCTGTAAAAAAACAGCTTTTTCCTAGTACACATTTGGAAGCAGCCTGGACCCTGCTTTTCTGCTTTTCTGATTTTTAGTTCAGGATAAATAGTATGAATTCAAGGTGTCTTAATTGATTTAATATTATTATGGTTTGTATTGCATTGCATAATTTCATGAGATAATATGTGGTTGTCGGTTACTTTATAAGATGAACTATGCACTTTTTTATTTATCTAATATATTTTTGGTTATTTAGTTGCATCAATGTTGAGTGTTTCCTATTTATATATATGTATATAATATTATAATGATGAAAATTACGTAAGTTATAAAAAACAGTCAGCTCACAACAGTTTGTTCATAACAGTTTTAACCAAACGACTTTTAGCTTTTTCATAGCAGACAACTTACAGCAGCTTTTTTACAGTAGGCAACTCACATCAGTTTTTTCATAGCTTATAGTAGAACCAAACACACCCTGAGACTAAAATTTAATCCTGGTATCCAAACACCCGCTAACCTCACACCAGCCATTTCAGTTAATACCAGCAATAACTGTCAAATCTATATTTTAATTTTTATATGTGTTTCATATCATTTATATCAAATTATTTAATTATATATAAGTTATTTTCTTAGATCCCAGGACATTACACCGGTAACGACCGATTCTGAAACATTTTATTTCAATTTCAGGAACAAATCAAAATGACCACCGGAGTATAGAATTAACAGGTTTGGCTAAGAACGCAGAGTCATCGCCGATATGTCGTTGCCTTTGAGATGACTTGTTTTTGCTTGATCTTATCAATTTCCAGTTGGATTTGATTAGTGAGTACGTAGTTGCGCGCATATCGATAGTTTGATAGTTTTAGTAGTCAAGGGTCGCTGGTGGCGGTGTTTTTCACAACACCCATGTGCTTGCTCCTGATCTATCTTCTGATTTGCTGTGTGACATTGGCTGATTGGCACATGGCAGTGCCAAATGAACATGTTTTTCTTGTTGAAATCCCAATAAGATTGATTCTGAACTGTCTTAGTCTTCTGTTTTTACTTCTGTATTTCTGAATGTTAGTATTTATTTGGTGTTCAGATCACCTAAAGTTCAGATCATGCAAATGGCTGCAACGAATTGGCAGGTCTCTTCTCTGACGTCGTAAAAAGGTATTTTCAGGTTAATTCTTCCTATCAAACAAGAATGTAGTCGCTCTTTCTTTCATGATATAGCAACTTATTATTGAATAAGACATTTTATAATACAGCGAATTTAAACTGGATCAAACAACGGAAGGCTATGTTTTGGCTGTAGGTATTTGTCTTCTTATTGAGTTGACCGATGAACAGAAGTCTTCTCAGTAATTTTGTACGCATTTTTCTCCTCTTGAGTTGACTGACCCGATGAGCACGCAGGTCTTGCTAGCTACAGTCCATCTGCCGCTCTGGAGGTGAGCAGGTGACCTAAGCTTTGACCTGCAGGTTTTGAACAAAACATCACAGTGTTTCTGAGAAATTTAAAGAGGGAGATGGATATGCTTGTGTCCCAAAAATGCAGGGGCAAATGTTGGTAAATAATTTTCTACAGCAGCAAATCATTAGTTGTGTCATTCAGTATCTTCTTTTACTCTACAGAAAAGATCTTAATAAGTTGCTCAAGAAAGTACATGTGATTTTCACTGCACGCATCTCTGTCCAGCTATACATAAAGCTCTTCTTGGTTAATAAGTTTCTGTTAGCTATGGTTTCTGTCTAGGTAAGTGTACTATTTCCTCCGATCTAAAACATCGCATTTTTTTAGATTTAAAATTTATTCCAGATGTAACCATCTAATACTTATAAAAATTAAATTTTATCTATAAACTATTATAGTAACCTTAAACTTTATTAAGTATTACTCTATCCAATTACTTCTAAATCCACACTCACACAACTTGATAAAAATATTATAGTATTTTTACATATACTCTTAATATATGTATCATAACCTAAGCCCTAATATGCCTCATTTCAGAAGGCTACGAGAACAGCGCAAGAGGAGTCGGATGGTAAATGCGCTTGCTGATCATGTTCCTTGGATTTGACGTGGCACGGCAGTACTAATCTGATAGTAGGGAGTATTTGGCAAGGTTCTAGCTCCAACTAAACTGGAATTAAGATAAACACTTTTCTTTAAACCAAAATAGTGGAGAAGGGTCTAGTCAGCTTCAAGTGCTCTACTTCAACTAACTTCATGTGTTTTTTAGATCTAGAGCTATACCAAACGTACCTGTGACTGACCAACCTGTGACTGACCGGCTGTTTGTCATTAAAATTCTGCGGAAATTCCAGGATCGTCCCGGTGTTTTGTTTTTTAGTGATTTAATTTAAATAGTCAATTTACGTCGTGAAACAACAAGTCATTGGTCTCCGGTATAAAGAACTGACGATGATTTGTTGTCTGTTGTTACAACTTACAACAACAGTTTGTTGGCTCGGTTCTCTTCTCCAGATTCTTGATAGTGGTGGACACTTCGATGAAATTTCAACGAGATGAAGCTTTCATAGAATACGAATCAGAAAATTCAAAAATAGTACTCTTAGCTTTTTCAAATTCTCTCCG
This sequence comes from Zizania palustris, assembly GCA_019279435.1. Classification (NCBI taxonomy): domain Eukaryota; kingdom Viridiplantae; phylum Streptophyta; class Magnoliopsida; order Poales; family Poaceae; genus Zizania; species Zizania palustris. Next base: position 9,932,205 of record JAAALK010000080.1, read on the forward strand.
GACTGTACTCTTCTGATTAGCTAGCTACTAAATATCATCAACTAAAATAAACATATTGTCCATGTAACATGTATACTCAAGTCCATCTCCAAACATTTTTATAACCACTTGCAAGGAATAGTGCTGGATAACAAGTAGGCTCGACTCATTTAGCTCGACTCGTTATAATTCGTTATGTTAACAAGTTAGCTCGGCTCGTTAACATAACAAACAGAAAATTTAGCTTGAGCTTGGTTCGACTCGGTTCAGCTCACGAGCCATATTTTTAAAATATGATTAAATAATAAATATTTAAATAATCACATATAAAATATAAAAATATGAAATAAATATAGTACATAAAGTTCTAAAATTTAAATATCTATAGTTTCATTACTATTTCTATGATTCCATCAATCAATCGTATATGTTATGTGTTCCATACATTTGTACGATAATTTTATAGACCATACTAATAAAATTATAATAGTAATTTATCAAGTAATAACTAGACACTAACAAATAAATTATAAAATGATCGTATACTCTCACATAGTATTTTATTATTGTTATAGTAAATTAGGTTAACTATTTTGGTTGACCTTGTTAAACTCGCAAACCAATTTAAACTCGCTCGTTATACTAACCAGCTAAAACATATGCTCAACTCTTTAGGAATATAGAATGAACCGAGTTGAGTCGAGCTAGTCACGAGTTAAATGAGCTAACGAGCTACGAGTTTTTTATCGTCCCAGTAAGGAATTCTAAAGCAACACTAAAATTTTAAATTCGGGATTTTCTCACCAAAAAATCAAGCTTTTTCTAAACAAGCCGAACGATATTCGGTGTACAGTGCCAGGGATTCACCGAACACAGCATTCAGCTGGCTCCCAAGTCCCAACCTGAAATCGACATCAACAGTTGAAACCGACGGCCAGGCAATGCTGTCGTCAGAAATTATTACGATTTTACAAGTCGATATCGGAGTTGAAATTCCAGTTGCCGTCGGCCAGGCTAAAAACAAATAAATGTGTTCATATTCTTGTGCATTTTCCAGCCCTCCCTGCATTATCCTCCAAATTACCGGTCAAATCCTAATAGACTTTGCATGATGATTGAACACGATTTTTCCTCACTCCGAATTAAAACCAATCAGGTATGAATGGTTAAATGGATTTCTTGGATGGATGAACGGAATATTTTAAGAATATGCTTAATGAAAATATCCGGTAAGCCACCACGTTCGATAACCTTAATCATTATTACATAATTAGTTGTAATTAGTCTATTTTATCGTTAATTAGTGATTATCTTATAAGATTACCACGCTTATCAATCATGTTCCAGTTTTAATTAGTGATTATCTTGTAAGATTACCACTTATCAATTAGTATGTTCCAGTACTAGCCAAAATAGTTGGCATGTATTATTCTGTAACTTAAGTTGGTACATATTAAGTGGTGTATCATTTTGATTTTAATACTGGTCTTATACTGACTCACTCGTACTGACCATTTCAATACAAACTGTATTTTAATTTTTTTAGAGATGTGTTACATATTAATTATAATAAGCTATATATTATATTATATTTAATCTATACACTATATTCGAGATATCAAACTATTTAAATATATCATATTTAATCATATTTATATATATTTTAAACATATTTATATTGTTTTATTAAACCTCGAAACTGTACACTGAACATTTCATTCTACTAGCCAAATCAAAATATATTTAACAGGCTTGCAGATTACTATTGAATTAGATATAATTAGTGTTAATTAGTTTTGATTACAACAAAAGACTAATTATAATGAGCATGTTTTATTAATAATTAATATTTAACTATTCTCGTCCTCATCTCTCTCATCATCCAACTAAAAAACATTCATCTAATCTACCCAACTAAGCATTTAATATAGATTATGGTATCAATACATCCATAATGATCTCATCTAATGCAAGCTTGTCCTTAAACCAACCCATACTCCAAAACATTACATTGCTGCTTATTGAACCAACGACTTCAGTCCAGCTCTCGGTCAACCATTTCGGCCAAATTTGATGAATTTCGTTTTGTCACCCTGTGGGCCCCCCAACATGACCGAAGTTTGGAGTTGACTAGTTGAGTTCATAGTCTGATAGTCATATACTCATATTATGAATTTATGATGCAAGTTATTTTTTTCATATTTCATATCTACTTCACTAATAACCGTATTTAGTTTATCTCCAGTTTTATGCGTAAGATTTTCTGAAGAAAAATGAATTTTGACCAAAAGTCAAATCAAGAACTGTGTTGCCTCTTAACATTACAAAACATGAGCATGTGTTCATGATTCACATCGACAAAACATGTTTTAATAATATAAGTAAAAACCTATACTATATTCATGTGTGCCGTACACGTGGTGCCACGTCGAACTAGGCCGTCTGTGGCCGCACGGCGGCGCCGGCGCCGACCATATCGTCGTCGTCCTCGGCCTCACCGGACATCTCCTCGAGCGACTTCCCCTTGGACTCTGGCACGAGGAACGTGCAGATGAACCCGAGCAGGTTGCAGCCGGCGAGCACGAAGAGCGAGTTGCGCACGCCGATCCCTGGCTTGTACCCAGCGTCCGGCTTGTGCGGGTCCTGCGCCGCGTAGAGGAAACCGAACGAGCCGATGATGGCGCCGGCCTTGCCGGCGGCGGCGGAGATGCCGTGGCACGTGGACCGCAGCCGCGCCGGGAAGATCTCCGCCGGCACGATGAAGGTGGTGCTGTTGGGGCCGAAGTTTGCGAAGAAGAATGTGAAGGCGTACATGACGACGAAGCCGATGTGGTTGCCGGACGTCGTCCAGTGGTGGTACGGCACGGCGAGGCCGAGCATGAAGACGGTCATCATGAAGAAGCCGAGCAGCTGGATGGCGAAGCGGCCGACGATGTCGATGAGCGCAACGGTAAACCAATAGCCCGGCACTGTGCCGCAGAGCGCGATGAGCGTCTGCGCGCGCGCGATGCGGAACACCTCCTCGAGCGCGCTCATGGTGCGCGCCTTGGCGATCCAGTTGATGCTGGTGAATATGTCCTTCTGGAAAAGGTTCTGGCTGTAGAAGGCGATGTCGAGGAGGAACCACGACGTCGCCGTGCCGAGGAGGTGGAGGCCATGGCGGCGGGCGAACTGCCGGGAGAAGAGGCCGAAGTTGTTGCCCCGGTTCACCATCTCCTCCAGCTTCTCTGGCTCCTCCTCGATCTCGACCTGGAGAACCCGGGACATGTCGGACGCCGCCTGCTTGGCGTTCTGGGCGACGAGCGCGGTGTACCGCGCCGTCTCCGGCATCTTCATCCGCCAGTAGAAGGTGAGCACGGCCGGCGCGGCGCCGAGCATGAGGATGATGCGCCACACATAGTCGGCCTCCGGCACGGTGGACGCCGCGCGGTTGTCCTGGTACGCCGGGGCAGGGAACCCGGCGCGGAAGGCTGAGGACAAGATGAGCGTGACGATGCCGCCGGCGAGGATGCCGAACCCCTGCATGGCGAACACGGCGGCTATGAACGCGCCGCGGGTCTTCTTGTTGGCGTACTCCGACATGATGGTCGCCGACAGCGGGTAGTCGCCGCCGATGCCGAAGCCGAGCCAGAAGCGGAAAAAGCAGAGCGTGGCCATGACGCTGGTCGGCTTGTTGGAGAACGACAGCCCCGACGCGATGGAGCAGATGACCATGAGCAGCAGCGTCATCCCGTACACGCTCTTCCGGCCGAGCTTATCACCAAGCCACCCGAAGAAGAGCTGTCCTGCGAGCGTGCCGCAGAACGCCACGCCGTTGACGGCCGCCGCCACGTTGGGCGGCAGGCTGCCGGGGTTCTCCTTGGTGAGGTCGGTGTAGTAGATGCGTCCCAGAAGCTTGGTGACGAGGGAGATGCAGAAGAGGTCGTACGCGTCGGTGAAGAACCCCATGCCGGCGACGACGATGGCAGTGAAGTGATACCACTGCGTCTTCGCCGCGTCAAGCGCGCTCAGCACCTGCAATTGATGCTCCTGCCGCGCCATGTCGCTCGACTCTACTTGACGTCGCGCTAGGCGCCGCCTGGCTGACTTGACGGAGGAGGAAGCCGAGGCCCTCTCGTGTTGAGCTCTTGTGCCGTAATGCCCCAAGAACTGGCGCTATAAGTAGGCGCCGGCCGCCGGAAGCCGAGAAGAAATTACTCACCCGTTGCCGGCGCTCCGCGTGTGCCTACATGGAGTCAACTCGCCTGTCACCGCCATTGATGCTGGCAGGGGATGCAATCTTTGCAACACGGGGTTAAAAAAATCAATAGAAAAATTACCAGAATAATACTATAATGTACTCTGTAAAACAGAGTATTTTAAACTGTAGAAAAAAATGTGAAACATACTATTTGATAAAAAACTTCTACTAGGTTTTGCTGCGCCTAAAGTCGAGAACGACTCTTCTGTAGTCGACTGCAGAGGGCAGTCATGATCCACGCCAAACTGCAGTCGACTGTAGAGGGTAGTCACGATCCACACCGTTCAACGCGGATCGAATTGTGCGGAGGCAAGGGTGCGGAGGTGGGTCGCCATGTGCGGAGCTCACCGGCGAAGTTTTGTCCTATCAATCCTCTGCAGTAGGCAAGGAGGATCTCATTTCGCCTAAAGTCTTACCGATTGCAGGATTGCTGAGAAAATTGGTAAGTGACAGTGACATAGCGAGATATCTCATCTCATCTAAATGCAGACACCAATAATTATCAGCGTCCTTTGATGACCCTTCTGAATATCTCATGATTAACAAGCAAATTAGAGGATGACAGCTCCTCATATTCGTCAGCTACACAATATTGTTTTTTCTTAATGTAAGTCATTTAATAAAACTAATTTAGCGTATATCTTTTCATTAAAAAATCAATCGAGAACATTGTAAAATGGGTAGAGTCAATGAAAACTAGTCTGGTCGGTCTCATCCTCTCCTAAAATGGCGCCTGCCAGATTTCACACTAACCTAAACTTATCAACTTTGTTTAGTATCTGAACCTTAAGTTAAACAATTTCCTTAAACCTTATTAATTAGAGGCGACACAGCTATCAATGTGAAAGTGATCCATTGGCTACTCCAAGCTGGCCCTTGTCAAGTTGTCATTTTTTTCAGCTATTCAAGGTAGACTATTAACAAAACTCATTTATAATCCGTGGATTATTTTTAAGACGAATCTAATGAACCTAATTACGTTATGATTTGACAATGTGATGCTACAGTAAACATTTGCTAATTATGGATTAATTAGGCTTAATAAATTCGTCTCGCGAATTATCCTCTAATTCTGCAATTTTTTATAATTAATTTACGTTTAATCTTTTAAATTGATGTCCAAACATCTAATGTGACACATACTAAAATTTAACCTCTATCGTAATACTATGCAATTATTTTGGCCCTGTAGACTGCGACGTGTTGTTGGGACCAAAACGCAGAACGGCATGCGTAATCAGAGCAAGATCCGATTTTTTTTCTTGTGCAGACTAGGAGACACACAACCTCATTATTGACCAATGTCGAGATTAATTACAGTTAATCTTCTAGAAAGGCGTCGAATCAAAACTTGTTTTAGCCATGGTGGCGTGAGGATAGTTAATTGCAGCATGCACTCGAACGAGTTCATCTTCAGGCACGTGAACATATATAGCGTGGCTTTTGTTGGAGTACAAAGCTTGATAGATCGAAGATGATCTATCTAGTTTTTAGACAGTAACGCTTAATTTTTTGTTTGATAGAGCCAGTGAGGCTAGGTTTTTATTTAGTTAGATGAACGTGATCGTCTAGTTTTACTTTGTTGTACGGTTGTTTACTTATTTAATACTTATGTACAGAAATGTGTATGTATGTACAGGAAAATATTGTCACTTGGAATGTGTTTGTCAACCGAAACGAAATCAACAATCAGATAACGAAGAAAATGAGTCATATCATCCTAGAGAGTACGTTGTTTTCATGGGCTATGGCCTAGCAACGTATGTCAACTTGTGTCGTTTGGCGAGGCCAAGGGGCGTGCTGCACGCTGAGGGGCACGGGGGTGTACTGTGTATCGAGTGGTGAGAGAGCGCTAGTTAGGGCTGGACAAAAAACTCGTAGCTCGTTAAATCGCTCGGCTCGTGACTAGCTCGGCTCGACTCGGCTCGGCTCATTCTATTTTCCTAACGAGCTGAGCTGGTGTTTTAGCTCGTTAGTATAACGAGCGAGTTCGAGCTGGCTCGCGAGCTTAACGAGCTCAGCACAAGTAGTCAAGTCAACCCATTAAAGCAATAATAAAACACTATCTTACAATATGAGACTAATTATTTTATAATTTATTTGTTAATATCAAGTTATTACTTGCTAACTTGTTATTATAAATTTATTATTATGGTATATAGAATTTATCATATAAAAGTATATAGAATTTCTCATATAAAAGTACGAAACAAATAACATGTGTGATTAATTTGATGGAATCATAGAAATAATGATGGAACTATGGATGATTAATTTTTGAAACCTTATATATTCTATTTATTTCATATTTTGATGTTTGATATGTGATTATTTAAATATTTATTATTTAATCATTTTTTAAATAGTTGGCTCGCGAGCTAAACGAGCTAGCTGGCGAGCTGAACCGAGCCGAGCCGAGCTGGGTTTTCTGCTCGTTATGTTAACGAGCCGAGCCGAGCTAGCTCGTTAACATAACGAGCTATAACGAGCCGAGCTAAACGAGCCGAGCTGGCTCGTTATCCAGCCCTAGCGCTAGTTGATGTGAGTTATCTTTGTTTGCCGTTTGGTTTAAAGTCAAGATGGGTTAAGACGGTTTCATCTCAATCTTTTAAGATGAAATCGTCTCATCTTGTATTTAGTTGCGAGAGAATGAGATGTATTAGTTTCGTGTTTGGTTACGAGGGAAGATAATGTACTAGTTTTATGTTTGGTTGGTGGGTTAAGAGAAATGAGATTCTGTCTCGAAACCTTCATCCTACCCCGAAACACCTTCGGTCCATTTTGAAACCTCCGGTCCATTCTTAAAGACTCTGCCTCAGAATCTTCAGCTCACCACAGAACCTTTGGCCCTACCCCGGAGCCTTCGCACATGAGGTGGGACGAGCTTGTCCCCTTTTTTTGGACAAGTTCGTCCCAAATATTGAAGAAATATTTCTTATTGGACGACTCCATTCTACCTGACTCTAAGCAAACACTTAAAAAAATGAGACTATCTCGTTTCGTCCCATGTCGTCCCTCGAACCATTAATAAAATCGGTGGGATCACTCTATCTATATTCGTGGAATATTCTTTCTGACGATGGCTCTGTTCATCCCTACCACTCAACCATCTTCTATCCACGTAAAGTCAGTGCAACTAAACACACGTGTACTGAGTGCATGATTGTAGGCCATGAACACTTTGAAGAGAAGACTAGAGATTAATTCATCGGTGCTAAATACTGATGCAGAGCAGCCGCAAAATTTGAATTGTTGACTTGATCTCCAACTTGCCTCTTGCCTATTACGCAGCTGGTTGACTTTGCATTTGTTTTGGTTTGAATTTGTGTTCGCGGGCAAAACTAGGGCTGGACAAAAAACTCGTAGCTCGTTAACTCGCTCGGCTCGACTCGGTTCGGCTCGTTCTATTTTCCTAACGAGCGAGTTCAAGCTGGCACGTGAACTGCTCGCGAGCTTAACGAGCTCAGCACAAGTAGTCAAGTCAACCCATTAAAACAATAATAAAACACTATCTTACAATATAAGACTTATTATTTTATAATTTATTTGTTAATATCAAGTTATTACTTGCTAACTTGTTGTTATAAATTTATTATTATGGCATATAGAATTTATCATATAAAAGTTATAGAATTTTTCATATAAAAGTATGAAACAAATAACATGTGTGATTAATTTAATGGAATCATAGAAATAATGATGGAACTATGGATGATTATTTTTTAAAACCTTATGTATTCTATTTATTTCATATTTTGATGTTTGATATATGATTATTTAAATATTTATTATTTAATTATCTTTTAAATAATTGGCTCGCGAGCTAAACGAGCTAGCTCGCGAGATGGACCGAGTCGGACCGAGCTGAGTTTTCTGCTCGTTATGTTAACGAGCCGAGCCGAGCTAGCTCGTTAACATAACGAGCTATAACGAGCCGAGCTTAACGAGCCGAGCTGGCTTGTTATCTAGCCCTAGGCAAAACCTACCAAGTAAACAATAGGTTTTAGGGGTACAAATTCTACTGAAAAAAACATTGGATATGCCAATGACTTTTCACTACAAACCATTCTCTGGGTCGGGGTATGAAATGTCATTTTTTTTTGGTCAAAATCTTGCTAAAAAGGTCCGGAAGAAGTTAATTATAAGCAAGATTGTTTACGAAGAAACAATGATGCCAATGCAACGATTGTTATTGATTCGAAGGGAATTCACTTTTTTAACGCGATCCCGGAGTAATTGAATTTTACATTTCAACAAATTTTTTGATTCGGTAAAAATAGTGAAAGCCCGAAGAAACGAGGTTGGTTTCTTTTCTGAAAAGAAAAAATGTTTTAAGTAAAACAATCTTTCTTTAAATATAGAAATATTTTTTTAAGTAAAACAAACTCTCTTTAAATATAGAAATGGATTCCGACAATGTGGAGATATGTTCACCATCACTATAAGAAAATAATAAATTTCCATCGATTTTTAACTTTCGTCGGCATTTTTGAAAGCAAATGTAAGTAAGTTAACTTCCGTCGGTTTTCACCATGACCGACGGAAGTTAAGCAGGATTTCCCCTGCACGCGTACATTGAAACCTAAGTTTCCCTGTTTCTCTCCCGTCGACTGCCTCTCGGGCACTTGCCCGCCCGTCCGAGCCGTTGCCGCCCACGTGCCCGCCCGTCCAAGCCGTTGCCGCCCACGTGCCCGCCCGTCGCCTCCCGCCGCCCACGCGCCCGCCGGCCTGTCGCCCGCTCGCATGCCCCACCGCCGCCCACCGCATGCCTCCGTCGTCCGCCATCGGCCGGTCCCGCCGAAGCCCGTCAGCGTCGCCGTCTCCATCTCGTCCCAGCCTGCTTGTCGCCTCCTCGCTTGCTCGTCGCCAAATCCGAGGTATTCAATTCGCTATATTTTTTTAGAATATTTTAAATATATTAATGTTATTTTTGTGTTATTAGCAATGGGTTAAGACTTGATAAATATTAATACGTTATTAATATGCGATGATTTAATTACTTAGACTATTATGCTATTATAAATGTTCCTATATTAATGTTGTGCTTTTACACGTGTTTCGTATGCGATGTTCTTTTTTTCATATACAATATATGTTATGCTATTATATAGGCTATTAATTTTATTCTTATATTAATTTGTAGTTTATTGATGATTTCATTAGGGTGATTAGTATGACATATATATACTTCCTTATATATATATTCTTTTCATATGCAATTTTTTATGTGAAAAAACATAAGTAGTGTAATGAAACCTATGTGTCACCTGTTTTGGACCAACATGTCTCAAATGTGTCATGCGTGTGAGATGTGTAGGTACAGAATTATCCCTTTTTAGACAACCTCAGAGTGAGTGACAGAGCGTGGTATTTATGATGATCTATGAGTCCCAACGAGATTTCAGTGCTTTGACCTTATTGTTCTCCATTGCACCATTATCAGGCATGCAATTGGAGAACATCAGGGTTATTCTGCTGAAATTTCATGCAGACTCATGGATCATCATAAATACCACTCTCTGTCGGTCACTCTTGGGTGGGTTTAGGACATATATTTTCCTATAGACATGGTTATGATAATTTTTTCCTTGCTCAACAAGTCGAGCATGTGTATTATATGTCGTACTCATGTGAAAAACTAAGTGCTCGGTGGGTAGTGTACAAAGTGAATCCTTGGGAACGCCTACAGACCCCTGGTGATATTGTTTATCAATTGGAGGTTGGAGAGGTCGATGAGGTTTATCAAGATGATGAATTGTCGAGTTCGTTTAATGTAGAGACATACTCGTCAGCTGATTCTTTACTTGGCGATGCTAATGATGTAGCAGTTCCCGAGAAAAGGAAACAACAACATAAGAATAAAAAATTAACATGGCGTGCTTTGGGAAGAAGGGGACTGTTGACGCAGAAATGCACCCCTGCACTTGGGCCGGTTCGACGTCCAAAAGTATCGCAACGATACCGACGTCGCGTTCCGACTACCCTGGATAGTGACAAGGGATTTTGAGTCACCATGCAATCAGATAAATAATTGATATTTCAATCCAATTGGTCGAAAAGTACTAGTAACAATGTAAATAGTAACAAAATGATCAAAATACCTGGAATCGGCCAATTCAGAGGCCGATTCGGAGTTACATCAGAGACTGGTCCGAAGAGTCCCTAGGGCACCTTCGGCCTCAGGCCCGGTCGGACCGGAGGTATGCCCTCGGTCAGACCGGGCGTGCAGAGGGTCTCCGGGCGAAGTCCCGAAGGTTGCTGCGAGGTGGCTCTGGCGTGATGCGAAGGGTCCCGGTCAGACTGGTGGGGTACTCCCGGTCGGACCGGCGAGGCAGGCTTCAAAGTGTGTGGGCTCCAGTGCGTAGGGCTCCGACGAAACAGCTTCGGCAAAATGCTTCGGCGCGGTGCGGAGGACTTCGGTCGGACCGGCGGGGTGTCGTCGGTCTGACCGACTGTTGCCGAAAACAACCTGACAAAGGGGCTCTGGTCAGACCGGCCCTGTGCCCCCGATCGGACCAGCGACGGCAGATCCGATTTGTTAGAACCCAGACGGCCTAGCAAACGAGATCCGATTGACTTCAAATTTTGCAGGGGTGTTCAGGGAGACAATTGATCTGCAAAGATAATAAGAGATCAAACACAATTCGGCCAGAGGGCCAAATTGCCGAGTAGGGCGATAAAACCCGATAAAAAGGATAGCAATCCATTACGTGGATTAACGGGAGGTTCACAAGCGAACCAGCAAGGGTTACCGTGATTACGGACGCGGCAGACGGAGGGCTTTCATGAAAACCCACGAAGATGCGGAAAGTAAAGGAAATAAATGCGATTCAAAGCTAGGGCTTTGGATTTTTGGATTGGAGAGAGAGAGGTTGAATCGGCCTTGCTCCTAGTATTTATAGGGGGTGGGTTGGTTATCCCTGGCTAGAGATAGAGTTAGATGCGGCCAAAACCTATTAAGATAAGATTTGGGCGAAAATACCTCGAATCCTCCTCGGATCCATATTCTGGACCCTGGCCGGTCTGAGGCTCGGTCTGACCGGACGTGGCCGGTTGGACCAGCCTACCATAGACGGTCAGACCGGTCTTTGCTAAGTTTGACATATTTTCGGTCAAAAATACTATTTTTCAGTATTTGCCTAATTCGACCATTAATGCCATTTTTTGCTATAAACACATGCCCCCCTGCCTTTTAGCAAACTTAGTGAGCTAAAAGCATGATGGGCCTTGGGCGATACTTTCAATATCGACCTTTTAACACTTCAAGCGTTTTGCCACACACTTGGGAAGTATTTTTTTCAAATATCCACCATTTAGAGCCCTTCGAAATCGCTCTCCTTGTAAAGACTCTAAGACGTATGCATTGCTTGGAGCGATTCCTACTACCTTAAAAGGTCCTTCCCAACTAGGTGACCATTTACCAAATTTTGAACTCCTAGTGCCTAATGGCAAAATCGTCTTCCACACCAAATCGTTGATTTGAAACGATTTTGCCTTGACCTTCTTGTTGTAGGCCCTAGCTACTCTTCTTTTATCTTCCTCTATTGCCTCTAGAGCCTTCAACCTCTTATCGGTCACCTCTTATAAATTATCCTTTAGAAGTGTCTCATATTCGTCGACCGATAAGCCATATTTCTTAAGAAATCTAAGTGAGCCAAGATCCACCTCTATCGGTAGAATGGATTCTTGTCCATATACTAACTCATATGGACTGACTTTAGTGGCATTGTGCCTTGCAACTCTACTAGCCCATAGATCTTCGTAAAGTACCTCATGCCACCTTTTTGGAAATTCTTCAATCTTTTTCTTGATTAGTTTAATCACAGTTTTGTTACTCGACTCGGCCTGACCATTGGCCTGAGCATAATATGGGGAAGAGTTTACCAATTTGATCCCATAGTATTCGGCAAAGTCCCTCACCTCTTTAGCAACAAACGAAGTACCTTGGTCTGTAGTGAGAGTTTGGGGGATGCCAAATCTCTCTATAATGTGTTTCAAGATGAAATCAATTACCTCGTTGTGAGTCATGTTCTTGAGCGGCATGGCCTCGGTCCATTTGGTGAAGTAATCTATTGCCATCAACACGAACCGATGCCCTTTCGAAGATGGAGGATGAATTTGGCCGATGAAGTCTAAATTCTAACCTCAGAATAGCCATGGTTTGATAATAGGATTAAGCATCGACGCAGGTGCTAGCTGAATATTACCAAACTTTTGACAAGCTCCACATCCTTTGTAGTATATAAAACAGTCTTCAGTCATAGTCGGCCAGTAAAAACACGCCCTTTTGAGCATCCAACTCATCTTCGGGGCCGACTGATGAGTACCGCAAAGCCCTTCATGTACTTCGACTGCAGTAACTCTAGCTTGATCGGGGTCCAAACACTTCAAAAGTACTCCATCAATAGTCCGGCGATACAACACATCGTCGAGCAAAACAAATTTGAAAGCATGTCGCCGAACCTTCCGATCAACCCTTTGGCTTGGATTTCTCAAATATTGGACGATTGGGATCCTCCAATCGTCCTTACTGATCAAAGGAGCAATGGCCAAATTCCCACTAGAACTGGCCTCGAGATTTCTCGTTTGGATCTGCCCCCCCGAGCGCTAAACCTTCCTAACAACAGTCGGTCGGATCGGCCATGTTGGCCCGGTTCAACCGACTATTGCCGGTCGTCTAGCACGGTTCGGTCTGAACGTCTTGACATGGTCAGTCAGACCGGGAATGCAAGGGCGGTCTGACTGTGCTTACAAGGCCGATCAGACTAACATCAGTACCCTTGGGTGCTATATCGTCTTCAAACATCGGCTTTTCCCGTGTGCAGAATTTACTTCTCCTAATTTGATAGCCTGATGCTTGTTGAGCCAAGTCATTTGCAAGTGAGTTGGCCTCTCTAGATACATGAGTGATCTCAAAATCATTAAAGGTAGCAATTAAGTCTAAACACCTATCCAAGTAGCTATTTAGTAAACCGTTAAAACATTGAGCAAGCTTGGCTACTTGTTTCACAACTAATAAAGAATCACCATATGCATGAACATATTTCACACCCATGGAGTTTAACAACTCAAGACCTAATAATAGGGCTTCATATTTGGCTTGATTATTGGTTGAATGAAATTCTTAACGGGCTGAGGTTTCAAAGTGCATACCACTTGGTGATACGAGCACCACTCCAACACCTTGGCCATTTTTGCAAGCCGAACCATCGAAATAAAGTTTCCATGGTAATACTTCAATCAAAGCGACTTCATCGCCCCAATTGACATCTACATGGTGATCTACTATAAAATTAGCAACGACTTGGCCTTTCATAGCTCTCAACGGTTCGTAAGCCAAATCATATTCAATTAACGCATACGCCCACTTGCCGATTCTACCACTGAGAATCGGCTTTTGAAACATGTACTTTATGACATCCGTTTGGCAAGTGACAACACATGTGCTAGGGAGAAGATAGTGACGCAATTTGGTACACGCATAATAGAGGGATAAACACAAACGCTCCACAAACACGTACCTTGTCTCGGCATCTAGAAGTCGACGACTCAAGAAGGTGATGATGTACTCTCTTCCTTCAATGTCTTGAGTCAATACGGCTCCAATCACACTCTCCTCCACGGCAATATACAACCGAAATGGAATCTCGGCCTTCGGCGCCCTTACTACTGGCGGCGTCGATAAGTACTCTTTGATTTTCTCAAAGGCGCGTTGCTGGCTTGCCCCCCAAGTGAACTCGGCCTCATTTTTTAGCCGGAGTATCGGGACGAAAGCATCAATTTTGCTAGACAAGTTAGATATAAAGCGTCGCAAATAATTAACCTTGCCTAGCAGTTTTTGAACATCTTTCTTACATGTCGGTGCTACACATCATTTTTAAGCCATACTGACGCATTCTTTTGAAAGCAACTCTTAAATAGGCGAGGTGGTTCTCCATAGCTTCTGATTTGACCACAACATCATCTATGTAAACCTCTAACATAACTCCTAGCAAGTCATGAAAGATTAAGTTCATGGCACGCTAGTATGTGGCGCCAGTATTCTTTAAACCAAACGTCATTACTACCCACTCAAACAAGCCAACAAAACTAGGGCAGCGAAAAGCCGTTCTAAAAACGTCTTCTTCGGACATAAAGATCTGATTATAACCAGCATTGAAGTCAAAAAAACTTAGTACATTTTGTCCCGAGGCATCGTTGATCAACATATCGGCTATTGGCATGGGGTACTCATCTTTTGGAGTGGATTTGTTCAAATCCCTGAAGTCGACGCATATGCGGATCTTGCCACTCTCTTTCTTCTCGACAGGCATGATGTTAGCGACCCATTCCGCGTACCTGCATGGCCTAATAAAACCTGCCGCTAGTAGACGTTCAACCTACTCTTTAACTCGATCATAGATGGCCGAATTGAAGCGGCGCGACCCGTGCTTATAATTCCTAAACCCGGGTTTGATGGGGAGTCGATGCTCAACAAGCTCTCGGCTTAGCCCGGGCATCTCGCTGTAGTCCCATGCGAAGCAATCAACATATGATCGAAGCAATTTTATTACTTCGGCCTTTACATCATTATTCAAATTCTGATTTACAAACGTCGGCCTCGGAACACTACCATCTCCTATGTCTACTTTTTCCAAAGGGTCGGCCGACGAGAAGTCTTGACCTATTTTTTCTACCTCGCTAAAATCTTCAATGACTTCGATGATACCGTCTTGAGAAGACCGATATTGCTCCACGCAAGATTTTAGCCAATCAAGATTAGAGCTAGACATTCTACTATCTTAGACACAACCGAGCCACACCGGCCGGCTTCATGGAAATAGGAATGAACCTCCCCTATGATACACTGACAAAGTCGTAATACGAGAGGTCCTGTCCCGACAAACATTCTATCTCATCATGGGTGGCGTCGCCGGATGCATCGACCAAACTAACATGGGCCGATGTATCAGCGTGTACTATCTCGACTTTGTCGCCATCCCATTGTATTAGGTGCTGGTGCAGGGTAGAAGACACACACTGGTTTGCGTGGATCCAATCATGCCCAAGCAATACATTATAATTACCTTGCACGTCGACGACGAAGAAAGCGGTGGGTAGCGTCTTGTTCCCCACTGTCAGTTCCAGGGACAATACTCCTTTAGCTTCTGTCGTGTCGCCGTTGAAGCTGTTGAGGGTGATGTTGGTCTTCTTTAGGTCATCGTCATCCTTGCTGAGCTTCCTTAGAAGGGAGTACGACATTACGTTCACGGTGGCGCCGCCATCGATGAGCATCCTCGAGATAGGCTTCCCATCGATGTGCCCCCTTATGTAGAGAGGTCTCAGGTGACGGCTCGTGTCTCCGGGCCTCTCGAATATGGAGTCCCGCGGGCCAAGGTCTAGCTGAGCTACCCCACCCTCCTCATGTAGTGAAGCGAACTCGAAAGGAAACATGACGACACCGATGTCCATTGCTTGAGGAGCGGGCCCCTCGGAGACGAGAGTGTAGTCGTCGTCGAGCAAATCTTCTTCGTTGGAGCTAACAACAGGGTCCGAGTCATCGACTATGACCGGCCTGGGTCTCCAGACTTTCTTCACGGTGGGCCGAGGACGAATTTCCTCAAAAAGTGTGTCATGTGCCTCCGAGGCCTTCTCTTCTCATATCTCTTGTGCCCGCAAGCGCTGCAACCTTCTTTTTTGTGACTTGGACATCCCCGAGGGTGCCCATGACGGTTGGGGACAGGTGTTGGGTGCCACGGTCTTGCCTTTAGCAGTTTTGGCCAAAGGGGACTTGTCCGCATTGGCCTCGAATGTCTTGCGCTTTCCATGAGAGCTCCTCTGCTCATGGTCGATCGGAGCAGCCATAGCAGGCCGATCGGACCGATCTGTGCCGAAAACCGTCGTAAGGCCGGTCGGACCGGCCACCATAGGCCGGTCAGAACGGGCTTCGGCCGGGTCTTCGCGCTGTCCCATTGGGGCACCCTTCGGGATTGGGACCTCCTGGGATCCCACCCTGATGACTTTGACATCCGAGGCGTCTTCACGTTCACCCCTTCCGGTGACATCTTGCGGAGCCCGGTTCTGAGGTACTATGGACAGACGGTGA
Organism: Zizania palustris; assembly: GCA_019279435.1. NCBI lineage: Eukaryota > Viridiplantae > Streptophyta > Magnoliopsida > Poales > Poaceae > Zizania > Zizania palustris. The sequence goes on from JAAALK010000080.1 coordinate 9,948,509, forward strand.
ATAACATTACCATCCTGTGCCTGTCCCTGAACCTGCCACTCGGAAATACTAGAAGGAATGTGAGTTTCAGTAGCTAGACACTGCCCGGAGTTCTCCGGCGGTGGAGGCCAAGTCGGAGCCATCATCCAGTAGTAGGGTGGTGGCATTGGAGGATCTAGCGGCCTCGCCCACTAAGTGCCGAACCCATTGGCCTATTGGAAGCTCGGCCACGTCGACGGTACCTCGGACCAGACCAGCGAAGGGTCCTGCCAAGCCGGAGGTAAATTAGCCCATGGCGGAGACAGGCCTGACCATTGGAGGCCGAATCCCTCCGGAGGCTGCAGCTCGCTCAGAGGAGGTGGGTCCGGCCACTGAGGTCTGAATCCTCTCGAAGGTTGGAACCCCTCCGGAGGAGGTGGGTTCGACCACTGAGGCCCGAAATCTCCTAGAAACTAGGGCCAAGCCGGAGGGTGGTTCGGCCACTGAGGTCCGAACCCTACCGGAGGTTGGGACCAGCCCGGAGGGGGGTTCGGCCACTGAGGCCCGAACCCTGCCGGAGGTTGTATCCACTCCGAAGAGGAGTTCGGGCCATGAGGTCCAAATTCAACCCTCACGGGGCTCGTTCTCCTAGGGGGCTTCGACCGTCCCGGAGCCCGTGGGTGAACACCTCTCTTCTTGGACCTTCGCTGGTGCTTGTCCAGAAGCATCTTGTAAGTCACCTTCGGCCTTCTGAAGTGCCTGGCCGAAGATGATGGCTTAATGTTTTCTTTCCACACTCCTACCTCCGAATTCTTTGGTACGAGTGTGCGCGTGTGAGTGTCTCCTATGACGATCGCTTTCCCTTTAGCCGACTCGACCTGCTCTAGCCGAATCAACACCTTCTTCCCTTCTAGCTCAACGTTGTTCATGGGAAAAGGGTCTCTATCTAATTTCATCTTTGGATTTGCTTCTATTTTCAATCGTCCTTCCTCTATGGCTGATTGTACCCGCCGACGAAAAATGTTGCAATCGTTAGTGTAGTGAGAATGTGAATCATGCCACTTGCAATAGGGACGCTTTTTTAATTCGTCGGTGGAAGGCATGACTTGCCCTTTCGCCAGCGGTAGGAGTTGATTTTTTAATAGGAAATCAAATATCTTATCACATTTAGTTACGTCGAATGAATATCTAATCTCATTAGGCCAACTCTTAGAGGGAGACAGCCGCAATTCGGAGCAGGTGACGGGCTTAGATTTCGCGTTCCAAGTCCATTCGGCCATGTACGTATCGGTCGGATCTTCTTCCTTTTTGGATTCTCCCTCGTCAGAGTGCTCCATTGTGTGGATTTCAGCCCTTGGTTTATTAAAAGTCTTAACGAATTTTCTATCTTTGGCCCGACCTTCCTAGACCAGAGCCTATTGCAAGACTTGGCTAACATCTAGCAGATTCTGGTTATCCATTCGTTCTCTAATTTCTGTCTGTAGGCCATTAAATGCGAGGTCTGCTAGGTCCCTTTCTGATATGTTTAGGATAAAACATTTATTCCTAGTGCCTCTAAAGTGCTTGACGTATTCAGAAACACTTTCGCCAGTTTTTTGCTTAATCGTCGTGAGGTGTGATAGCCTAAGATCGGTCTCGCCTGTGTAAAAATAATAATGAAACTTTTGTTCTAGCCGAGCCCATGTCTGGACGGAGTTCGGCGGAAGCGCTGAAAACAAAGTGAACGCGGTGCCAGACAATGATAGGGAAAATAACCTGAGTTTTAACGCGTCCGATCCGCTAGCTTCACCACATTGTGCTAGAAATTGGCTAATGTGTTCTAATGTGTATTTACTACCCTCACCGTCAAATTTCGTGAAATCTGGGACTCTATAACCGTGAGGGTACAGAATGGTGTCAAAGTGGTTGGGATATGGTTTTCGATAAACCCTAGCTCTATCCCTATGTGCAAAGCCGGTGCATTCCCTAAATAGCGCACGAATACGTTCCTCGATATTGTCGTGATCTAATGCTTGCACACGTCTTTCATGTGGTGGAGGGACACGTGGCGATATATCGGCATGCTCTGGCCTATGCTGCGGTGTGGGAGTGTGCAGTGCGAGCGGCGACGGCAGAGCAGGTATGGGTGCAAGCGGTGGTGGTACTTGATAAGCTGGGTTTGGTTGGACATAAGCGTAGTTATGTGTTTCGGCTGTGGATGATGTAGCTGGAAACGTGATGGTTTTTCTAGTATTGCCGTCGGTTATGCTATAAATATGTTGTGCTGGTGGAATACTAGTGATTGGTGCTGGTGAATCGGCCTCAGTAAAACTGAATCTTCTAAACACTACCGCCACTTGTGAGACAATTGCGGGTTCTAGTTTGTTGGCTAGCGAGGCGCTAACCGCTTGATCAACAGATGAAACTATTCTATGGTCGACTTGTGAGGCAGATAAAGGGGATGATGATTGGTGTACCTGGGTTAAGTTGAGGTTGTCGCGCATGAAGAAGCTGGAGCGTGTCCTTATGCAATCTTTGAGCATCAGTTCTTCGAGTTCCTTCTTTTTCACTTCGATATTTGCTTGGTATTCCTCAGATATGTCCACCATGGTGGGCGTCATAATGTTGCGGTCATCGATGTCCGCGCTCCCCATAGTGTTCATCAGCGATGTAGTGGATGTAGACGTAGTAGAGGTACCCGCTGCCGATGTAGAGTTAGTAGTCATGGTTGGCATTGTCCCCAGCGGAGTCGCCAAAAAGTGTGTTGACGCAGAAATACGCCCCCGCACTTGGGCCGATTCGACGTCCAAAAGTATCACAACGATACCGATGTCGCGTTCCGACTACCCTGGATAGTGACAAGGGATTTGGAGCCACCAGGCAATCAGATAAATATTTGATATTTCAATCCAATTGGTCGAAAAGTACTAGCAACAATGTAAATAGTAACAAAATGATCAAAATACCTGGAATCGACCAATTTAGAGGCCGATTCGGAGTTACATCAGAGATTGGTCTGAAGGGTCCCTATGATACTTTCGGCCTCAGGCCCGGTCGGACCGGAGGTATGCCCTCGGTCAGACTGGGCGTCCAGAGGGGCTCCGGGCGAAGTCTCGAAGGTTATTGCGAGATGGCTCCGGCGTGATGCCAAGGGTCCCGGTCAGACCGGCGGGGTACTCCCGGTCGGACCGGCGAGGCAGGCTTCGAAGTGTGCGGGCTCCGGCGCGTAGGGCTCCGGCGAAAGGGCTTCGGCGAAATGCTTCGGCATGGTGCGGAGGACTTCTGTTGGACCGGAAACGGCGACCAGAGGGGGGATGAATGGGAGCTTTTAAAAACTTGGGCTAAAAATAGCCTTCTGTTTTAATTCAGTCTACTGCGGAACAAGCTTCGAACACAACCTTCGAAGTTCTGGTTCGGAGGTATTTGACAGCTCCGAACACTGGCTTCGCAAGGAGTAAAAGTCCGAAGCCAAGAAGACTTCGCTCAACACGCAACCCCGAAAAATCAACTCAGCCAAGTTAGTGCAGGCTCCGCACACAGGGTGTTTCGAGCAGGCTTCGCACTTCACCCTTCGCAAGAGTGGACTATCCTCTGAGGACTTCGACCAAGTACTTAGCAACAGCAACTGGTGCTGGGCTTCGTACACTGAAGGTCTAAACGCACACTTTACGAACTTCGCTAAGGACCTCGACACGGGAAGAACGATGGGCTTCGAACAGGGCTTCGCTAGTAAACAGCGAGGTCTAGCCTCCAGTTACACAGAGCGAACGCACACTGAAAAAGCACACTTCGCACAAAACACACTTCGCCTAGACAGGCTTCGGTGCACTACTACTAGCGAGGTATGCAAACAAGCTCAAGCAGAAAAATGAACACAGAAGCAGGGCTTCGCTGCTTGAACAAGGAACACTAAAAATGAACTCACTAGATGAATACAGAGAGTGGTGGCTAGTACAGGAGCTCAACAGTAAATGCTCAAAGTGTTAAATGTTACCTACCCAGCCCCCATATTTATAGCCACTATTCACCCAAGTGAATTGACTACTTTACCCCTAGGGTTTACATTGGTTTTGTCTCTACATAACAGAGGGGTACAAAAGGTAGTCAACTTTATTTGGAGGCTTCTCTGTCAGCTTTGCAGAGGGGACAACGCCAGCTTTTTGCAGAGCAGACACTGTCAGCCTTTACGGTCTTTGACTTTTCTGAAGCCCCCCTTCGCACGCGAGGGGTGCGGTAGCTTCGGTGAGAAGCCTTGAGCCTGACGGCCTTCGCTTCACCGAAGTCAGCCTCTGATACAGTGACGGTTTTGAGCCGAAGCCGTCAAAGCCCTTGGGCCTTCGCACCACCACCTTCGAAGTGGACCACCACGGCTTCACATCTTCTCCCAGCTCGAACTCCGTCAGTCCGTGTACCGAAGCCATGCATGGCCAAAGTACCACAAGTCATCCTTCACTCCGAAGCCAGCCTTGCTCCGAAGCCATCTTCACTCCAAAGCCCCACCTTCGGAGTACCACCTTTCGAAGTCCCTCCTTCGTCCAAGGCCTCCGCATGAAGCATTCCATGAGCACTTCGTCGCAGTGTCTCTCCCCGAGCACACTCCTCGACGAGCCTCACCCGGACAATGCCTTCGATGGACCTCGACTTCTAAGACCTTCGTCGGGTACCTTCGAGTGTCTCCCTCCGGAGCACACCTCGAACACCTTGCCTCTGCTGAGGACTTGATCCACCATACTCCGAAGTCACCCCATCCGGAGTAACCTTCGAAGTGCCTTGTCTCCGAGGACTTTGTCTCGGAGTACCTTCACCCGGAGCCACGCTCCGCACTCACTGCCTTCTCCTGGTGCACCTCGACCCGAGGTCCGACCTAGACCCCTTCGCAGCCACCGTGACGGAGCTCCCCGCTCCCCTGGCATCCAGCCTCCCGCTTGACCCAGGTTCACCTGCTACAAATCGTCCGTCGCCTCCGAAGTCCCCTGCGCACCATAGACAAACAGACAAGTGTATCTAGTACTCCGGAGACCTCTCTGGGTTAGCAACCTTCGGCACACACTCCGGTGTACCGCCCAAAGTACCGAGACCTTCGGTATAAACCCAGTCATCGTGTACTGTCGGACCCCTCCGACAGGCACACTCCGCTGCAACAGCTGCAGCAACCAAGGCCACCGAACCCTTCGGTGAAAGGTTCGGAGGTACCCCTTCGAACCAGAGGTTAAACACAATCAATCACTCATCACAGACTCCGAAATCAACCCTTGGTTTCTCAATCTCCCCCTTGATGAGTGCATTGACAACCAAATTCAAGTTCAAGAAAATTTAAAGACTTTCAGCACACAAGTGACCATAAAAACTCAAAAACGAGCCAAATCATGTCACTTGACAAAAGAATTTTCCTCCCCCTTTTCAAAAGAGTAAAAGCCCCTTCGGAAAATCTCCCATTTTTTAAGATAAAAACTCCTCCTGAGTTAATTTTCCCTTTTTGCAACAGAGAAATCAAATTTCTCCCCCTTTGGCAATGCAAGCATCAAGGAGCATTCAAAAGATGCATAGCTTCAAAATGGACAGAGTTGCAAAGACATATGACGCAAAAATATGCCAATATTAATACCAATTTTTCATGTGCTCAGCTCAATTTAACATTCTCTAAAAACATGATGACTGCATGTGATTTTAGCAGTTTGAAATAAAAGCATCACCACTCAATCAAGGTAACTAGACAAGTGAAAGTAAGGACTGCGCAAAGCTAGTCAATTTCTACTCTAGACAGACAAGTCCAGTTCAAGTGGAGCATTTAAAAGCAAACTTGATGATCAGATGAATTTTGTTGTTCTTTTTATAATGCCAGGGGTTATTTGTTTGTCCACCTTATACTTTCCAATCGGGCCAAGCCTAGGCAGAAAGCCATCAGAAGCTTAAGGCAATGATTTTGGCAGACACTACACTATTCCAGTTCAGACCAATGTGCAATGGTAAGCAGTCTAGAATAGAGTAGTGCGACAAAACAAACCCACCTGGATCTTTTACTTTGAAGCATGCAAATCATGGATTTTTGGAATTGTGATTAAGTGAACAAATTGTTTAGCTCTTTATGAATATCGATGAAGATGTAGAATAATTTTTCAAGTTGCAATGTTTAGCATCTAAAGAAAAGTGTCTTGGTATCAAGCAGATAAAAGATAGCTAAAGCAGTCCTTCCTACACATGCTAGATACAAGATTAAGCAGTGAGCATGATTTGAGTGTGAAAATAAAACATCATGCACATTAATGTTTCAGAAGAATTAAAAAGAGCTGAGCTGACATGATTCATGAATTATAATCAGGCATATAAGTGCAACAAATGTAAATGCAATTTCACACATGATGAGCATATGCAAGATAATTAAAATCAGCTCCCCCTCATAAAATGTCGTAAGGATGACAAATACCAAGTTCCCCACGCAAATAGGCAAATCGAGAAGCATCGAGGGGTTTTGTGAAAATATCGGCTAGCTGGTGTTGGGTATCAACATATTGAAGTTCAATATCACCCTTCTCATTATGATCTCTGAGAAAATGATATCGCACATCAATGTGTTTGGTTCTGGAGTGCTGAACCGGGTTGTTTGCAATACAAATAGCACTAGTGTTATCACAGAAAAGTGGAACACTCTTATAATCTAACCCGAAATCCCGCAAAGTGGAAACCATCCACAAAATCTGAGAGCAACAGCTAGCTGCAGCAACATATTCGGCCTCAGCCGTCGGTTGTGCAACACTAGACTGTTTGCGGGAAGACCAGCAAACCAGTGATGTACCCAAAAAATGACAAGTACCAGAGGTACTCTTCCTATCAATCCTACACCCAGCAAAATCCGCATCGGAATAACCTCGAAGACATAAAGATGAAGACGCTGAATACCATATGCCAAATTCAGGGGTATGTTTGAGATACCTTAGGATGCGTTTTATCGCTTGGCGGTGTGAAGCTCATAGTGAAGCCTGAAAACGAGCGCACAGACACACTGCGAAGTGTATGTCCAGCCTCGTAGCGGTCAAGTAGAGGAGGGAGCCAATCATGCTTCGGAACTCCCTCTGATCTACGGCTTCTCCATCTTCGTCAGGATCCAATGCTACAGATGTAGCCATTGGAGTGGCGAGGGGCTTCGCATCGGCCATGTCAAATTTCTTGAGCAGGTCCTTGGTGTATTTTGTTTGATGGACAAAAGTACCTTGTTTGCCTTGCTTGATTTGCAAACCAAGGAAAAATGTAAGTTCGCCCATTATGGACATCTCGAACTCCCTGCTCATGGTATCTGCAAACTCGGCGACCAAAGCATGAGAGGGGCCACCAAAGATGATATCATCCACATAAATCTGAACTATGAGGAAATCTTTGCCATGCTTGAGAGTAAACAGGGTTTTATCAATATAGCCCATCAAATACCCCCGCTCAAGCAGAAAAGACTTAAGTCTATCATACCAAGCCCGAGGGGCCTGCTTGAGTCCATAAAGAGCCTTATGAAGTTTAAGGACTTTATGTGGGTACTTGGGGTTTTCAAAACCAGGGGGTTGTTTTACATAAACATCTTCACCTATGAAGCCATTAAGAAAAGCACTTTTGACATCCATTTGATAGAGTTTGAATCCCCGGGATGTCGCAAAGGCAAGCAAAATCCTAATGGCCTCAAGGCGAGCAACAGGTGCAAAAGTTTCAGTAAAATCAATCCCTTCTAGTTGAGAATAACCCTAAGCTACAAGTCTAGCCTTGTTTCTAACTATAGTCCCATCCTCCCCTTGTTTGTTTTTGAAAATCCATTTTGTTCCAATGAAGTGAACATTTGGTGGAGGATCAACTAAAGACCAGACTTGGTTTCTCTCAAAATTTTCAAGTTCCTCATGCATGGCATTGATCCAACTAGAATCAGAAAGTGCATGACTAACATCTAAGGGCTCGAAAGAAGCAACAAAAGCGGAATCAGTGAAATGAGCATGAGAACGTGTTACCCTTTGATCAAGCTCACCAATGATCTGCTCGGGAGGATGCATCCTTTGAATATGGTGTGGAGCCTCGTGGCGGGATGCAGTCTCCCCCTCAACTTATGCGTTGGAGTGGTCCAAGATGACCGATGTCGAGGTAGTTGCTTCGGGACCTTGGGCCGAAGTGGTCGAAGCGGGGTCGGCTTCGGGGGTTGATGTCGAGGGTAGTAGGGGTTCATCCTCGAAATCTCCGGGATCTTCTTCTTCGAAGATGGTCTGTTCCATGTCGTGTTTATTTGTCTGTTCAAGAGCAGAACTAATAGAGGGGGTCGATTCATCAAAAGTCACATCACATGACTCGATGACAGTGTTAGTTTCCAAATTATAAACACGGTAAGAATGACCATGTGTAGTGTAACCCAAAAAGATCCCGTCAGAAGAACGCGACTCAAATTTATCCAAATTACCACGTTTTAGGATAAAGCAACGACAGCCAAAAACTCGAAGATGAGTAACCTTGGGTTGTCTCCCAAAACACAGCTCATAAGATGTCAAATTCAAAATTGAGCGCAAGAAGATTCGGTTTGAGATGTAACATGCAGTGTTCATGGCCTCAGCCCAGAATTTTCTAGGAGTCCTATGCTCATCGAGCATCATCCTAGCCATCTCAACCAAAGTGCGGTTCTTCCTCTCAATGACACCGTTCTGTTGAGGAACCCGCGGAGCAGAGAATTGATGTTCTATGCCATGCTCCATGCAAAAGTCAACAAAGAGACTGTTCTTGAACTCAGTGCCATTATCACTTCGTATGAATTTCTGTGCACCAGGGAGTTCAGTGAAAAGTCTCAAAGCCAAGCTCCGAAAGTGTGAGAACACTTCATCCTTGCTGGCAAGAAAGAAGACCCAAGAGTAGCGAGAGAAATCGTCGACAATGACTAATACATACCACTTGTCGCCTAAAGAACTAACTCGAGAAGGACCTACAGTGTCCATGTGGAGAAGTTCTCCGGGTTGTTCAGTCATCACTGTGGTGACTGGCGAATGCGAAGCAGCAATCATTTTTCCATGTCGACACGGAGCGCAAACTAAATTCTTCTCAAACTTGAGCTTGGGCAATCCTTGGATCAAGCCTAGGGCACTTAGACGAGCGAGAAACTCAAAGCTCATATGCCCTAGTCTCCTATGCCACTTCCAAAGCTCAAAAGTAGAATGTGCAACAAGACAATGAGAAGAACCAGATGACTTAGAAAAATTAGCTCCAAAAACTCTCCCAACTCTAAAGATCTTACAGATCACAACGCCATCAGAATTGAGTACTTGCGAAGTATCGCGATGGAATCGCACTTCGAAGCCCTCATCAAGCAACTGAGATACAGACAACAAATTGTATCCCAGGTTTTCAACCAAAGCAACATCTTTGAGAGTGAAATTCGAGTTGATTCTTACCACACCTTTACCTTTCACTCTACTCCTTCGATTGTTGCCGAAGGTGATATGTTCCCTTTGCTTGGTTGAGGTGAGGCTGGAGAACCATGCTGCATCTCCGGTCATATGGCGCGAACAACCGGAGTCCATGATCCACGTGCCCTCCAAGCCTCGTTCTGTCGCCTACACATGATAAGAATATCTCGATCGCTCAGTGCTGAGGTGAGTGAAAAAATGACGAGGCATCCAGCACTGAGTGACACGAGTAGTAGGCACAGTAAAAATAGACTGTCTACGCACATGATAATCGGAATGATGCAAAGTGCGAGGTCTACCTACATGCTGTGATCGAACAACATGACGAGGTCTCCTACTCTGACGAGGTACAAAGCTACTCGCTCGGGGTCTACCACCATATGGAACATGGTGAACACCTCGAGGAGCAAAACCTCTCCGAGAAGCACGAGGAGCCTCAAAAGCAGGATGATAGTAAAACTCAAACTCATGCATACCTAAAGATGGGTAATGCATGTCCTGATAACTCATCGACTGAGAGCGTCGCTCATCCTTGATGTGACGAAAACAAAACCCAACCAAATGACCCGCCCACTGATAGTAGGAACAATGAAAAATTCTCCTAGGGGCACTCTCATGGGTCTTAGGAGCAACTCTCACAGGCTCCTTGGGCTTCTGTTGAGTGGTTTTCTTTGGAGGGATTTTCTTGGCAGGAGGAGTGGTTTTCTTTTGAGCTCGGGTAGGTTTCTTGGCTGAAGGAGCGTCTAACAGAGCTCTCTCTTTCTCTAGGGTAGTGGGAGAGGTAAAAACAGTTTTGTTTCCACTATCTGAAGGGATCCTCTCAAAACCCAAACCTAGAGCTAACCCTGCTCTGTCAGCACACATCTTGGTCTTGGCCAAGAGCAAATCCATCCTACCCTTTCCCTCAGTGCATTTAGTAACCACGAAAAGAAGGTATTCATTTTCAGACATGAGGTTCTCAGCTCACTCTCTAACAGTGCCTAGCTGGTCCTTAAGGGTAATGCAAGTGTCACAAATAGGTTGCACATCCTTAGAACTACCGACCCTCTCCAATCTAGCCTCTAAATCATGAACATGTTTATCACGTAAATTAATGCTTTCGCGTAATAAAGAACAGTTCATGCAATCAATTATATCATGAGAACTAGAATCAACCACCAAAAGCTGCTTCTGTGCAGTCTCAAGCTCAGATAGAGTTTGAGCATGTACAGAGCGCAACTGAGCAAGCTCACCCATGACTACAGTACAAGATTCACATTCAGCATCATTAACTTTAGACTTAAGCATAGCATACTCAGTAGAAACAGATTCTAGCCTAAGTCTAAGGTCTTTTCTTTCTCTAGCGGCTTGCACAAGTAATCTATCCTGACCAAGAACTACTTCATTCAGTTCATCTAATTTAATTAAAAGCTGGTCAGAAGATAGTGGTACCTCAGATGAGTCAAGCTCATCGCCGCTGTGATCGCTGTCGGCCATGAAACAAAGGCCGGTGAAGTCTCGTCCCTTCTTGTCCTTCTTGTCCTCCTTCCTTGGGGACTCCTCCTCCTCAGAGCTCGACTCCTCAGTTGAGGAAGTGTCGATGTCGCTGAGAGCAGCAACAAATGCTCTGGAAGCGGCTTTGGCTACTCTCTTAGCCATTTTGCCGCGCTTGCCCTTCACAAAAGGCTTCCTCTCCTTTTTGTGGTATTTAGGGCGCTCACTCTCATCTCTCTTCTTGAGTTTCGGGCAGTTGGCCTTAATATGAGAAGTGTCGCCACACTCAAAGCAACCACTGAAACCACTTCTCCTCTGATCCCGTCTCTCATGATGAAAGCGGGTGAACCTTCTGGCAATGAGAGCAAGCTCATCATCATCCAGAGTATCCACTTGCTCCTTTGTGATGGAGACCAGGGAGGACAAAGCAAAACCATCTGCAAGAACACAAGTACCAGATATGCTTGGTTCTGCAGCGGTGCCACGGCTAGTGCTAGAAACCAATGCCAATGGCTGTGGCAAAGAGCTTCTGTGCACAACAAGAGATGGCTTGGCAATCTCTGTGGACTTCAGCTTGCTGAAGAGCTCATCACAGGTCAAAGTGTCATAACCTGCAGACTCCTCAATGCTGGATATCTTCACTTCCCATATGCTACGATCAAGAGCATAGAGAAGCTTGATAGCCCTATCATTATCATTGTAAGCAAGCGTCCCGTTGGACCGCAAGTTACTCACTATCGCATCAAAGCGAGAAAATATGGCATCTATAGATTCATCAGGTGCCTGCACAAACAGCTGATACTGTTGATTGTATGTGCTTTGGCGCCTGGCCTTGATCTGTGTAGAGCCCTCATGAAAAATAGTGAGAGTGGTCCAAATTTCCCTAGCAGTCCTAAGGTGCTGCACCCTATCAAACTCACTCCGGCTCAAACCAATGAACAATATGTTTCTTGCCTTGGAGTTGGCATTATACTGATCCTTCTATGTTTGAGAGGTGCGAGTATCTGGGATGGAGTATTGTGAGTCCACAATCTCCCAAATTGCATTTCCTTGGCTTAGCAAGTAAGCCTCCATGCGCACCTTCCAGTATGCAAAATCAGTCCCATCGAACAGAGGAATTTTACTAGCTCTGTCCATGTCGCCAAGAGATCACAAAACCGGTTAAGGTCAACCGGTGATCTTAACCTGCTCTGATACCAATTGTTGGACCTGAAACGGCGACCAGAGGGGGGTGAATGGGAGATTTTAAAAACTTGGGCTAAAAATAGCCTTCTGTTTTAATTCAGTCTACTGCGGAACAGGCTTCGAACACAACCTTCGAAGTTCTGGTTCGGAGGTATTTGACAGCTCCGAACACTAGCTTCGCAAGGAGTAAAAGTCCGAAGCCAAGAAGACTTCGCTCAACACGCAACCCCGAAAAATAAACTCAGCCAAGTCAGTGCAGGCTCCGCACACAGGGTGCTTCGAGCAGGCTTCACACTTCACCCTTCGCAAGAGTGGACTATCCTCTAAGGACTTCGACCAAGTACTTAGCAACAGCAACTGGTGCTGGGCTTCGTACACCGAAGGTCTAAACGCACACTTTACGGACTTCGCTAAGGACCTCGACACGGGAAGAACGATGGGCTTCGAACAGGGCTTCGCTAGTAAACAGCGAGGTCTAGCCTCCAGTTACACAGAGCGAACACACACTGAAAAAGCACACTTCGCACAAAACACACTTCGCCTAGACAGGCTTCGGTGCACTACTACTAGCGAGGTATGCAAACAAGCTCAAGCAGAAAAATGAACACAGAAGCAGGGCTTTGCTGCTTGAACAAGGAACACTAAAAATGAACTCACTGGATGAATACAGAGAGTGGTGGCTAGCACAGGAGCTCAACAGTAAATGCTCAAAGTGTTAAATGTTACCTACCCAGCCCCCATATTTATAGCCACTATTCACCCAAGTGAATTGACTACTTTACCCCTAGGGTTTACATTGGTTTTGTCTCTACAGAACAGAGGGGTACAAAAGGTAGTCAACTTTATTTGGAGGCTTCTCTGTCAGCTTTGCAGAGGGGACAACGCCAGCTTTTTGCAGAGCAGACACTGTCAGCCTTTACGGTCTTTGACTTTTCTGAAGCCCCCTTCGCACGCAAGGGGTGCGGTAGCTTCGGTGAGAAGCCTTGAGCCTGACAGCCTTCGCTTCACCGAAGTCAGCCTCCGATACAGTGACGGTTTTGAGCCGAAGCCGTCAAAGCCCTTGGGCCTTCGCACCACCACCTTCGGAGTGGACCACCACGGCTTCACATCTTCTCCCAGCTCAAACTCCGTCAGTCCGTGTACCGAAGCCATGCATGGCCAAAGTACCACAAGTCATCCTTCACTCCGAAGCCAGCCTTGCTCCGAAGCCATCTTCACTCCAAAGCCCCACCTTCGGAGTACCACCCTTCGAAGTCCCTCCTTCGTCTAAGGCCTCCGCATGAAGCATTCCATGAGCACTTCGTCGCAGTGTCTCTCCCCGAGCACACTCCTCGACGAGCCTCACCCGGACCATGCCTTCGATGGACCTCGACTTCTGAGACCTTCGTCGGGTACCTTCGAGTGTCTCCCTCCGGAGCACACCTCGAACACCTTGCCTCTACTGAGGACTTGATCCACCATACTCCGAAGTCACCCCATCCAGAGTAACCTTCGAAGTGCCTTGCCTCCGAGGACTTTGTCTCGGAGTACCTTCACCCGGAGCCACGCTCCGCACTCACTGCCTTCTCCTGGTGCACCTCGACCCGAGGTCCGACCTAGACCCCTTCGCAACCACCGTGACGGAGCTCCCCGCTCCCCTGGCATCCAGCCTCCTGCTTGACCCAGGTTCACCTGCTACGAATCGTCCGTCGCCTCCGAAGTCCCCTGCGCACCACAGACAAACAGACAAGTGTATCCAGTACTCCGGAGACCTCTCCGGGTTAGCAACCTTCGGCACACACTCCGGTGTACCGCCCAAAGTACCGAGACCTTCGGTACAAACCCAGTCATCATGTACTGTCGGACCCCTCCGATAGGCACACTCCGCTGCAACAGCTGCAGCAACCAAGACCACTGAACCCTTCGGTGAAAGGTTCGGAGGTACCCCTTCGAACCAGAGGTTAAACACAGTCAATCACTCATCACAGACTCCGAAACCAACCCTTGGTTTCTCAACTTAGGTCAGACCGATGGGGTGCCGTCGGTTTGACCGACTGTTGCTTAAAATAGCCTGACGAAGGGGCTCCAGTCAGACTGGCCCTGTGCCCCGGTCGGACTGGCGACGGCAGATCCGATATGTTAGAACCTAGACGACCTAGCAAACGAGATCCGATTGCCTCCAAATTTTGCAGACGTGTTCAAGGAGATAATTGAGCTGCAAAGATAATAAGAGATCAACCACAATTCGGCTAGAGGGCCGAATTGCCGAGTAGGGCGATAAAAACTGATAAAAAGGATAGCAATCCGTTACGTGGATTAACGGGAGGTTCACAAGCGAACCAACAAGGGTTACCGTGATTATGGACGCGGCAAACGGAGGGCTTTCAAGCAAACCCACGAAGACGCAGAAAGTAAAGAAAATAAATGCGATTCAAAGCTAGGGCTTTTGATTTTTGGATTGGAGAGAGAGAGCTTGAATCGGCCTTGCCCCCAGTATTTATAGGGGGTGGGCTGGTTATCCCTAGCTAGAGATAGAGTTAGATGTGACCAAAACCTGTTAAGATAAGATTTGGACAAAAATACCTCGAATCCTCCTCGGATCCATATTCTGGACCCTAGCCGGTCTGACCGAGCCCATGGGTCCGGTCTGACTGGACCTGGCCGGTTAGACCTGCCTACCATAGCCGGTCAGACCGGCCTTTGCCAGGTTTGACTAATTTTCAGTCAAAAATACCATTTTTCAGTATTTGCCTAATTTGACCATTAATGCCATTTTTTGCTATAAAAAATACCATTTTTCAGTATTTGCCTAATTTGACCATTAATGCTATTTTTTGCTATAAATAGGGACAAATTGATCCTGATTTTGATAATAATTGATAAGAAATTGTTTTCATATATTGTGTATGTCAAATATATTTAATATTGCATTCTTTTTCATAAGTTCTAACTTTTCGTACTAATAAATACTCATTTGTGCTTGTTTTCAATAAGGTGTCGAAAAAGTTGAAGAGTATCCCAAAGAAACTTTTCAGCAGGAAGAGTACGGTGAGTGAGGACACTCTATTCCAAGATAGTTCTGTTTCTTCAAGCAGGCGTCGTCAAGAGCTCTTGAGATACGTAGACCTGGAATTGCGGGGTTGAATTATATTTCTAAGAGATGATGAGGTAACCTTCAAATTGAATTTTATGCCAGTTATAAATTATTACTAATTGTTTTTCATACCATTTTGCAATATTAATTGGAGGGTGCGGGCAAGGAGGATGACTCGGAGAGTGCGGGGCAGGAGGCTGACCCAGAGGGTGCGGGGCAAGAGGATACAGACAGTGCGAGGTAGGCGGAGGGTGCAGGTCAGGTCTACATAGATCCTCCAGGGTCCGCATCATCCTCACATCGTTTTAAGATGAGCCACCTGGTCACCCCACCTATAGCCCCTTTGGTTGGAAACAAGATCGAGATCATGCTTGTAGGTGATGGGTAAGTCTCGTACTCTGGTCTTTTGCTTTACTGCCAAAAATTATTTCAGTTTATTAACTTTATTTATTATGTATTTATAGATCTTGGATTGACTTTAGGTTTGACGACACTTCAAGGGTCAGACAAGTTAACCAGATATTGGGTAACATATGTCGTCTTCACTACCTAAGGGTGCTGACACTACCGACCGATGAGCAGCAACTATACATAACATGGGACCAATACTGATTTGCTCCTGACGGGGACTACGGAACTGCCTAGGGTGCAGTGTATCATGATTTCTAGGTATGTTTTTATGTATTGTTTTGTTTTAACTCAAAACTTCTGAAGTTATAGTAGGTTACTAATATTAATGCATATCTTATTATATTTTTCCGTTACATTTTTGCTTGCCAGAATCGGGCAATCATCATAATCATGCCCTTATTGTCTTTAACAACAATGCACATAAGGTTGTGAAGGATGCAATTTCGTATGCCCCGATTCACGCGAACAATCATTACTACAAAGGAAAATTAGGGCAACGAATGAACAAGGCGATGGGTTCTTTAACAATATACTTGACTGAGGAGCAATATCATTAGGTAAACAATTCTAACTCTTTTAATCTTTGATTTTGAGATTTATTTTCATATAATGCATAAGCTTTACATCTGTTCGGGTGAGGATTCCATGGTTTACACTCCGTGACGATGCCTACTTTGAATTATGCAAGCTTTGGTCTTCAAGTGAATTCAAGAAGGTTTTTGAGAAGAAAAGACTATGTCGTGGAACGGATCCAAAGCATAGATATGGGCCCGATGGATATATCTGCTTGGCTAAACGCATGGTAAGACCTACACTTGTCACTTTATCTATATATACATTGTAATTTGACTAACTCATATCTACAGGAAGCTAAAACTGGTGTTGCGCCAAGTGACATCGAGGTTTATATAGGTGGTCATAAAAAAGTAGATCCTTCACATCTAGATATATTGTTTAGTCAGTCAGCCACAGATCATTTGGTGAGATGTTAACCATTTTAAGAGTTTGCATCATTTTTCTCCATCTAATAGGCATTGTTGGTTTTTTATAGACGCAATAAGGTCAACAAATGGTTCAACTCCTTAGAGTGGAGTATGATTGACGGAGGCAACCCGTCGACCCAATGGTCGTGTACTTTAGTGGAGGTAGAAAGAACCATGGATGGTGAGGTGATGTTTCTCAATGTTTTGTGTGTGGTACTGTAATAGTAAATAATGTATTCAATATTGTGGGTATTTTATGTTCAATGGAATAATTGACTCAAGGGAGGTGAGAGCTCAGAAGTCAACTCAGTCGTCGCAGGGCTCTTCAGGAGTTAGCTCTAGACGTCACCGCTCAGAAGAAAACCCGAAAGTGCTTCAGCTGTCGAAGGAATTGAGGTAGTCACGCGAGGCAATGAGGCAATATCAAGAGTATTAGAGCAACTCCAAGAGTAGCCCTCAAATCAAGGCCCCTACTTTTGATTTGAGGGCTTCTCCTATTTTTGAGAGGCCTATTTTTCGCGTTCTACTCCAACAGTGGCTCTCAAAACGGAGCCCCTATTTTCAATTTCCACAATTTCTTCACACACTATAGACAAGTATTTGATAAAATCATAGTACATAATAAATTATTTATTATTTAATAATGAATTACTATATTTAAATATTCAAATTTTTAAATGCAAAACAAATATTCAAATTTAAATATAGGAACATAATCATCTATCATATTAAACAATAGGAACATAATCATCTATCATATTTAAATATTCAAAATTTTAAATTCAAATACAAATATTCAAATTTAAATATATCAATATAATCATCTATCATATTAAACAATAGGAACATAATCATCTATCATATTTGAATATTCAAATTTAAATATTCAGATTTTTAAATTCAAATACAAATATTCAAATTTAAATATAGCAACATAATCATCTATCATATTAAACAATAGGAACATAATCATCTATCATATTTAAATATTCAAAATTTTAAATCTAAATAAAATATTCAAATTTAAATACATGAACAAAATCAGCTATCATATTAAACAATAGGAACATAATAGTGTATCATATTTAAATATTCAAAATTTTAAATACAAATACAAATATTCAAATTTAAATATAGAAACATAACCATCTAAGCAACAGGAACATAATCATCTATCATATTTAAATATTCAAATATTTAAATGCAAATCCAAATATTCAAATTTAAACGAGCGGGAATCGCGCGCGCCCATGTGGCGCAGATGAGAGCCGGGATAGAGGCCCCTAGGGATGAGGGATTGGTGGCCTTTTTTGAGAGCCCTTCTATTTATGAGAACCGAGTAAAGCCCTGTTGGACCTCGATTTTTCTCACGATTTTCAAAAATGAGTTTGAGAACTCAAATATGGCCATGTTGGAGTTGCTCTTATGCTGCTTGCTTAGCATAGCAGCAGACGATGATGCAAATAAGTTTAGTTTGTTACATTACAACTATATAACATTACAACATGTATAGCAAATGGTTCATGCCTAGTCGATGGAAGTTACGAGATTTTGCTGACGTGGCCGAAAGTCTTCGCTAACTTCCGTCAGTCACGCCTGGCCGACGAAAGTTAACTAATTTCCATCGGCGGCCGGCGGAATTTAGCTAACTCCCATCAAAATGCCTCTGTCGGCCAGATGCCGACGAAAGTAATACACCCCGATATATAACTATATCATTTGTGTGCATGTAAAAAGTAGTTTAGAAATGATAATATATTAAAGTGTTGCCAAGAACTTAAAAAGTCATACATGCGTTGATATATTAATAGAGTAATACACGTATCAAAGTTGATTTTTTATTAGATACATGTCAAAAACAGAGAGGAGTACTATCTAAAATCTAAAAAGGTACAACTAAATTAAAATTTTCTGAACCAAATTCTAAAGTTTTTGATAGCGTTTATTCTTTTCTTTTTTTTTGCATTTTTGTTTCACAAATACACATATAAATTTCTTATCTCGATTTTTGTTTCGGTTGCAAATAAGCTATTAGTTGGTTCTTTTTAGTTTAAAGAGATACAAGTTACATCCCTTTCGCTCTCACACTTGTGGATCGACAATAACTCGTGCGATATCTACTAGACCTCGTTTCTTCTGTGACCGACGTTGCGTGTGAATTTCGTAAACTCATAGATGAAGACGGAGTTCTTTCTGATATTAAGATTTTATCATATAATATAGCTACTTCACTATCTAGCCCTCTCGACTGAACCAATACCATAACTCTCTTTTACTTAATTTCTCCGCCTACTTTCTCATTAACAGGAACTTAAGAGATACCTATATATATTTTGAGAAGGACTTGTATTTTTCGATGGCGGCGTTTTGCGTTTCATATGAATGCAACAATAAGTTCAAAAACTGCGCCAACCCCAGAGTCAAGAGAAGGGGAATGTTCCATGGTATATGCCTCTAAACCGTTGACGACGACGACCTCTCCGTGTTGACAAATTTGTTTGCAGGACGGATCGCTGGCATGCCTAGCTGTTTGGTCCTGTTCATGGCGAAGAGGATTCAATCATAGCGTTAGCTGTGTCTTTGTTAAGATAATGGTTATTGCAGGTGATTGGCAGGCTACTTGCTAGAAATCGGATCAGAGATTTATGCATTTCTGCATTTTAGTATGCTCTAAATTAGGGGTGGCAACGGATGGAGCGGGGCCGGGTTGATCAATACCAGCCCCGAACCTGGTCCCGGTAGGACCTGACCTCATTAGCCCCGTGGATTGATTTCCCACCCGAACTCGAACCCGCCGGGTCCCCGCAAACCCGGCGGGTCCCCGTAGATCCGCTTTTACATTTTAAAACACATATTAGGATCCGATAGTCGTCTTCACTGCCGCAAGTTGGGGAGTTGGGACGGCAACACGTGTGGGTATGAGTCTTGGGTTTAGTGGTTGATGACTTGATGATTGTTAGGATTTTTTGTATCATCACATTTTGGTATTTGGTCTACACATATTAGGTTTTTTCTTCTAAGTCGGGGACCCGCGGGTCAAAAAATAAACCCGCACCCACCTCCACTCTTACACGGGGCCCCAACCCGACAGACCTACGGGAAAAAATTGGCTCCGACCCTGGCCCCGTAGGGGCGGGTCCCCGAACCCATCAGGTGTATTGCCACCCCTACTCTAAATACTCGTTGATCCGTGAATATCTCTCTGGTTAGCCTTTTGAGCTACTTGCGCGCCGTAATCTTTTTAAATTATTTAGAACGGATACGGAAAACATATGAAGATTTTGTGTTGAGTCAACTTATATTAATTGGCATTTAATAAATATATTACAACGGAAATTAGTGATCAAAATTATGCACCATGCGAATGTGAGATCACTTATTATAAGTAAACTGTATGATGGCGTTGTCACGTTGGATTGGCAACAATTTTTGGAAAATTCAAATGCACCAAGTGGGCGCATCAATTTTCACAAAATTTTATCCAAATATAACCTTTTGTTGTGTTGGTTTTTCGCCTAAGAGAAGGTTGGAAATTTTGTTTTCTGCTTCCTTTCTTTAAAAACTCTACTTTTATCTTTACATACGTTCTTGTTTCATAAATCAATAAATTTTATTTCTTCGATATCTCTTAAATACCACATTACAATACTATTTTCTTATTAATAAGAGATTTTTATTTTAATCTAAGTACTAATTTATTAATTTTATCTCAGAAATAAAACCTTGAAGAGACAGAGCTAGTATTAATCACTAATTGGTACAGTCATTGGCTAGGATCATCCTCTCGAGCATATTCAATGGCCACTTGTGGAAACCTCCAATTCTATGGCCAACTTTATTCAACGAGTCAAGACGACCCGAGCAAGCTACTGTAGCTGTCTACTACAGTACTCTGTCACGATGGATTCCGTGTTTGACTTACAGACGCGTGCGTTGACCCTGCTCCCGACTAGCAAATGGTTCTGCCCTGCCCCTATGGACATAGGGTTGTTTGTTTCTAGCCAAATTTTATCATATCCAAGGTTAGGTAAGTTTAATTAAATTAGAAGATATTTAGTTGCTGCTATAAACTGTAATAAGATTCTTCTTAATTTCACATGTCAATAAGTTAAAAAAATGTGACAATATTTTCTGAAAAACCTCGAGTCTAGCCACTTTACTGGAGACCTACAGTACACTATCGCACGCAAGTTTTTCCATAGACATGATTTTTTTTAAAAAATATAAATCGGTTTAGAACTACTTCTTGATTGTTTTTTATCTTTTCTTACGTGTTTACTATTGTGAAATAAATATTACATCAATCATAAATAAATAACTCATATTTTTAAAAGCATGCTAAATGAAAGATAACTAAGTTATTTAAGCTGATTTATTAAATCATTTGAGTCAACTTATTAAATTTTAAAACAGAGTAACTTGGCTAGATACTGGTAACACAGCCACCGTATTCACCGTAACCATTTTGTTAATTTGCCTGCTCACTCGTGATGAATTACTTTTTATGAATATATATAACAATTTACCACTTTTGAAAAGTTATTTTCAATTATTTGTACTTTAGGTCTATAATTATAGACTCAGATTGTCAAAGTTCACGACTTTTCTAAACTATCAATTGTCTTCACATTGTTTGGATTGCTTCAAGATGTAGATATCCTTGGCACACCTTTTGCTCATTCAACCCAATAACTAATCAGTGAATATAGCTATAGATTTATTTTGTTATGCTTGGGCCAGACCTAAACTAGATCTTGTTTATGTTTTAAGGTACGTTCGGTAGGGCTCTAGCTTAAATTTCTTTGTCCTATGAAGCTATAGATAGAGCTAAGTCAAACACTTTTCCTAAAAAATAGACTTGAGAGTAGTTTAGAAAAATAAACTAAAGTAATAAAATAGAGTCTAACCAACTTCAAATGCTCTGCTTCAATCTCAGTATAAATTCTAGGATCTAAAACTCAATCAAATAGACCCTTAGTTTTGTTATGTCACTGTCCAACTCCTAACCACTGTGGAGATTTGCACGCATGCTAGCTTCTCCTCCCCCACTAACCATTGCAGAGCCTTGCAACGGCAAACTCTCTAAATATTATTTAGTATTTTTCTCTTTTTTAAATGTTGTACTTTTATCATAATATTTGATTATTCATTTTATTCAAAAATATTTGTGAAGTATCATTTATTTTGTTATAATTTATTTATTTATTTTATTATAATTTGTTTTATTATTGAAAGTACGTTAAGCATAAGTAATATTTTTGCATATTCACGTAAAATTTTTGAATAAAACAAATTATCAAATATTATAATAAAAATCAACAACCCCGTATTTATTTAAAATAGAAGGATGGAGTATTAGCAAGAGTTCCCATCCCTTCCACCTAAGGGCTGGTTTGGGAGCCCAAAATCCCAGCCCATTCCCTGGGGATGGGCCGGGATTTTAGGCTAAAATCCCGGCCCATCCCCAGGGAATGGGCTGGGATTTTGGGCTCCCAAACCAGCTCTAAGGGCATGTTCGGTTAGGAGGGGATTGAAGGGGATTGGAAGGGATTGAGGGGGATTGGAGGGGATTGTAGTATAAATCCCCTCCAATCCCTCCCAATCCCCCTCAATCCCCTTCCCCAAGAGGATTAACCGAACATGCCCTAATCCGGGTATCCTCTAACCTGTTGTTAGCTGGAGCTTGAGCGCATTAACGATGAGCTTACCTTTGCATGTTTCCCTCCTTCAATCAGATGAATATTGAAGACGCCCTAACCTCGGGATTTTTAAAATATAGTACTACGTATAAAGTTTTAGGTCTTGCCATTACTATCTAATTATAAAATTGGTAAAACACACAGTTTTTTTGGGCAAAAGACCGTGCTGAGCTCAGGCTCGCAATTTTTGGTCGGGCCTTTTGAAACCCGGCCCGGCCCGGCCAGGCCCAATTGTGAACAGCGGAGAGAGAAACGCTGCGACATTTTGCTCGTCAAACACGTGCGGGGTAAACTGGGACATGCGATCAATGTGAAGTACGTATACGAATCAAAAGGAGGAAAATTCATACGGTAATTAATAAAGGCCCATTCAGGCCCAACATGGCCCACAATCGAACAGCAGCGGGGTACGCTGTACGCATGCGCTGGCTTACCCGAAAAAATAAATAAAACCAGAGAGAGAGAGAGAGAGACGGAGAGCAGCCGATAGAAACACGAGAAGAAAAGTCAAACATGCCGATGTGTCCCCGTTGACCTCTTCCGTTCACACATGCGGACAAGCACTGCGACGTCAAACAGTATTCATTCTGATTCTCTCGTGTTACCCATTTTATCATACGCCAATTTTTGCTTATAACGTAACCTAGTCTTGCAATAATGTTATATTTGCAGACTTATACTAATTACCACTGGATAAGAGTCGGCCCCGTGAGTTGCTTGCTGTCGTTAAAAAATGTGACATAATATTGCCTAAAATAAATAACAAATGTTATCAAATACCGTATTCACTTATGTATGACATAATATTGCCTAAAAATATGATGAGAGTTTTTATCTTGATTATAAATGTAGCAATATATTTATATTTAAATCACTACACTAAAACATTCAAACAGAGACGTTTTATTTTGTCTTCCACGTAGAACTAAGTCGTATCTGTATAGATTGTCTCAAAAACAGTTTTAGAAAGTATGATGAGAGTTTTTATCTTGATTATAAATGTAGCAATATATTTATATTTAAATCACTACAACAAAACATTCAAATGGAGACGTTTTATTTTGTCTTCCACGATAGAACTAAGTCGTCTCTGTATAGATTGTCTCAAAAACAGTTTTAGAAACTGTACCCGTGTTATTTAAAACGTTGTTAGAGACATGTAAATTTGTTATTTTAGTGTACCATAGGCGTCGATCCAACCTAGTTTTAATTTAAATATCTATTTTTTGTCTAAATAATTATAATATTATTTTTATGGAACAATAATTATGTTATTTGTTTTTAAAACAGACTAAATGATTCAAATATTATTTCACGGTGATGATAGTGAAGTGTCTATTTTTTGAATGATCATAAATTATTTACATTTTTTCTTAAGAAACCTTAATGATTTATATACTTTTTCTGTTTAAATATTTAATATTATTTGGATGACGATGACAGACATATGATAAAAAGATGTTTTAAAACTCATCTCCACGTATAAGACATACTAAAATGTCTTAATATTCATCTTTAAATAATATAATTTTGTGCTAACCTATAAAACGTCTCAAACAACATCTTTAATCTTTAAATAATGTTGCTATTTCTTAAAGATGTTCAAAGAAATTTTAAAAGATTTAGTGTAATTCCTATATAAAATCCTATAAAATTCGTGTGTTCACAAGAATCTCTAGCCTGCTTACGTACATTATACTTGCTCTTTATTCTTTAATGTCGAAAGAGCTAGCTAGCTATGCACGTCCGGCTCGATCGATGAGCTAGCTAGCCATGTGCGTTTCGACATCGTGCTTTCGTCGACGACTGGCGGTCGCCGGCCGCGATCGCGATGACGTACGACGAGTAGACGATTATGTCCATCACGTCGACGATCGAAACGAGAGCGGAGATTTCGCGAGCTAGCGGAGCAGCGACGGACTAGAAAAAAATTTAAAGAGTGCTGACTCAATCACAAATAATATATATAAATATATGCCATTATTTTAAATATTTATTAAATATAATATTATAATCATAACAAAAATATTAAAATTATAAAGGATTTGTACACAAATCTATCAGAAATATACTGAAAATATTCTGGAAATATAAAAAAATACACGTGACTCCGACCGGTAGGGGAGCGCACGCCCCCATTGCACCCCATCCGCCGCTGAGCTGGAGCCGCCTGCCCATAGTTATCGATCGGTCCGTAACCTTGGTAAATTATTTAAAATTCAAAATCTAATATAAAGAGTAATAAAATTATTTAAAATAATTTCTTAATATATATAAGACGTATATAAATTAAAAAGTATTATAATTTTTTATACACCATTTAAATATTAATATATTTTAGGATAAATTCTATAGTAGGTCTAAGGGTGTGTTCGGTTGAGTTGTGGCTATGAAGAAAATTATTATGGGTTGTGGGTTGTGAAAAAACTATTGTGAGATGTTAGCTGTGAAAAAGCTGAAAATCGTTTAGCCAATTGTGAAGAAGCTACTTTGAGTTGTGAGTTGTGTAAAAAGTTATTTGTAATGCTCTTATATGCTTCGAACACTGATTATATGTAAAATTAATCTTTGTTAGTTTTGCATATACCATCAACATCTAGTTCAGTAGGTTCATTCACATTCGCAAAATGGAACTGTAAATTGTTTACATTAATCAGATCCAAACAAATTTGGCACTAGCAAATCCCATAAACCATATCGCTTATAGTGATCATAAGTATAGTGATCATAAGTAGTTAGCCAACAATTCCCTTAAGCATTGTCGAGAATCAAAGAGCAAGTTTTATTGGAACAGATTCAGACTACAATTGACAACATGGAAAAATCTTGACCAAATGAAATCATTGATGCTAACTATATTTACACACTGTCTTATACTGTATCTTTCATTAAAGCTCACTTTCTACTTTTTAGTCTTTTACTTAACACTACAAATCAACTATCAAGAGAAAACAACTAATACTCCTGGTAAACTGTCATGTTACATTTCCTCTGCCTATGTTGATATCATAGTAGATGTAGCCTATTAACAGGTAAAACCGTAAAAGCATTCACAATTTTGCTGCTTTGGTATACAGCACATAGCAGATCTCACTTCTATGAACTCTAGTTTACCGTAGATGGTCATGATCAATGAAACCCAACAAAGGAGCATGCCATCATCAGTTTACTTTTCTTTCAAGCAGCCAACTCAGTTCAGTTACATCATATGAATGCACAACATCATGCAATAAGATTCAAAAAATAAGGCCATGAAGTAAAATGTATCTTTTGACAATTGTAATTCACTAATACGGTGAAAATTCTAGTTGCAGATGATATAGTTTACCTTGTGGATGAAAATTCAACAGTTTCATTTCCTTCACTACGTCACTATACTGGTAATCCTAGCATAAAAAGTGTATATACTACACGAAATAGTTGACCTTTACAAAATTATAGAACATGCAGAAATAGATCCACTACAACAAAAACGGTCTTTAGTGACGCAATTTTAGTGTGGATAAAAGACACGCGTCAGTAATACACTTTTTGTGACGGGTTGCTTCACACGCGTCAGTAATGTTGTCTCATTTGTGACGGGTCGCAATAGGACCTGTCACTATAGATGAGGCTGGCAGGGGCGCCCAGGTTAGTGATGGGTCATACAGTTATCCATCGTTGAAGGTTGCCCCTATAGTCACAGTCTGTGTTGAACCATGTCACTAAATATGGGGCACCACATTAGTGACAGTTGGTAGTACCACCCGCCACTAAAGAGTGTTGCATCTGAAACCCTAAGGCCACTATTAGTGGCATTCTTATATGGATAACCATCACTGATGATATGTATATAAGTGTCTCACGCAAAGAGCTTCGCACTTATATCTCCCAAGTCCCAACCGCCGCCGTCTTCACCATAACTGTCGATCGGCAATGCAGTTGCTAGACTTGCCGATGACGACCCACAACGTTACGTGCTCCGGTGGACCGAACCACACCGTATGTAGCATCAACATCGTCCGACCCAAGGTATATTTTTATCCAAAATTATAAATCGTATTTTTGTACGCGACACAATATGTGAAATAATTAGAGTAGTATCTTGGTTGTTTTGTTATTTATAGATTGTAACAACATGGAGCTGGATGTATCTTGATTGTCGTACTTGAAATGAGTATTTGAGTGGGGTGAAGTTTTCATGAATAGTGCTAGAGATGACATGGAATCTAGTGGAAAGACTAAAATGTGGTGTCCATGTTATGATTGTAGGAATGAGAAGAAGTTTACAAATTCAGAATATGCGTATGACCATTCGCTGAGATGTGGATTCAAGAAGGGATATCATATATGGAACAAGCATGACGAAGAAGGAGAAAATGAGGGTGAAGTAGATCATCAGATTGGTAGTAAAGATGAAAGTTGGGCCATTGATACAGATTACATGAGCGACAATGACATTTTAGGAATTCCAAAAGATAACTATATTGATATTGTGGATATGTTGATCAGATGGTGCGTGATGCGGAGGAACAAGTTGCATATTCTAAAGGGGACTTTGCCCAGTTACAAAAACTTGTACAAGACCCAAAAACACCGATATATCCTGGCTACAAAGAAAAGTACATGGTCTTATACACTATCTTGACAATGCTACAAATGAAGATGACATGTGGATGGTCCGATGTGAGTTTCAAAGCATTACTGAATTTTCTAAAGGACCTAGTGCCAGAAGAGAATAAGATTCCTACCACTGTGTATGGTGCTAAGAAGATCGTATGTCCTCTAGGGTCGGCTATAGAGAAAATACACATCGATTCAAGAATAGAAAAAACGATGATGAATTGGACGATGGGTGTAATAGAAGGAAAGTGGTCATGCGTGAGGATATTGAATCCCATAGAGGCATTTTTCTTGATGGCTCAATACTAACATATTGGTGGGCAAGGGAGGGATCCCAGTGCACCGGCTAGAGAACGTGGAGGTCATTGGGGTCGACGGCGATGCATAAATCATTAGGGAAGTCATGCACGCGGCCTCAGCAAGGGGGATGTGGTGTGACCACATCAGGAGCTTCCTTTGCCGCTTGCAAGGGAGCAACGACAGGAGCAAGGCTATTGCGGTCATGGACGCTATAGAAGATGCCATAGCGTGAGCCAGATCTAGCACCGAGGAAGGAAGGATGAGCGCTCTCATGACGAAGAAGAAGAGGTGGCGACAAAACAGTGATGCAGCTCAAGAGGGAAAATGGGGAAAGAAGGAAGCCAGAGCCATTAAAGTTGGTCCAGAGGTGCCGTAGATTTTGCACTATGCTAAAAGTTGCTTCAGGAGAAAGCACTTGGGGTGGAAAGGCCGTTTGGTTGGCTTTTGGCTTCTAGGTAGCAGAAGCTGCTCCCAAAAGCTAAACCAAAGGGACCCTAAATTGTTGTATGTTGCGACGGTGACAAGCTGAGTGGCCGACCGGTCCATCGCTAGGTACATGACTTGACTTTTCCTCCTGCCTATCCGGCAATATGATCTCCGCTCTTTAATGATGTTCTCATGAACGCAGATAAGCTCCACCGATAGGACACCGCCACTGGGCCGGTCAGTTATGGGTCTTATGGCCGAGCCTAAGGTGAGGCAAACGACGGCTAGTCGCTGGCCTGTAGGAGACACTGAAACAGGGAGTAGTTGTAACGGTTGGAAAATTGGTGGCGGTGAGAAATTTTTTAATAATTTTTTATAAAAAATATTCAGTTTTGGATAGCCGATTTAAAAAATTATAGAAATGGGCACCCGTCGACCGAGTATTCTATACCAAATATTCTTTGCACTCGGTGCTTGCATTTAGATGTTCAAGTATTATAGTATCATTCTTTGTGTGGATGGAACTTTTCTAACTAGAAATTATAGAGGTTAGATATTTATGACAATTGGTGTTGACGGCAACAACCAGGTTGTGCCAATTATGTTTGGTTTTGTGGAATGTGAAAACTATGAAAGTTAGTTGTGGTTCTTACGGCAGTTGCACATTGGAGTTGTTCAAGGCAGGCAAAATGTTTGTGTGATACATGACCGACATACTGGGTTTATAAAAGCAGTCCAACATATGAAGAATGATCCGGACGAGCCTTATCCTTGGAGGGACATTCCGTCTCGATGGTGTATGCATCATTTATGTGCAAATTTCTACTGTCACTTCGGAAAGAATAAATAATCGACTAATCTATTCAAGAGAGTGTGTGCCCAAAACCAAGAGAGAAAGTCCAAGGCCTTGTGGATGAAACTAGATGATTTGACTTCGAAATACAAGCATGAGGTCGCAAGACAAATAGTTTGAAACTGATCTAGAGCTAGAGCCAGGGCCACTATGTTCACTGCCCATAGATGATCAACAGACAATACGCAAATGGAAAAGGACAAAAGTTCTTTGCTTTTCATATTGAATAATATTCGAGAGTAGAGAGCACTGGTCTCTACTTATTTACGCCAAGATTTAGTAGAGCCTAGGCCCACCAAGAATGTCGCACAGTCAATAGAAGTCAAAAAGGGGTTCGATCAAAGGTGGTCAAAAAAGCCCATCCATATTGTTACAATGTGAACGGACATGCAAGAGCCGATGAAGGAGAGAGAAGATAAGGATTATCTAGGATCGGTTATAAGGTAGATTACTTGGACGACAAGTTTCTGGACTATAAATATGTATCTAATTAGCTAGGTTTAGACACAATCAACCCCTACAAACTACTACTTTCAGCACATCATCACCCTTAGATTCCCAAGGTAAATCCATGCGGGGCTTGGCACTTGGAACCGGGCCGCATTGTCTCGATCTCCAGCGAAGAGGTGAGTCCCGTCACCCCACAACGGTCACATTAATTAAGGTTTGTTCTTCGAGGCTGTATTGTATCGATCTCTTGAGGTATCGGCTTGATCGGTGTGATCGTTGGGTTTATCTTAGTATATTTTGCTAGGTCTAAGGCTGCATCAGTTTTGATCTTTTAGATTGATGTGAATTAGGTATCATAGTTTAATACTTCATTGGTTAAGTCTGACATCTTGATCTATTGTATCATGTTCATTCTATGTACCATTCATCTAAATAAAGTATGCTCGATGCGTTGAAGTGTTATTGATTTATCGTGATTAGCGACTGTCTCAGTTGAGTCCGATCTTGTAGTTGCGGTGATTTAATGATATGAATATGTTATTTGGCATGCTAAGTTTAGTTTCTATTGGAGTACAAGCTGATAGGTTATCTTTATTTCCATGCTATGTTTCATCTCCACCCGGGAGGCATTCATCGGCCCTGTTGCACAAAGATGTTATCCTATCGCCCGATAGAGTGTTCAACCCGATAGCGTGGGTGTGGTCATCGGCCCCGTGGCCGATAGGCGTGCTTATTCCTGCTTATTTTATTTCGCCACAGTCATCGACTTGATAGACGATCGACGTTTCTACTAACGATATTTCTTTATGATAACATATCATTTGTAGGGTCAAACTGATTGGCGTGCTTAGAACCTTCTAAGATTATAGGACCTGCACTGGAGTTAAGCAGATCTCCCAAGCCACATGTGTGATCAAAAAAATACACCAACACGCTTTTTGGCACGGTCGATGGGACCTTTTTCAGATCACTCATCCATGGCGGGCGAAATCAACGACAGTAACATAATATCGGTCATCATGGATGCTCTGACCGATGAACAAAGAGCAGAAGTACTGGATCACGTGGAGAACTACAAGAAAATGTGCCTCGATACCTTCGGCATGACTCGATCTAGCCTCGTCCAGATGAGTGAGTTGCTAAGACCAGCCACGACCGATGAGATCCCTTCACAGGCTGAGAGTCCACGAATTATGTTTCAAGAAGCCATCGACAACGCTCTGCACCACGCCCTCATCAATCAGTCTGAGGTATTGGTTAATACCTTGCAAGGGTTGATCAAGAAAACTATTGACGAGACAATTACTCAAGAGTCGGCGCAAGGCCATTTTATTTTGCAGCCTTTAATGTGAGTCAAGTTTAATCATACAGAATAATTAAATCATAGATGATGCAACATATTATAACTCGAGGAGTACAGTCAGCTCTCCTCGCTCAACGGTCTTTACATGACCAATCAACATGCAACACTTCTCAAACATATACTAACTGTGGGATGTCACGCAACCCACCCTTGACTGTGGGCTCGGCTTTTCGAAAAGATTTAGACTATGATCAAAGGTGTACCACTGTACCCACAAGGCACTCATTCCCATACACCGTAGTGTGTCCAAATGACCCAAGTCACATGAATTCATGCCAAAACCTTTAACATAAAGCGCTCCAACCCAATGACACACACTATAGGTTTCGCCGGCGCGCCAACGCACTGGACCAACGTCGTGCCCCTTTTGTGCCACATGGTACAAGTCACCCGCAGGTGCTACTTGATCATCTCCACATAGTGCCTCAAGTTGGAACGTCCCATACCTCCAGTTAAGACTTACCCACTAGACTTGTGGTTGGTACGAAAGTGTATTGCAACGGATCCTACAGACCGGTCCTTATAGTGCCCCGGGTGCGACTAACCAATGCCCTTGCTTACACCCGTAACCCACCATGCTAACTTAAATAACCAAAACTCCATCACTAATAGAATTTTAGGGGAGAGAAAGTCACGGGGAAATCATATAATAGAAACAAAATATCTACGACTTATTTTTAAACCTATAGCAGTTGTGTCGATACATTGGACACTATCTAATAATATTATTAGTATGGTGACAAGGAGTTTAGGCTCGATAAAATGGCTTGGTTTGCAAGTCAAGGTCGGGGATCTAAATAATTATATTGTAAGGCTGTTAATTTGACTAATGCAATTATAACCTATGGGTTTTAGCGATATTTAATTTAAAACTGGGTTCAATATGCTCAAAAATGGGGTGGTGACTTGCCTTGCTCAACAAAGAGACATGGTGGGACTTTGGGGAAGTACTCCGGTTCCTCGACGGCGGCGTAATCTTCGTGGCACGCAAAACGAGAATAACAAATAATTAAAGATAATAAAATAAACAATACAATCACTTCAATTAAATTGGCTAAAGTTGTAGAAAAATAATAGAGGGGTTCTGTGAAATTGAAATGGTGAAATTTGGAGTTAAAATGGGGGAAAATATGAATTTTTAAAGTTTAAAACAATGTTCTTGGTTATATTTTGAATAATAAACAGTGCAAACATGTCAAAAAATTGGCTAAGAATGTAGAAAATAAAAGATAGATTTTCTAAAATTTGGAGTTAATTTTAAGAAGTTATGAATTTTTGAAGTTTAAATCAATTTTTGGAATTTATTTTAAATTCTAAAATAGTCTTTGGTCCACGGTGAACTGAGTTCACGGTGAACCAGCGCACTGTGCTATGAGTCGGGTGAACTAGAGCCGTTGGATTGAGATCTAGCGGCCACAACACGCGTAGGGGTTTTAAGTGACGATGGACGGCCGAGAGCGCTCGGTACCCCTTCATTCAGAACGAATGACCAAGATTAAACCCGATCGCGATATAACGTCGACCATCGGATCAAGATCGCACGGCCATGGAGCGATCTGATACGGCATGGGGTAATTACCCGTGCCGGTCGTCTTCTCCGGTGACGACCGAGGGTGGCGGCGGTCCTAGCGATGCCTGCGATGGCCGGCGGCCTAACCTAAGCATGAAAATGAAATCAGGGGAGTGAGGGGATCATGATGGTACTGGTGTGGTGGCTCGAGGTCGACAGAGCGAGGCCGGCGATGAGCGAGGACGGCGGTGAAGTCTCGGGTCCTCGTCGGCGATGGGGTTCCGGTGACGAGGAGCTTAAATGGAGTGGTGGCCGCGTTCGGGGAGGCAATGGTGGTCATGGGGAGGCGATCGACGGCAATGGAGATGGGCTCTAGCGATAGCGAGCGGTGACCGGAGGCGGAACAGAGGGGCGGCGCAAAAGAGCTTTGCTAGCACTTCGTTCTGGCGACGAATTGGCAATTACGGGGTGGGCTGGACGCGGTGTGCCGATGGGGTTTTTTATAGGGCGCCGACGGTGAGTGAGAGGGCCGAGGCACCATGAATGCCGAGAGAGGGGAATAACTCCGGTGAGGGTTAATTCGGTGATTAAGAGACATAACACAAGGGGATCTGATGGGGATCATATGCCAACGTAATGGGGGGTAATTTCCTGACGTTAAACCGAGCTTGGGCCCACGGCGGAGGCGGAATGGTGAGTTAGGGTGACAACCGGAGATCTCAGGGGCATGAGTGCTCGGGGAAGACGAACCCGACAGGTGAGCTCCACCGGTCAGCGATGGGCGATGGAGCAAGGCGCAACGGTTGGCGTCGACAGACGGGCCTAGGTGTGCGCGGAGAGAGGGGGAGGGGCTAATAGGTGAGCTAGGGACTCGGGCGTGAGGCTGAGAGCACCGACAGGCGGGGTCCACACGTCAGTGAGGGTACAACGAGGCAAACAGGTTGGGCCAGTTGGAGAGAGAGAAATGGAGGGGGCCCAATACTGTTTAAAATGCATTTCTGAATAAAAATAATTGTTGAAATTAGTTTAAAAATTATGGGCTACTTGCAAAGGTTCTAAAAATTATAAAAATTCTCAAAAATATATCTTGGTCTTAAGATCATAACATAATTTTCTTAGACCTTGGTTTGGATATTTCTCTGGATATTTATTTATTTGGACATTTTCAGCTTTAGAGAAAATAAAAATAATCCTTTTTCGAGAAAAGAATATTTAAAAATTTTATTTTACCTTTGAAATTTTGGGATGATACAAACCTATCCCCCTTACAGAGAATCTCGTCCTCAATATTCAGAAAGCTCATAGAATAGCTCAGGGTATTGGGCTTTCAGGTCTTCCTCCTTTTCCCAAGTGGCCTCTTCGACAGGGCGGTTACTCCATTGAATCTTGCAAAAACAGACCACTCGATTCCTGGTCACAACCATCTAGTGGCTGTTAGCGACGGCTGCGATGGCCGGTGGCCTAACCTAAGCATGAAAATGAAATCAAGGCAGTTAGGGGATCATGATGGTACCGGTGCGGTGGCTCGAGGTTGACGGAGCGAGGCCGACAACGAGCGAGGGCGACGGTGAAGTCTCGAGTCCTCGTCGGCGATGGGGTTCCAGTGGCGAGGAGCTCGAACGGAGTGGTGGCCGGGGTCGGGGAGGCAATGGCGATCACGGGGAGGCGATCGACAGCTACGGAGAAGGGCTCTAGTGACGGCGAGTGGCGACCGGAGGCGGAACAGAGGGGCGACGCAAAAGAGCTTCGCTAGCACTTCGTTCTGGCGAGGAATTGGCAATTGCGGGGTGGGCTACACGAGGTGTGCCGAGGGGGTTTTTATAGGGCGCCGACGGTGAGTGAGAGGGTCGGGGCGCCATGAATGCCAAGAGAGGGGAATACCTCCGACGAGGGTTAATTCGGTGATTAAGAGACGTAACACCATGGGATCTGAGGAGGATCGTGTGCCGGCGTAACGGAGAGTAATTTCCTAACGTTAAACCGAGCTCGGGCCCACGGTGGAGGAGGAATGGCGAGTTAGGGAGGTGGCCGGAGATATCGGGGGCGCAAGGGCTCGGGAAATACGAACCTGACAGGTGGGCTCCCCCGGTCAGTGACGGGCGATGGGGTGAGGTGCAACGGTCGGCGCCGACATGTGGGCTAGGGCGCGTGTAGAGAGAGGTGGAAGGGGCTGATAGGTGGGCTAGGGACTCGAGCGTGAGGCTGAGAGCGCCGACAGGTGGGGTCCACATGTCAGTGAGTGGATCGCGGGGCGAACGGGCTAGGCCGGTTGGAGGGAGAGAAAGGGAGGGGGCAATACTATTTAAAATGCATTTCTGAATAAAAATAATTGCTGAATTTAGTTAAAAAATTATGGGCTACTTGCAAAGGTTCTAAAAATTTGTAAAAATTCTTAAAAATATATATTGGTATTAAGATCATAATATAATTTTCTTAGACCTTGGTTTGGACTATTTCTCTAGATATTTATTTATTTGGACATTTTCAACTTTAGAGAAAATAAAAAAATAATCCTTTTTCTAGAAAAGACAAGAGGTACCCCAGTTCATATACGGAATCATCAGGAACATGTTGCCAGATCTTGTGCCCCTAAGGGGGCACTCGATGGCATTTCTCAAGGGTATCATTAGACTGCGTACTATGGAGTACCGCCCTACTCCAATGAAGAACAAATATACAACACTATTCGACTGGATCAATACCAGCATCCCCTAACAACTGACCGATATCCAGCACAGAACCAGTAAGAAGACGATTAGGTGAACTGAATTATTGAGGTGATTCGAGACCTATTTGGACCAAGACCAAAGACCAGACCTATGTGTATCATCAACTGTACCCAGAGTGGTTCAATCGGGTGCAGTTGCCAAATCGATACAAGGTTCCCGACTTCACGAAATTCTCATGGGAGGACTCGGTCTCCACGATTGAGCACATTTGTCGTTTTCTCACTCGGTGTGGCGAGGCATCTGCTGAAGAAGCACTAAAGGTCAGGTATTTCCCGCTGTAATTATCAGGATCAACCTTCACATGGTTCTCGTCACTGTCGGAGAACTCTGGAAAAGGATGGGCAAATCTGGAGAAGAAGTTTCATAAATATTTCTTCATCGACATATACGAGATGAAGCTCACCGATTTGATGGCAGTAAAAAAAAATATGGATGAGTCCGTCTAAGATTACGCACAGAGGTTTCACGACATGAGGAGTAGGTGTTATAGCTTGAACCTCAACGATGCGCAACTAGCCGAGTTGTCATTCGAGGGGCTCCTAAACCCAATAAAAGATAGCTTTTCATCGCAAGAGTTTGAGAGCCTATCACACCTGGTACAGCAGGTATTGGCCCATGTGAGCCATTTCCAGGAGGTGAAAAGAGACTTATATCAGAAGAAGGTGGCATACACCCAATAGTGGCGTCACCTCCTCGGGTTTAATTGGAAAATATGAGAGGAAGTCAAGATAAAGGGTGGATGGCGAGGACGATCACGAGTACTCACGATTCAACCCTCATTGAAATTGTGAGTTCTTTAGATTCTGCTGGAACGAAGGGCTCACCTATCGTAGATGAATAACTGTCCCAAATACGGCAGCAAAGACAGGTGGCAGGGCGGTCATGATTCGAGCACTGACAAGGCGGGGTCACATAGTCAAGAAAGGTTGGCCATCCATCTGGGGTCATCACCGCCAACGGTGCCGACACTTGTGTTTACGCTAAAATCATCGGACCAAGTGCTAATAACACCGACGTCAGTTCGGCGATCCAAAAGTGTGATGACGCCTAGGGTGGTCCACTAAACACCACGCGACGCTGACACTGCATTCCGATGACACTTGACCATGACAACAAATATGAGTGGAGTCACCACACAATCAGATCACACCTAAAAGATGTAACCTAATTGGCCGAAGTGTGGAAAAGGCGATCAAACTGACCAAGGAGAGATCGGTTAGACCGATGTGCAGGGGTCGGTCAGACCGGCCTAATGGTGGTGGTTGGACCGACTAGCGACCGATGGCTAGACCGGCGGTGCAAAGGGTGCTAATCGAACTGACCAGTAGAGGGCCGGTCTGACCGGCCGCATAGAGGCAGTCAGACCGGTGGCACAGCCCAGTCAAATCGGCTGTTGCCAGCGGTTAGACCGGCGGCTATGGCAGGAAACACCCCGGCTTGCCAGCAATCACCTTGTCGTTGACGGCTCGGTACAGAGGCTTCTTGGTGATGAATATGGACGTCTTGGCCCCTACAAACATGTATAAATAGTAGCAACTCGGTTCGAGGACCGAATTACTATATTAGATTGATAAAAACCCATAACGAGGGTGAAACGAGGGGTTTTCGGATCAAACCCACAAAGAACTCGTGATAACATGGCGAAGTACGAACAATTTAAGGATCAAATTGACAAAGAGCTACTACTAGGGCTAGTGCTAGAGTAAGGAAAATAATGCTAGGGCAAGAGATAAACAGAGATAGTAGATTAAAAGCAAAAAGAATGATTCAATGTAGTGTCGCCGGGGGGTTGGCTTGAATCGGCCTTGTCCCTTTATATTGGAGCTGGTCTTGCAAGATTTGGAGGTTATCCACGTCCTAGGGTGGTTAGAGATTGATTTAGATATGAAATATCACGGGTTTAAACAAAGAAACATGAGATATAGTTGTAACTAACTCGGACTGGAATCCTGAAGGTCGGACCAGCCATACATGGGAGATCGGACCGTCCATGTATTGCCGGTCGGACCGGTCACATAACTAAGGTCATACCGGCCATGTAGAAAAGGTCAGACCAGCCTTCGCATAGAATTTCTAATTTCTTCCAAACTTAACTAGCATTTGTTCTACTCCAAATTGGTGTCAAATTTGGGTGTCAACAACTTGAAAGGCTAGGACCCATCAACACCAAGGAAAGCGGTCAATCGACTGATGGCGGCACTACTGTAGGTGATCCACAGTGGTGTCCCAGTGGGATATTCACAAAGAATCAGAAAAGGAGAATACATAGGTTGCGACATAGAGAGATGAAGGCACAAACCCCCAAGAATTAGACCGATCGGCCCCAAAGAGTCAAAAGTGAATGGCGAGTGAAGGACAAGGCCGATCACAACGACAAGAAGGATGCGAGGGTAAACATGGTGTTCTTCCTCCATATAGAGTATCGGGCCACCCCTGAGGCCAACGTCGAGCAAGACTATGCGATGGCGCAACTAGTATTCACCCCACAACCGGCAGTATTTGACAAGCTAGAAGATCACGAGCATCGGCACCTGAGACCCCTTTACATCAAAGGCCTTGTCAACGGCAAGCCAATGTCCAAGATAATGATAGACGGAGGCATGACCGTCAACCTGATGCCAGACGTCACCTTTCAGAAGCTGGGAAAAGGGCCGGAGGGTCTCATCAAAACCAATATGGTACTAAGGGACTTCAGTAGCAATTCATCGGAGATGATGGGGGTGCTAAACATAGAATTGACGGTTGGGAGCAAGATCGTGCTAACCACATTCTTCGTCATAGAAGGGAAAGAGTCCTACAGTCTGTTACTAGGGTGTGATTGGATTCATGCCAATTGTTGCGTCCCGTCGATGATGCATCAAATCCTCATGCAGTGGGTCGGCGATCAAGTGGAGATAGTCCCCGCCGACAAATCGGTTAATGTGGCTATAGCCGATTTATCGGTGTGGGAGATGGAAGATGTTGTCTGCCTGTCTGGCAAGGCTTGGGATGGGTATGGAGTGGTGAACTCCGCGGGTATAGAGTTGTGAGCTCATTCATAGCTGCTCCTCTAAATGGCGCACGTCGTTGGGTTCCGGATTTCCAACATGTCAACTCAAAGGTGGAAGGAGATATTATGGTCTGTATTATTTTTTCTTCTGCTTCTATGTTATGACAAGATATATTTAACTATAACATTATGATTCTTTCTTACTTTGTGTTACTAGATGGCTTCCTCCTCTATTTCAACTAATCTTAGGGGGATCGAACATCCAGACTAAAGGAGAGATCCTTTCGCTTGTCTCATCCCTCCGTGGATGGATCGGTCTTTGTGCCATTGCGGGGATCAATGCCAACTTGAGATAGAATTTCATACTGACATTCGTGAAGTAGGTACTTTCTTTGCCCTAATGTCGAGGAAGAGCTATGTCTAGGACCGAAACATGAACTAGAGGAGGGTGAATAGACGCCTGAACAAATTATTTTGAATAGATGACATTTTCTTAACACCTAACGCTCCTCCAAATAAATTAGCGGAAATAAACAGATTAGAAAACCTCAGATGAAATTAGTGTTATCACCCTCCTGACTGATATGATGTGAAGTGACAGTTTGAGAGATCACAAGCACTACAAAGATAATCTTGCCTTCAAAAAAAACAATTAGTGTCGTAATTGAAAAGACACTTATGCAATGCTCAAAGACAAACATAAACTATTCTCAGAACAACCGTGGAACTGCAGCAGCCGCATGGAAGATAGTTGACGGTATGTTCTTTTCGGTAACTAAGGCAAGATCTATTAATACAAGAATTACTTTGGCACTTGATGAAGAGGATCTGATCTCGTACATCTTGACCGGATTAGATGAAGAATTTGATTCAATCGTCTCATCCCTTGTTTTAAGGGTTGAGCCGATTAGTGTAGGAGAAGTGTTCTCCCAACTCTTACACTTTGAGAACCGCCTAAAGCTGCGTCACACAGAACAACATATGGTAGCTAATTTTGCAAACCGAGGACGTGGTCGCTCGGTCACTTAAGGGCGCGGCCGTGGATGGAGTCAGCCAGGGCGCAGCAACCGTGGTAGAGGAAGAACCAGTGGTTCAAGCAATGGAGGAAATCAAGTCCAGAAGAGTAACAATAAAAATAATGACAACAGGCCAAAGTGCCAGTTGTGTTATAAAAGGGGGCATACAATAGTTGATTGCTGGCATAGGTATGATGAAAATTTTGTAGCTGATGAAAAATATGCAGGAGCTGCAACTACGTCATATGGCGTAGATACAAACTGGTACATGGATACTGGTGCAACTGATCATGTAACAGGAGAACTGGAGAAACTCACTGTTCGAGATCGGTACTGTTGGGGGAAATTGCTTCACTTTCAGGACTTAGAGATTAACAACTTGAAGATTCACTAAGCTTCGGAGCCGGAGGGCTCTTATTCGAAGGAGAAGATATCAAGCCGAAGGGTGCCTCGATCCGAAGTCCGGAGAAGCCCCTCGCAAGATATGAAGGCTCCGAAGTAGAGCGACAAGATTGATAAGACGTTTGGCTTATCCGTCTACCCTGGATAACTTTACCCTTTTAACCCTGCTTTGGGTACCGAATAGTTTCCACTATGTCGGTTGTAATTTAGGGGTAACTAGGTCTTTTCCTTAGACATTTTTGCCTACAAATGCCCCCCTCTATATCCTGTAACGAGGATCGAATACCCAGCTATTCAATACACATATTCGAACTACTTGAGCTATTATCCAATACGGAGGCTTGAGACAGTTCTTAAACACGAACTCACTGTTTGTCTGTTCTTGATCTCAAAGAACCTGTTGGCGTAAACTTTTACGCCAACAGGTACAATGGACAAGAACAAGTTCATACAGCCAATGGAGAAGGTATGAAAATTAGTCATATTGGTCATTTGGTTGTAAAAACCCCATATCGAGATCTTCTGTTAAATAACGTTCTTTATGTTCCGGAGGCAAGTAAAAATTTGGTTTCAGCTCATCGATTTGTCTCTGATAATTCTGCCTATCTCGAACTACATCCTAAACATTTTCTTGTCAAAGATCAGGCCACGAAGGCGACACTTCTTAAAGGAAGGTGTCACGGCGGTCTGTATCCTCTCCCGCATAAATTTAGACAGATCGAGGAGAATAAAGAAGCCAATGCTGCTATCAAGCCCACTCTGGAGCAATGGCATTATCATTTAGGTCATCCATCTTTTCCTATTGTTGAAAGAGTTGTCAATAAAAACAGCCTCCCCTGTTCGGCTGAACCAAAGAAGTTTAGTATATGTGATGTGTGTCAGCAAGGAAAAAGCCATCAACTTCCCTTTGCTAATTTGGTTAGTGAAGTTAAAAAGCCTTTAGAGCTCATTTATTTTGATGTATGGGGTCCCACAACATTGTCTATTGGTCGAAAAAATATTATGTTAGTTTCATTGATGCCCATAGCAGATTTACTAGGATTTACTTTCTTAATCTCAAGTCTAAAGTGTTCCAAAAATTCCAAGAGTTTCAGAAAATGGTTGAACTCATGTTTAATCACAAGATTATTACAGTTCAAACAGATTGGGGTGGAGAATATCAAAGACTTCATACTTTCTTTCAAAATATTGGCATCACCCACCATATATCATGTCCTCATACTCATCAGCAAAATGGATCCACTGAACGCAAACATCGTCATATAGTGGAAATTGGCCTTTCCCTTCTTGCCCATGCATCCATGCCAATCAGATTCTGAGATGAAGCCTTCAATTCTGCTGTCTACTTGATTAACAGAACTCCTACAAAACTCCTAGACTATAAAACTCCTTTAGAATGCTTGTTCCATAAAAGTCCAGATTACACCAATCTTAGGATATTTGGTTGTGCCTGTTGGCCAAATCTTCGTCCATACAACTCCCACAAGATGGAATTTCGGTCCAAGCAATGTGTCTTTTTAGGATATAGCTCATCGCATAAAGGTTTCAAGTGTTTGAATATTCCCTTAGGCCGGGTGTATATATCTAGAGATGTTGTTTTCGATGAAAGTGTTTTACCATTCTCCAAACCTCATCTCAAAGTTCAATCAGAAAAACAAAATCTGGCACACCTATCATCT
Source organism: Zizania palustris (assembly GCA_019279435.1). Classification (NCBI taxonomy): domain Eukaryota; kingdom Viridiplantae; phylum Streptophyta; class Magnoliopsida; order Poales; family Poaceae; genus Zizania; species Zizania palustris. Next base: position 9,989,005 of record JAAALK010000080.1, read on the forward strand.
CTTGGGGCTATACAACCGTATGATTATGTGACTAACCATACTGCAGGAAATAACATTGGAACATGTGTAGATCAAGTTGAAGTCACAGATGAAAGCAATACAGCAAGAACAGAAAGCACAGATGAAGGTAATACAACGAATAAAGACAACAACGATTTTCCTGCAGGTTCTGTCGACACACCAACGATCGATAGAGGCGAGTACTCTGTCGATCTTCCAGAGGCCGATAGTGAAAGTGATCCTGTCGGCACTTCAATGCCCGACAGAGATGAAAATCTGGCAACAGAAGAAATTTCTCATCCAGTCGTCACTGTAGGAAGGGGGAATGACCAACAGATGCCACAACGACCAGTTACGCGCCTTCAGAGAGGGATTAGAAAAGAAAAAAGGTACACAGATGGCACTGTTAAATATAATTTTCTTGCTATGGTTGATGAACCAAAAAGTCTCATAGATGCTCTACATGATAAAAATTGGAAAGATGCTATGGATGCAAAATACTCAGCTCTTATGAAAAATAAAACTTGGCACTTGGTACCTCCTCAGGAGGGTAGCAATATCATAGGGTGCAAGTGGGTTTACAAAGTCAAGAGAAAACAAGATGGTAGTTTAGATAGATATAAGGCTAGGCTTGTTGCAAAAGGATTTAAACAAAGATATGGTATAGATTATGAGGACACCTTCAGTCCTGTTGTCAAAATTGCAACTATAAGAATCATTCTTTCAATTGTTGTCTCTAGAAATTGGACTTTACGCCAATTAGATGTCGAAAATGCCTTTTTACATGGTTATCTAGAAGAAGAAGTATATATGGAGCAACCACATGGTTTTACAGACAGTGAATATCCTAAATATGTCTGCAAACTTGATAAGGCTCTATATGGATTAAAACAAGCTCCTAGAGCATGGTACTCTAGACTGAGCAAGAAGTTATTTGAGATGGGCTTCAGAGGTTCTAAGTCAGACACCTAATTATTTTTCTACAATAAAAATGGTGTAATCATGTTTTTACTAGTCTATGTTGATGATATAATTGTTGTGAGCTCAGATCCAAATGCAGTGCCTGCACTTTTGAGGGATCTTCAGAAAGAGTTTGCACTCAAAGATCTAGTAGAGTTACATTATTTTCTTGGAATTGAGGTGAACAAAACTTCAACTGGAATCATATTAAGTCAAGGAAAGTATGCGAACGATTTGTTAAAAAGGGTTGGCACGATTGATTGTAAAGCTGTCAGTACACCTCTATCCACAAGTGAGAAACTGCATATTCATGAGGGAGAGACTCTTGGTAAAGATGATGCATCAAACTATAGAAGTGTGGTTGGAGCTCTTCAGTATTTGACTCTAACTCGTCCTGATATAGCTTTTTCAGTAAATAAAGTATGCCGGTTTCTTCATGCCCCGACAACAATACACTGGGGAGCTGTTAAAAGGATTCTCAGGTATGTGAAACATGATACACATGTGGGACTAAAAATTAATAAATCAAAGTCAATGCAGGTTAGTGGATATTCAGATGCAGATTGGGCTGGAAGTGTGGATGACAGAAGGTCAACAGGAGGATTTGCAATATTCCTAGGAGATAACTTGGTATCATGGAATGCCAAGAAACAAGCAACAGTGTCAAGGTCAAGTACAGAGGCAGAATATAAAGCTCTTGCAAATACAACAGCTGAAATCATGTGGATCCAAACCCTTTTGGCTGAACTACAGATTCCCAGTCCCTCTGCGTCACAAGTATGGTGTGATAATCTAGGCGCAAAGTACTTAAGTTTCAATCCAGTATTTCATGCCAAAACTAAGCATATTAAAGTTGATTATCATTTTGTTCGAGAAAGGGTTCAACAAAAATTTTTAGAAGTTGATTATGTTCCAACAGGAGATCAGATAGCAGATATATTCACCAAAGCTCTTCCGGCTAGACAGTTAGAAAATTTCAAGTTCAATCTCAACTTGGGAAGTTGTGATTGAGGGGGAATGTTAGATTAATCAATATGTTAGCTGATATAATAGACTAGATAAGAGTCTGGTTTGTGTACGCCGGATGTGCATGCGATGAAGAGATAAAGCGTGAGGTCTCTAAGGGTGTTAGAGTTCAGTTTGCATGTGATAACGTTATATCGCATGCACAGCCGCATTGCATGGGCTGTTTTGATTAGCTCGAACTGCTAGCGATTTAATCTCTGAATTGTATGCATCCGGCTATTGGTACCCTATATTAATAAACTCGGGGACCAGATGAAGGTACCGCTTTTACATACAAAGTTTTACACATTTAACCAATTAAATGAAATACCTTCAGATCAAGAGAACTGTACCTGCACTTACCTCGAAGATGAGAGAAGATTTGATAAATCAAAAATCATCAGATTCGGTCGACTGCAGTAGTCATGTGTGTGTTCTTCGGCGAACAACAGCGTCTTGCCATGTCCAGCCGGCACAGAAACCGAGGCCAAGGAAAAAGACTCGAGAGGCGCAGTGCTTCCGGTGGTTTCTCACGCGCGTCGGATGCACAAACTGCTGGCTCAACGCAGAAGCAACGAGACTCACGATGGGGCGTAGCTACGTTTATCCCCATTTAATTTTGTTCTAGTTTAGTCACTGAAATAACAATCAACGACCAACCATGAAACATGTAGATGGCACAAAAATCAAAGCACTATAAACGAAGGAAAAACGAGAGGCGGCGATGGACTAGGGTGCCAAAACCACGAGGAACGATGCAAGCAGAAAACAGAATAAAAAATGGCAACCCAGACAAGCACAAACAATCTCCGGCTGATAAAAAAAAATCCACAACAATGGCGGAATCACTACCGGAAAACGTTAGTTTGCCGAGTGCATTTCATCGGGCACTCGGCAAACACTATTTTGCCGAGTGCCAGATGTCATGCACTCGGCAAACATCGTGGCACTCGGCAATTCCAGCTCTTTGCCGAGTGCCCTGTAGGTGGCACTCGGCAAACATCCTGAAAAAGCCCCCGTCCAATTTTTTGCTGACGGCGTGATGACGGCACAGGTGAATTTTTGGGTTTGCCGAGTGCCACTAACGGACACTCGGCAAACCCAAGCCTTTGCCGAGTGCCACCAGAAAAACACTCGGCAAAGATACCCAATATTTCATGTGAAAACACATTTTGAGTCCATATCACAATTTAAAAATGTTTTGAACCTGAAATTTTTTTACAGTCATAATTCAACATCTTTTAATCCATGGAGAATTTTCATCCTTTTATGAGTGGGTTTGATATTTTTAATAAAATAATTGTATTTGTAGGAATTACTTCCAATGGGTCAAATTTGAAATGCATGTACATGAAATAATGACTCAAAAATTATGGAAAAATCATATTTGTGTTCATGATTACATTTGTAATCTTTTACAACTAAATATAACTAAATATTTAAAATCTAATTTAAGACACTAGACCGGGAAAATGCAGGTTAATGATTTTTTAATTATAGAAAATGTAATTGATGCCTAAAAAATATGACACTTGACATGGTGTCATTATATCATACATATATAATATGGTAAAAAATTCATAATGTTTCGACAAAGTTTTCAAGTACGACCTTTAGAAATTGGACAACCTTTGAGAAGGTTTAGGAGTTTAGGGATGAAATGAGTTAGGTTTAGAAGCAAATCAATATTCAAATATTTGTTTGAACTTAAAACTTTTTGTACTACTAAAACTCAATTTATCTCATACCATGTCAAAAATTGGCATTTTTTAGAGTTAGTTTGCTATTTTTGGTTAAAAAAAGTTGTTTATAAGATTTTAAGTAAAAAATCCCAAATTTAAACTAAAAGTGTCTTATATTTGTTTATTTGAACTTAGAAATTTTCTAGGATGAAATATTAGTGTATATTATATAATTCCAAATTTTTGGATTTTTAAAGTCTTTATTCTATTTTAGTTTTTTTTAAAACAATTTTTAAAAATCTTTGCCGAGTGCAATGATCTGTGGCACTCGGCAAAGACCAAATAAATATTCTTTGCCGAGTGCTATTTAAAAAGCACTCGGCAAAGTACTGTAGGAACCCATTATTTCATGTGAAAACACATTTTGAGTCCATATCACATTTTAAAAATGTTTTGAACCTAAATTTTTTTACAGTCATAATTCAACATCTGTTAATCCATGGTAAATTTTCATACTTTTATGAGTGGGTTTGGTATTTTTAATAAAATATTCGTATTTCTAGGATTTACTTCCAAGTGGGTCAAATTTGAAATGCATGTACATGAAATAATGACTCAAAAATTATGGAAAAATCATATTTGTGTTCATGACTACATTTTTAATCTTTTACAACTAAATATAAATAAATATTTAAAATCTAATTTAAGACACTAGACCGGGAAAATGCAGGTTAATGGTTTTTTATACTACTAAAACTTTTTGTACTACTAAAACTCAATTTATCTCATACCATGTCAAAAATTGGCATTTTTTAGAGTTAGTTTGCTATTTTTGGTTAAAAAAGTTGTTTATAGGATTTTAAGTAAAAGATCCCAAATTTAAACTAAAAGTGCCTTATATTTGTTTATTTGAACTTAGAAATTTTCTAGGATGCAATATTAGTGTATATTATATAATGCCAAATTTTGGGATTTTTTTAAGTCTTTATTCTATTTTAGTTTTTTTTGAAAATAGTATAAAAAATCTTTGCCGAGTGCTAATAGAGATGGCACTCGGCAAAGACAAAAAAACACTTTTGTCGAGTGCCATCTCTATTTGCACTCGGCAAAGTCTGAATTTTCAAAAAAAAAAATAAAATGTTCGCCGAGTGCCGCTAAATATGGCACTCGGCAAACATGCCTTATCGGGTAAAAAATCAGCCCGAGTAGATCTGGCGCATTTACACCAGATCTGCTCCCTACGCCCCCGGCCTGCTCCCTCCGCCCCCGCCCTGCTCCCTCCGTCGTCGCCGCCCTCCTGCCTGCTCTCTCCGGCCCCGCCGCGCACCGTGCCCCCCACGCCGCCGGCCCCCCCGCCCTCGGCCCCCGGTCCCGACGCCCCCCGCCCGGCCTGCGGCCCCCGCGCCGCCCCCGGCCGCCGGCCCCCCCGCCCGGCCTGTGCCCCCCGCGCCGCCCCCGGCCGCCGGCCCCGCCGCCCCCCGCCCGGCCTGCGGCACCCGCGCTGCCCCCGGCCGCCGGCCCCGCCGCCCCCGGGCGCAACCGAGCCGCCGGCCAACCTCGCCGGCCCCACCGCCCCCGGCCACCGGCTCCGCCGCCCCCGGCCACCGGCCCCGGCACCGGCTCCGCCTCCCTACCCCCTTGCCTAAGTATACATGTATATCCCATTTTTTTCAAATATAAATACCTATAAATATATAAAAATTGGATCTCAAATAGTAAATGCAAAATAGTAAATGCATGTATACCATTTGAGACATGCATTATATTGCATATATATATTTGAACTTAGAGTTAGTGTCTCATGTGTTGAATTATTTACTATAGTCTTTGATATTTTATAATTTTATGTTGTTTAGTGTAGCTTCTCACATTTTTTAATTACTTTATCTTATAACTAATTTTTTTAATGATTTTTAGATAGATCTAATTTGGTTAGCGCTCTCTTATCGGCGTCACCGTCATCTTCTCGGCTTCATTGTCCTCATCTCGCATCAAACCCTACCGGTAACCTTAGAACCTAGGATTAATATTTTGCTTGAACATGAATGATTAATATGCTTTGTACATGTTTTTATTGTCTAATACAACGTCACATGTTTTGTTTTCTTTCAACATCCCTTCCTCGTAAATAATATTACAATTTTATTTACATGCATGTCAAGAAGATTAATATAAATAAATGCTTATACATGTTTTAGAAATTTTAATATAATCGTTGTAATTCTTGTTATGTTTTAATGGTTATGTTGATTAATATCTTGTGTGTGTGGATGCCGGCCATCGTGCCGTGATATATATATGTGTATGTGGATGTCGGCCATGACGTCGTGATGTGTGTATGTGGGTGACGGCCATCGTGCCGTCCTATTGATGCAAACCCCCTTCGCCGAGTGCCACGGGGGCACTCGGCAAAACCTGCCACTGCCACGTGCCCCCTCCCCGACCCCCCTTCGCCGAGTGCCCCACGTGGCACTCGGCAAACCCCCTTCGCCGAGTGCCACGTGGGGCACTCGGCAAAGCACGCCACTGCCACGTACCCCCCCGACCCCCCTTCGCCGAGTGCCCCACGTGGCACTCGGCAAACCCCCTTCGCCGAGTGCCACGTGGGGCACTCGGCAAACCATGTTAACGCCCCCCCCGACCGTTAGCCGGCCTCTTTGCCGAGTGCTACGCGTGGCACTCGGCGAAGTCTATATTGCACTCGGCAAAGACTTCGCCGACTGCCCGATAAAATGCACTCGGCGAACCCCCACGTCGCCGACAAGGCTAGTGCCGAGTGGGGTTCGCCGAGTGTGGCACTCGGCGAAGCCTTTGTCAAGTGCATTCTGGGCTTCGCCGAGTGCCCTAGGCACTCGGCAAACATGCACAGTCCCATAGTGAATGAAGTACATCACTGCTTGCAATGCACTGCGCACACGGAAACCAGTACAGAAAAATGATCAGAGTAAGAAATCGGCGCTTGTGTGGCTTGGGAATAAATCAGTGATGAAGAAGAGGACCCGTTGGCGGAACAGCGGAGAAAGATGAAATAAAGTGAACTAAATTTTTAAGAAAATTAAAAAATGGATATCTGGATAGGTGAGAAATCTTAGAGAGTTATACGGTCTTTTATAGTCTGAGTTTAAAACAGGAAAATACAAAAATATTTCTAGGATTCAAACTACAGACTAAGACTCATCGGGCAAAAATGTAAAATCCTATCTTAGATAGTTTGTCTAGATATAGAATTTTCGTAGTAGTTACGACTTCACATCATTACCTTTAGATCTTGATCTGATGATTTTGAGCCGAAACTAACAAAGCCTCTCCAGATCTTAACATGTGTCACCTATCTCACGATCTCGACCACCAGCAAGTCTCTCTCACTCTCAATCCCTCGACCTACCTTTTTACTTGAACTGACATCCCTTTCGCTTGATTTGGTCAACACACTGTCTTGATCAACCCTTCGTTCATGTTTTGCTTCATCTCCACGTGTATGACTAGGATCATCCTTAACTTCACCCGGCCTCTTTGATCATCCGACATCAAGCTCCTCGCTTGACCCTGATCACCCGCCGTTGACATTTGAGTACTTCCTCCATCCAAAAATCTTAGATCTATTATATTTTTAATCTTTTTTCCAGAAAATCTTATACCTATTTGTAGTTTACCTAGACTTAAGTATTAAATGAGCTTCGTTTATGGTGTTACCCATGTGGTTTCATGCGTGCAATAGTAGTACTATTTAATGCATTAGAATGAATATATGAGAAATTTAATAGTCATATGGTTTCATACATACAATAGTAGTACTATTAAATTTTTTCCTTGATCTTGATGCAAAAAATAATAGGTCTAACATTTTTGGATTGAGGGAGTCGCATTCAAGTCCTGCACACCATGAGACAAGCAAACATGTTTCTTCCACACACATCGAACCATTCGATGAACACATCACACAATCACAAGTCCAAATCCTAAACCTAATAAGTTTGTCAATCACTCATCACTTAGAAAAAACTAAGGTACATCTTAATTTGGTTTCTCACTATGGTACCCGAACGTTCGAAGAAAATCTGACATAAGGAGGTGCGGGTTTGTCGAGTGGTTAGACACTGAGCTCCCAATCTTTGATGGACATTAGTTCTTCCCTAGAGAAACAGACACGCAATACATCGCAAGAAAGGAGGAGTACGAGCATCGTACCCATTCCGAGCAAGGTGATTGGACAATCAATCCAATTAGAGTATCACCGTGGCTTCAACGTCCGAAGTGTCACTGCAAAGAATGCTATGAGGTAATGACCGTGACGTCAACACGAGATGAAGTGTCACTGCAAAAAACACTGTTAAGTAATGACCGCGACGTCAGGACGAGATGCTGGTAGAAAATACTTTATATGTACAGACATCGATGATGATTTCATGGTGAGAACAAAAAAATTAATTTAGTTCGCATCTCCATCCAATTATTACCATTGGCTGAACCAGGCTGAAATAGTCTGGTTCGGCCAATGGTCAGGTAATTTATGTAATTTTTTGAATTAGCTATTCAGAATTTATTTAAAAAAACGGTGGCCGACCACTCGGCTTTGTCCGCATATGTACGTGGGAGATTTAATTATTTGCCACTCTTATCAGGTGAGTGATAATAAATTTGTCACCCTGAGTCACCGACATGTGGGGTTATCTAAATCACTACACGTGATTCATTAATTGACACATAAAAAAATAACAAATAGTTAAATTATCCTATACTCACACGGAAGAGCCTGTAGAGGCACGTAGCCATGAATAACACGTAGCGGAGCAGCACGCAATATAAGGTGCCGTTTGGTTCGGAGACAAAGTGGGATGTGATGGTTTTTTCCCAGTTTTTTGAATGGAATCGTCCCATCTCGTGTTTGGTTATGAGGGATGGGGATGTTCTAGTTTAATGTTTGGTTGGTGGGTTGAGAGAAACGGGATTCTACCCCAGAACCTCCGTCCCGCACCGAAACACCTTCCGTCCATTTCAAAATCTCCGTCTCATCCCTAAAACCTTCATATTGGAACCTCTGGTCCACCATGGAACCTCTAACTCGGTCTCGGAGCCTCCGAGCATGAGGTGGGATGAGTTTGTCCCTTTATTTTTGGGGGACAAGTTCGTCCAGAATATTGGAGGAATATTTCTTAGTAGGACGACTCCGTCCTACCTGACTCCAAACCAAACACTGTAAAAAATGGAACCGTCCTGTCCCATCCCACCTCGTCCCTTGAACCAAACGCCACCTAATACGGCGTACGACGTACGGTGCCCTTGGAATACCGTGCTCCCATGGGCCGTTATGGGCTACCGGCTATATGGGGTGTACGATCGATGGGCCGGACCATTTAATTTGGCCAACCGTAGACAATACATGATGTATACTACTCAGTATTTAGAAAATATCCAAATATATTTCGCTAATTTTAGGTCATGTGGAGTAATACTACTACTGCTTTTGCTTGGCTGAAAGTTGTCTTCACTTGGCTGTTGACGTATTTTACTTGGGCGCCTTAGTACGAGTTTTTTTTCGTCTGAGAGAAGGTTCTCTTCGTCAGTTTAGGGATTAGGTTTATGTTTTTTCAGCAGATTGCATGTGTCCTTCTCCAACACTCTTTGTCAGAGTAACTCATGTGGGAAGAGAAACGATACATACACAAATCGTTGAGTGCGCTTCCAGCGTCAAGCTCTTAATTAGTACCTGTGAAGCTCAGATACTCCAAAAAACCGGTGTAGCCGTATCGGATTCATCTTCGGATACGGATACATATCCGATACGTCTGGATACGTATCTAGTATGTATCCTACATTTTCTGATTTTCCAAAAAAATAAAAAAAAACAACGATACGTATCAGACTCGGCTCGCCGGCGCGTGATACGCCAAAGCAGAGAAGATACCCTGACGCACGTGACCTCATATATGTGCCCTAACTCCTCGAGTGGATTCCAAGCACCGCCAGGGTCAGCCCTACCAGTCACCGCTGGCCGCCTTCGTGCTTGGTCTCGCGCGCTTGGGGGCTCACCACTCGCTAGTCGCCCTGCCGCTGCGGCTTGGGGCTGAGGCCTCCGCCACCGGAGCATGAGCCAAAGCCCGACTCCCGACTGAAGCACTTGAGGTTGTAGCTTCACTCCTTCAGTTCTTCCTCCCGACTCCCGAGCCCGAGCAATGACCAGTGAGCAACCGAGCCTTTCTCATTTTATTATGTACTGACGTAGAAATGTAGTGATGTACTGATGTGTTATATATTGAATAATTGATGTGTTTTATTTGTTTGTGTGATTGTGTGAATGTTGAATTTGTAGATTGATGGATAGTAATAGTGGATTGGGATTTGATGGCTCAAATGCATCTGAGTATAATAGTGGTAGCGGTAGTGGAAGTGGTAATATAGATCATCTTGCAAGTAATGTTGCTATGGCAAGCCAATTTCTACGTGCTAATAGAGTGATTTCACCAAATGATGACAATAGAAAGTGAGGAGATATATAGAGTTGCTTGAGAAGACCGGAAAGGGTCAAGGGGGAAACACACGGTCTAGATGTAGACTTTGTGGTCATATTTTTCATAGGAGTTATGCAAGAGGGAAAGCACATCTTTTAAAGATTGAGGGTTTTGGAGTTAAGTTTTGTCATAAAGTAACAATTCCTGTTCTTACTCAACTTCAAGATGAAATTGCTAGAGCTAATGCTATTAGTGTCATGGACATGCCAAAGGATATTCCACTTCCCACTCAAGGTGTGAGTAGTAGGAAAAGAAAAGGTGTTTCAGCTATTGAAGCAAGCTTTAATTCAGAAACTCGTGGCCATCTTGATGCTTTGATTGCTAGGATGTTTTATACAGCAGGATTGTCTTTTAATATTGCAAGAAATCCATATTTTATACAAGCATTCATGTATGCTGCCAATCATTCCTTGGGAGGATATGCCCCTCCAAGTTATAACAAGTTGAGGACCATTCTTTTTGTGCAGGAAAAGACACATGCAGAGAGAATGTTGTATCCTATCAAGTCAACATGGAGATCACAAGGTGTGAACATGGTATCAAATGGATGGTCAGATGCACAGATGGTCCAATGTTTATTAGAGCAATCAACACTGAAGGAGAAGTTAAGAAGGAGTATATTGTTGAAAAGATATTAGCTGTAATTGATGAGATTGGAGCACAAAATATCAGCCAATTGCAAGAAATTAGTGATGTCTTCTCTGTGGTGTGGGATAGTATGGATGTCTAACCAGATCAATCTATACTTGGCTCATAGAACTAAAATATGTTATAATAAACACAGTTGATATTTTTAGAAGAGCAGAAGCCTTCAAAAGAAAGAGTATATGTTTGACAAATGTAACAAAATCAAATAAGAAAGGGGATTAAACAAGTTTACATATTATCATTATTTGGCACACCGTCAAAATGTAATATCCTAACAGTCGACAACATCGTGGCAGATTGAGCAACTCCAAGCATGAGACTTGTGTATTCTATTGAAACATATGGAGCATCCATAATAGATGTATACACATTATTTGTAAAGTCGGGCATTGTCTTGTCAGCACAATTGCTACCATCAATAATATCATGTATAATAGAATACGAAATTATTTATAAAAAATAAATGGAAGTATATTACATTTAAATAGTACATATCGTATAATTTGTATGCCTTACAATATAATGATCTGAATCAACACCTTCATACAAATTTTTTCTTCCATCTATTGAACTTTCTCTTACATTTAATGTTACAAATTTAGATTTACTAACAAATAATGAGAAAAAATAGATGGACCGATGGTATCAATACCTTTATTTTTAGCAACTTTTTCTTCTTTCCTTTATTTTTTTCGAGTGATATTCCACCTCGTTTACTCTTTGGACCTTTTATCACACGAGGAACTCTAAATGATATTGCGCCTTTTAGTGAGTTTGTTGCATACTCACTCGAAACTAATTAATTAATCATTAGGGCATTGCTCTCGCATCTTATTTAGAGAAATATCTGCTTTCAAGCCTAACTTATCTATGGCTTTCTCCAATTCATCAAGAAGTTCTTTTAAAGATGAACACTTCAATGCAACTGAAGTTGCGTTTCGTGATATACGTGCAGCTTTTGTTCTTAAATTTTCCTTCTCAGTTTCTGATTTCTCAATGTAATATTCCCTCTTTGCATATTTTGTCCATCTGTGTAGTATATATTGTGGTGGAAAAATAAAAACATCATTGACATGAAATACTTTTAAGACATGCCTGCACAAGATACCTACAAAATATATTACATAAGTATATTATATAAACATATATTCTAATTTCAAATATGTATACATACATATTGACTCGTACGATCTACAAGAACATGCGATGGCCTTATCTGCAACATTGAATACAAAAGATACTCCATACTTAGAATCCATATGCATAATCATATATTTCATGATTATTACATCACTTTCTAACAAATGACAAGAAAACAGACATTGTAATTTAAATTCTTCTTCAAACTCCAAATACACCCTCCTTGTATATGATTTAGCTGCAGTTTTCAACTTAGGTAAATTACGGATGCAAGTAACCGGATTCTTTTGGCGTTAATTAAAATCCGCATCTAACAAATTTTCACGTAGGCTAGTTGATATCTTATCAAATTCTACAAGGAGCTCTGAGAGTCTGAGTTTCCTCCTAAATATTTTCTTAGGACACATTACTCATACCTTCACTCCTTTGAGTCGAGTTCATATTAGCTATGAAAGAGTCTCGGTATATAGCGGCCCAATTTTTCCTTAATTCATATAGATTTTCCAACCATTGGTTTTCCTCCAAGTTATACCCACTTAACAATTCATGCCACTAATGGATGAATAGTTCCTCCAATCTGTTTTCATAGACACATTGTTTAAAATTAGGTAAAAACTTCTCAGGATGCTTATGAATCACATGAGACAATTTTTTGGCAGCATTAAGATAAATATGCATAAACATAGATGATGACTTGTATTACGATCACATGAGACACATTGTTTTGTGATCCAAGCTTCGGTATGAGACATGTTATTTGGACAAAGCATGTGATTGTGCTCAATGATGTATGGTGATATTTCGCTTGATTGTTGCAACATGAGGAAATTAGCTTGGTCATATGACTTTGGATCAAGAGTGATTGTTTGCTTGCCCAGGATTCCTTGACCTGCTAGTCTACCCTCATGGTGAGAGTGAGGTACACCAATTGAGTTATTCGGGTCTGTGTACTTTACACTCATCAACTAATTCATCATTGTCTTTTCTATTCTTGAATTGATGTGTCCCACATGTTGGATATCTGTAAAGGGTTGCATATTCTCTATGAAATATAACACAATCATTCATGCATGTATGCATTTTCTCTATGTCCAACCCTAGAGGATATACAATCTTCTTAGCTCTATACACAGTGGTAGGAATCTTATTCTCTTCTAGCACCAGGAACCTCAACAAATTCAACAATGCTTTAAAACTAACATCGGACCATATGTATATCTCATTCATTTGTAGCATTGTTAGGATAGTGTATAAGACCATGTGCTTCTCTTTGTAGTCAGGATAGATCGGTATTTTTGAGTCTCGAACAAGTTTTTGGAACTGGGTAAACTCTACTTTAGAATATGCAACTTATTCCTCTACATCACGCACTATCTGATCAATATTTTCCATTATATCAGTGTACTTATCCTTATTAATTCCTAAAATATCATTGTCGCCCATGTAATTTGTATTATCGGCCCCACCTTCATCTTTACTACCAATCTGATCAACTTCACCATCATTTTCTCCTTATTCGCCATGCTTGTTCCATATATGATATCATTTCTTGAATCTACGTCTTAGCAAATGGTCGTACACATATTCTGAATTAGTAAACCTCTTCTCATTCCTAAAGTCATATAGCATGGACACCACATTACAGTCATTCCACTAGCTTTCATATCTGCTCTATCTAGCGGTACTCATGAAAAACTTCACACCACTCAAGTATTCATTGCAAGTGTGACAATCAAGATACATCCATCTCTCTATTGTTTGAATCTATAAATTATTAAATAATAAAGCAACCATCATATATATATCCAAGTTTATGATTTGTCGCAATTATCGTATTCTTAACTTTGGGCACTAATAGGTAAGGATAGGTTCTAAATCCCATCTGAGAATGTGCGGCTCGTGTATCTAGCCCCATGGTATTATACAGTTCCAAAGAGAATTTCGGTAGTATCTTCTCGATGTTCTCCAAATACACATCTCGACTTTGGGTCGAGAGGGTTGTGTATCCGGAGAACAATAGGGAGACACCACTGAAACACTGTCTGGAACCATACGAGACCACGTAGTCTAGCTACATGGGCTGCACACATCCCTGGACTATCCAAAGTGCATGAACAATTTGAGAGCGTCTTCCTATAAATATGACCAGTTGCCCAGTCATATTTATAATCCAACACTCACGAATGAGAGACATCAATGACATAATCGATTGCAACGCAACTCTAATAATTATTTCACTTTATTCAACTAAAATATTATATGCAAATTAAAATTTGAGAAAAAAAATATACCTTCAGTCGGACGACATTGGTGCTAGCTACGGTGGGGGCTTGTCCACTAGAGCACGTAATAGTGTGGGTCGTCATCGGCGTGCGTGAGCAACCATAGTGTGTTGGCTGGTCGACAGTTATGGTGAAGTTGGGAGCAATAAGTTGAAGCTCAGTGTTTGAGGTTCTTATATACTTATTATCAGTGATAGTTATCCCTAAAATGATGTCACTAATGGTGGTGTTAGGGTTGCGGGCACTTTAGTGACGTAGGTAAAATAACATGCGTCACTAAAGGTCACACCCTCTAATGATGGGTGGTACTACGATCCGGCACTAATGGGGTGCCCCATCTTTAGTAATGGTTCTCAACATATCTCATCACTATATGGGCAACCTTTAGTGACGGGTCATACCATGACCCGTCACTAATGTGAGTGCTCCATCTTTAGTGACGGTTCTAATTTTGACTCATCACTAATAATGTAGCATTACGGATCTGTGTAAAATAGTTTGTCACTACAAGTGTGTTAGGGGAATAAGTTTACCCTTAAATAGGGGCCAAATGACATCAACCTCTGTTGGGCTTCAGCCCGAAGCCTCACACTGTTGAAGCAGGTTCCTTCCTACTGAAGTTATTTCCAAGCCTCCGGAATCCTTTCGGAGCCCTCCGGATCGATACTTTCGGACTCCTTCCAGATCCCTCCAGATCGAAACCTCCAGGCCTCCTTTGAAGTCCGCCAGAAGCCAAGTCTTCAAGCTCTCTTCAGAGTTCTCTTCGGAGTTAGCCTCTGGGCTTTCTTCGGAGTTAACCTCCGAGCTCCTTTCGGAGCTCCCCAGAGCTAGTCTCCGGACCCTCTTCAGCCAATTCGAAGCCAAGCCTCCAAGAGCCCAGTTCGGAGTTTAGTTCGGAGCACGCTTCGAAGCTCACTTCAGAGTGTCCTTCGAAGCCTTCATCACAGCCTCCGCCTGAAGAGCTCCGGCCACTACTTCGAACCAAGAAAATATATGTACTTCGCTACAGTGTAGAAGCCATACCGGGGGCCCTCTGCCCCCAGTATGTCATTTAGCTGTTCAGAAGTGACGTTTATCTGACACGTCTGTAAAGCTGTAAAGCACTTTGTATAGTAGATTAGTCTTTTTTCCCTTCTTGACCCTATGAAGCCTATGACTTATAGAGGGTATTTAGGTCTTTTCCTTAGGCTTGCGTGCCTATAAAAGCAGGGCCAAGCCCTTGTAATAGAAAAAGCCCGAGAGGGCCAAGAGCTCCTCTAGGGCCATGAGAGGCTCCGGGTCCATTAGATTCAACTGAGGCAAACTATGCCAAATTCACCACAAACTGGACGTATGTCTATTATCCCTTTGGGGAGGTCCGAACTAGTATAAATCTTTTCTCCTTCTGAGAGAACCCTTCGAGGTTCATTTTACACACTATATATACACACAAAACCTGTGTTGTAGCTAACGCAATTGCTACAACAGTTGGCGCCGTCCGTGGGGATCTTAGTCCTAAAAGCTAAGTTCTCTGCCATTGCCTGCATTTCGAAGTGCGCTTGAGGGGGGAGCTTCGAAGTTTTCTTGCTTGCGCACCCTCCGGCAAGGGGCTTCGGGTACAGTTTGAAGGCCTTCTTTGCCTTCCACCATCCTTCACGCTTCGGAGTTCACCCTCTGGCAAGGGGCTCCGCTTCGCGTGTCAAAGGCCTTCGAAGCCCCAAGGCGCTACGAGGCAAGTTTTTCACCCGCTTTACGAGGTATGTACACAGTCCGAAGCATCACTTCGATGTCCAAATTTGCAATTACTTTAATAAAAAATCAAAGCCCTGCTTCGCCTTAAAATCAAAGCCTTGCTTCACCTTTAAAGCAAAACTTTGCTCCATCTTATTAAAAGTCGAAGCCTTGCTTCGCGTTTTAAAAATCGAAGCCTTTCTTCACTTTATCAAAAAATTGAAGTCTTGCTTCGCTTTAAAATTGAGGCCTCACTTCGTCCCATTCAAAATCGGAGCCTTGCTCCACTATTAAAATTCGAAGCCTTGCTTCGTATTTAAAAGAACTCGAAGCCTTGCTTCACTTTATCAAAACCCGAAGCCTTGCTTCGCTTTATTTAAAATTCGAAGCCTTGCTTCGTATTTAAAACCTCGAAGCCTTGCTTCACTTTATCAAAACCCGAAGCCTTGCTTCGCTTTATTTGAAATTTGAAGCCTCGCTTCACTTTACAAAATCCAGAGCACCCCTCTGAAGGCTACACAGCGCCTCCAGGCCCGTAGCAGTGGGCTTTGAGGCTTCCGAGCGACGGTTCGGCAAGTCCGGGATTCTAGGCTCCAGTCTGATGCATCCCAGGGTCGAAGGCAGCCAACCTACGGATTCCAGGATCCGGCTTGTTAGGATCTGTAAAAGAGTCTAAGGACTTTAAAAGAACAGATTTCTGACCTCCGGGTTCGATGCATCTATAAAAGAGCTGAAGGTGGCCAGCCTACGGGTTCCAGGCTCTGGCTTGATAGGATCCGTAGAAGAGTCTAAGGACTTTAAAAGAACAGATTTTTGGCCTCCGGGTTCGAAGCATCAGTAAAAGAGCCGAAGGTGGCCAGCCTACAGATTCTAGGCTCCAGCTTGTTAGGATCCGTAGAAGAGTCTAAGGACTTTAAAAGAATAGATTTCCGGCCTCCGGGTTCGATGCATCTATAATAGAGTCGAAGGTGGCTCAACCCATCGCAGGTTCGGTGAATCCACACCAAATATCCTTTTCATTCACTACAGGATCAAGCTCAAGAAGCCTTGCTTCGCTATCTGAACACGCACCGAGGCCTCGCTTCGCGTGACGTGATCTAATCTAAAATTTAAGCATCTCGAAGTCATGCTTCGCCTAAAAACTGAGTGCGTTTCGGAGCCTTGCTCACGCACATTATCCAAATCCAAGCATGTCGAAGCATGCCGAAGCATGCTTCGCTTAATTTGGCTACGTTGAAGCCTTGCTTCGCTCCAAATTAATGCGTTCGAAGCCCAAAAGAGGATTTCGCTCGACACGATATAAGTGTCCGAAGCCGCCAAAAAGGCGCACCCCTTCGCATTCTATAATTTCCCGCACCAGCAACGACTAAGTCCCTAGTTGCCACGCGCAAGGGGGGACCGAAGCATGTATGCGAAGTGTGCGAATGTAATGCGCAATACGAGCGTGACAAGCTAAAACGTTCCAAACAATAAAATCATGCGAAGCATGCAGACGAAGTATGCAAATACAATAAATCTCATTCATTGAATGATAATTGAGAAGTATGTTACAAATACACTTCAAAAACAAAATTATGAGTAGTCTGTATCTAAGCCTAAGAAAAAGTGAGCTCGAGGCCTCGACCCTCGCTTGCTCTTCTTCTGGCTAGGGCCCCCTCGGTTGGACGAAGCCTCATCGGAGCCTGCTCTCCCCCGGTCAATTCGTCCATGCCCCGAAACCCGCAGACCTCGTCTTTCATCTTGCATGTTTGTCCAAGTCTGCGAGGCAAGCGGTGTCGTGTCGAAGGCAGAGAAGTCTAAGGCTTCGCCGCTTGTTAAGGTCGTACCCGAAGGTTGTACCTTCTCGCCACTTAAGTCTGCTTCGAAACGGCTTAAGTCTGGCGAGGAGGAAGAACTCAGAAAGGGCTCCGTCTTCAAGGTAGCCAGCAGCTCCTGGGCTACTTCGGAAATGACTTCGCCCCTAGGACCCCTCGGAAGCTTGAACCGAGGGGGGCCTTCGGACCTAGCTACCTCGAGCACCACCCATAGTTGGTGAAGCTCATTAGAGTCCTCAAGTACTTCGAGATCAACATTCGAAGGCTGAGCCTAGGCAAGTATAAAGTAGCCCCATATTTATATTAATAAACTGATGAGTTTTTACAAAGCCTACAGCTAAGAGTTACAAAGAGCCTAAGGAGATCTACACCTTCGGAGGCGGAGGCGTCGACGTCGAAGGCTGAGCTGGCGAGGCCAATGCCCTGGCTCGGAGAAGGCGGACGACCTTTTGGAGTTCGAGGACTGCTTCGTAGCCTTGGGCCTTCCAAGGCTCTTGAAGGCGGCGCTAGGCTCCGCGGACACCCGGCGGAGGCGTCACCAAGTGTTGGCCTCCGAAGGCCACCGGAGTCATCGAGGTCGCTTCTTCGAGGTGGTTGCACCCTGAGTCATGAAGCATCTGTAGCACCCCTTGACCTGCCACTCGACCGGCCATCAGAGCGAAGCCCTTTAGGGACACCTCCACCGTCACAGCCACAGTCTTCAAGAACGCGACGCGATCCCCGATTGGATCCCGAAGGTTGAAGTCTGGAACCCGGCACTCCGTTCCAATTTGCTCAAGGACTGAGGTCAAGCTCGAAGTGGCCTCGTCGACATTGTGAACAACGAAGTCCTCCAGGCAGTGGCCGGCTTTGCGAAGCTGGCCCCGCGTGAAGCTAGAGATGAAGAGAAGAGAGCGAAGGATGCAAGGCGCTGAGAGAGAAGCAAATGAGAAGTGTGCCGAAGTCGTGTGCGGTAAACCCCTTTTTATAGGCGGTAAAAATCCCGACAGTTCCCGTGCCAAAGTCACTAACAGGTGGGCCTCAGGTGAAGTTGAAATGAATCGACGCACTATAACGGTCAGTTTTGTAGCCGTTGCGGAGTCATTCGGTCTCCCCGAGGTCGTTCTGACAGTCTGAGAAACCATGTTGAAGAACATGGGTTTGATACTCGAGATGTGATGAGTGATTGTCAACGGAAGTCAAAGGAAGAGATATGAAGACCTGTCGAGTCTGAGGCACATGTGACTCAGGTACGCGGGCAGCGAGCGACAGCCGGACAGAGGAGCTGCGGAGTTGGGCTGGCCCAATCCGGGTACATGGCTAGGAGTCGCAGATGATCCACTGGTCTATTGACTGGGTTTGACTCAGGTACATGGGCGGCGAGCGATTGCCGGGCTGAGGAAGCTGCGGGGTCGGGTCGGCCCAATCCGAGTACCCGGTGCGAAGACGGTGGACGCTTTTGTCAGTTTTGGCGCAAAAATGACAACCTATGATTATTTTGTTTTTAGGATATTAAAATTTAGTTTTTAAGTCGAGAATATTTTTATTTGAGTCGAGTGATTTTTCTAAGAATATTTTAGTAATTTTCGGAATTTATTTTAGAGTCAGTGTTAATTTACCCTAGGGGTAAATTAGTCTTTTCATGTATTAGGAGTCGCCTATAAATAGGCCCCTATCCCCTTGGGGATAGATGACTGTTTTTATTAGATCAATCTACAGTCCAACTTTTTCTGGTTCAGTTTTCGTTTTCCTCCGAAATTATTTCGCCGCTTGTATTGATCTGCTATTGCAGTGGCCGTCGTCGTTTTTCTTTCTTCGCCGAAATCAGCAGCAGCGGTAGAGATTGGCACGACACAGTAGGTGAAACGGCAGCCAGGAGATGCAGTATCACGCGCGTGCCAGCAGCAGCTAACGCAGGTTTTTTTTCCTTTGATAGCGCGTGGGGTCCGCTTGGCAATCATGGCGCTGGCAGTGCATGCCTCCAGCTAGTTCTCACGGCGGCCAGCTACAAGGTTGAATTTTGGTCTTCTTTGGCACATCTCTAGCACGCGTGAGGAAAATCATTGTGGGGCCCACGACCATCTCGTCGGCCGGCATCACATCGGCACAGCACATGCTCATCTTTCCTTCGGTGGAACTGCAGCGTGGGTCCCACTCAACGTCATGGCCAAAAAGGCTGCAGGTGTTGTTTTTCTCTAGTAGGCGATTCCTCCGAAGCGCGCAGCCTGGTGTTCGGCTGCCTACACGCGCAAGCAAATGACTGGAGCAGTTTTCGCAGCTTTGAATCCTGTGGTTTCTCCGGCCGGCGTGCACGCGGTGACGGCATGCAGTGAGCGGCGGCGACGATGACGCAGGTGAGTTTTTAATCTACTATTTTTAGGCAGATCAATTTTATAGATAATCATCTATTAATAAATTAGCTGAAAATCTATTTAAAAATTTCGTTGTCAATTTAATCTACCAAAATATTTTTAGTACTCGCATATCTTTTATTTAGATATTTTTGTTCTGCTCATATAAAAAATATTTGATTATTATTAGACGCAGTATTATTTTTATTCTAGTTTTACACACAATATTTTCGGTTTAATTCTGAATTAATTTTTTAATAATCCATGCTTTATTCATTTGATTAGTAATTTATTTCTAGACTGAAATATTAATATTTTGAGATTTATCAAGGTATTTTTATTTACTGCAGTAATCTTAATTGTCTTATCTTTAATATCATTTCAATTAAGACACCGGTCATTTTTAAGTTAAACAACTTTAGTTCCAGTAATTTGCTTTGCTAATATTGTTTGTCTGGCTAAGTTTGTTTGGGTGTTGGGATTAAGACATAGTTTAGCAAGAAATTTTTAGGCACCCATTCACCCCCTCTGGTCGCTACTTTTGGTCCTACAAGTGGTATCAGAGCAAGGTTAGGGTTTTCTAATATCTTAACCGATTCTAAACCTAGGTAGTTACCATGACGTCTTCTGGCAAAATCTCGTCCCTAGAAGCTTTTGGCTACACTTATTGGAAGACTCGCATGCAAGCATACCTTATGAGCCAGAGCTCAGACATATGGGAGATTTGTGTTCATCCTACTTTCACCATAACAACTATTGTTGTGGATACTGCTGCAGATGTAGTTACCCAGCATCAAAATAATAGTAAGGCGGTGAATATTTTATTTTCTGGTCTAGGTCCTAGTGAGTTTGAGCGTGTTAGCCATCTCACCACTGCTCGAGAGATCTGGGCTACCCTCCAGGCACACCATGAGGGGACAGCTCAGGTCAAGGCTAGGCTCTACCAGACCTACCGGCGTGAGTATAAAAATTTCTCACAGAAGCCGGGTGAGACGGTTGAGGCTTTGTTTGGTCGTTTTCAATCGATCATTAACAAGCTTCGCGTTAACAAGGCCGAGCGTGATCAGCTGGTCTCGGATCATGAACAGGCGCTTAAGGTACTCCATACCTTGGACCCTAAGATCTAGGAGATCAAGGTCTCTTCTATTGTTGAGAGTGCGTCTTATGATACCTTGACCGTCGCAGAGATTTTTAGTAAGATCAAGGCCTCAGAGGTCGATATCCAGTTGAGATCAAATCTCACTAGTTCTGGATCAAAGACTCAGGCACTTGCGACACCATCTGCTGATCCTAATGCCACGAGTTGTACTGCGTTTTCCTATATGTCTATCTCCGAGGAACAACTTGATACTCTAGGAGATGATGATCTGTGCTTGTTTAATAACCAGGTGCGTCGTGTCTATGATAAGAGAATGTTTAAGAGACACGGCACAAAATCCAGATGCTTTGAGTGTGGTGATACAGATCATTTCATTGTCGATTGCCCCAAGCGGAAGAATTACAAGAAGCGAACCGGTGGCAACTCCTACGACTCCGACAAGTACAACAACTCCACGAAGGGAAAGCCCAAGACGAGATTCTTTCGAAAGGTTTTGAAGGACTATAGGCGTGAGAACAAGAAGCGAGACAAGGCTTTCTTCGCCGAGATGGAGAAAAGCTACTCCAAGAGATCCTCGTCTTCCTCCTCATCTTTGAGTTCAAGTGATGAAGAGATCGTGATCAGGAAGGGGAAGGACAGGGATGATCCGACGACCCTCTATTTCATGGCCTTCGGAGACAAGCCGAAGAGTAGCTCACGTCACAGCCGAAGACCCCACAAGAGCTTTTGCTCAATGGCTCTTGGGGATAAGAAAGAAAAGGACTCCTCCGATGACTCCGATGACGACGACGATGAGAAGGTATCTTCCTATGAACAAGAAGTTGTTAATTTATTAGAACAGAATCGTCAGGAGTTGAAGTATCGGGAGAAACTGCTTAGAGGGGCCAAGAAGAGGATAGATGAGCTTGAGCGTGAGCTTGCCATGGCGAATGGCAAGATTGAGAGTCTGTCTTCTTCCCCTTGCTTGGGTGATAGTGGTGAGTGCCCTAACTGTGAGGTGTTGCTATGTGCCCTAATGACTCTTAAGTCCAGGTACACAGAGAGAGTAGATGAGAGAGACGCCTTGGCCACTAAGCTTGAGAGCGCTCAGCAGGAGCTTAAAGATGCTCATGCCACTGTCGTCGTACCTTGTGTAGACTGCCCATCCCATTTAGCTAGTATAGATGAGCTGAGAGCCAAGAGTGATGAGCAGTTGAGCAAGTTAGCTGGAGTGAGAGCTGAGTTGGAGCAGACTAAGCTAGAGCTTGAGACCTTGACAGTTCCACCCACTGTTTGTGAGAACTGTTTGTCCATGAGAATGGAGTTGATCAAGCTAAAAGCAGATAAGTCTGTCGATGTTTATAGAGAGTGTGAGATCTGTTTGTATCAGGTGGAGGTGTTAGCTTCTTTGAGAGAGGAGCTAGCTGATGTTCAGAATGAGAACTTTTACCTCCGTCAGATCCTGAGTTGGATTAGTGCCAGAGAGCCACAGCTCGGCATGATGATCTAGAAGTTCAAGAGACAAGATGGGTTTGAGGTAGGTTACACCTATACCAAGGTTGATTTTGAGAGTGCCATTAGCCGTGCAGTGGAGTGGAGTAAGATGACTCCCGAACAGAGATATCCCAAGACTCACTCCACTGAGTCCTTGAAGGATAGTCAGCCCAAGGACGGAGTGATCCAAGAACAACCTAAAGCTCCACCTAAGAAGCAGATCTGGGTTCCAAATCCTAAAACCCTCCACACTTCTATTGATTCTTTACCTGGACCCTCTCACACCAAAGATGCTACACCCAATAACACCAAGCCTAAGAATCCTAAGCCACAACAACATCCCAAGAAGCCTACCTATCACTGTGAGTTCTGCCAGAGAGACGGGCATCTTGAGGAGTTTTGCTTCAGGAGAAAGCGGGTTGAGCGAGCAGAGAGAGCTTGAGGTGGGCAGGAGCAGTTCTACCAGTAGGGTGGTAGACAGAGAGTTCCTCGATGTAGAGAGAGGCTAGAGGTCAGGCCACGTCGTGTAGGTGGTGGTAGAGGAGACAATTTTTATGATCGTGCTCCGGAGGGTGGTTTCCGTTCCGGCAGAGTTCCAGATCGTTCGGTATACGGTTTTGGATCTCGTGGCCATGATTTTAGGCAGAACAGAGGACCGCGTTTTGGTCCAGACTCATATGATTCCTTCTTCTTTCCTACATACGAGCAGATGGCTCGACACTGGTTTAGCACTTTTGCTAAACCTGGCATTGGACCGTTTGCTCCCTCTCATGATTATTGATCTTAATATGGGAGTTGTGTATCCTTTTTAGGATACTTTGAGTCAGTTTTTCTTTCTTATTTATTTTTTATTGAGTCTTTTTGTGTGTGTTCATATCATGCATAATCATCAATCACATTTTGAGCTTGCTTCTGCTATATGATTAATCTGCTTTACTTTCTCTAGCTAGTATATGTTTTTGATTACTTGTCGATGATCATATTCTGTTTCAGTTCACATGATATATCTGATAATTGTCATATGCATGGCTTTTATGCTTTAAAATTTAAAAATGATCACCATTGCTTCTGGTAACTAGCATGTGTGGGTCGAATGCTTTCGCTATCTTTTACATGCCTTGTAGCTAGATTCTTACTTAGTTGCAGATATGCAACTTGGACATATATATGCTTTAAATATAAAAAAATGTGCTATAAAAATTGATAAAAATTCAGAAAAATGAAAAATTATGTATTTTTATGATTATTAGAAAAGATTCAAGTGGGTTTGTTTTGTCGCATTGCATTGTTCTGGACTGCTTACCATATCACTTTGGTATGAACTAGGACAGTGTAATGTATGCCAAGACCAATGTCTTAAGCTTCTGATGGTCCAGTTCTGGCCTAGGCTTGACTTAGTCGGTTAGCATAAGGTTTGACATGCAAATAACCTCTGGCAGAAATAAAAAAATTAAATTAAAAAAGAAAAAGAAAAAATCTGAAAAATTTAAAAAGATGACAAGTTTGCTGAATCACTTTGTTTTGGACAATGCTTATCTTGGTAGATATCAGTTAGCTTTTGCATCTCATGTTTTACTTTGCTTGTCAACTAGAAAATGTGGTGATGCTTTTGTTTGCAAAAATCGAAAAATGTGTGCTAATGACTCTCTTTAGATATTATTTGTTGCACTGATCATGTCATGTGTCTTAGACAGTATATCTTTCGCTATAGCTGTTAGATGTTGTAATTGCAGTTAATCATATCTAAGAAGCATGCTTTTTACACTCCACCTGCACCCCATCTGCATTCATGGCATAATTTGAGGGGGAGCTGCATTTCAGGGGGAGTTTGTGTCTATGTCCTTTTAGAGTGCATTTAGTCTCACTTGATGAGTCCAATTGTCAACAAGGGGGGGAAATTTTGGAGTTTAGGGAACATTTTTTAGCTTTCTCTGGGATTTATTTCAGGGGGAGTTCCTTGTTGGTAATTCTGAGATTTGCACTTGCTTTTGAGTCTTTATTTTTGGTTAACCATAATGACCATTTTCTTGCTTCTGTTTGGCTTTTGGTCATTAGGGTTAAACTTTTATTTTCTTTCTTCTATTTTCTTTTGTCTTTGTTTTCTTGTTTCCACATGTTTTGCAGGTTCTGAAGATGAGCTGAAGAGGGTGTTGAAAATGCACTCATCAAGGGGCAGATTGAGAAACCATGTTGAAGAATATGGGTTTGATACTCCAGATGTGATGAGTGATTGTCAACAGAAGTCAAAGGAAGAGATATGAAGACCTGCTGAGTCTGAGGCGCGTGTGACTCAGGTATACGGGCAGCGAGCGACAGCCGAGCAGAGGAGCTGCGGAGTCGGGCTGGCCCAATCTGGGTACATGGCTAGGAGCGGCAGATGATCCACTGGTCTGTTGACTGGGTTTGACTCAGGTACACGGGCGGCGAGCGATTGTCGGGCTGAGGAAGCTGCGGGGTCGGGTCGGCCCAATCCGGGTACCCGGTGCGAAGACGGTGGACGCTTTTGTCAGTTTCGGCGCAAAACTGACAACCTATGATTATTTTGTTTTTAGGATATTAAAATTTAGTTTTTAAGTCCAGAATATTTTTATTTGAGTCAAGTGATTTTTCTAAGAATATTTTAGTAATTTTCGGAATTTATTTTAGAGTCAGTGTTAATTTACCCTAGGGGTAAATTAGTCTTTTCATGTATTAGGAGTCGCCTATAAATAGGCCCTATCCCCTTGGGGATAGATGACTGTTTTTTATTAGATCTATCTATAGTCTAACTTTTTCTGGTTCAGTTTTTGTTTTCCTCCGAAATTATTTCGCCGCTGGTATTGATCTGCTATTGCAGTGGCCGTCGTTGTTTTTCTTTCTTCACCGAAATCAGCAGCAGCAGCGGCAAAGATTGGCATGGCACAGCAGGCGAAACGGCAGCCAGGAGATGCAGTATCACGTGCGGGCCAGCAGCAGCTAACACAGGTTTTTTCCTTTGACAGCGCGTGGGGTCTGCTTGGCAATCATGGCGCTGGCAGTGCATGCCTCTAGCTAGTTCTCACGGCGGCCAGCTACAAGGTTGAATTTTGGTCTTCTCTAGCACAGCGCTAGCACACGTGAGGAAAATCATTGTGGGGCCCACGGCCATCTCGTCGGCCGGCATCACATCGGCACATCACATGCTCATCTTTCCTTCGGCGGCACTGCAGCGTGGGTCCCACTCAACGTCACGGCCAAAAAGGCTACAGGTGTTGTTTTTCTCCGGCAGACGATTCCTCCGAAGTGCGCAGCGTGGTGTTCGGCTGCCTACACGCGCAAGCAAATGACTGGAGTAGTTTTCGCAGCTTTGAAGTCAGTGGTTTCTCCGGCCGGCGTGCACGCGGTGACGGCATGCAGTGAGCGACGGCGACGATGACGCAAGTGAGTTTTTAATCTACTATTTTTAGGCAGATCAATTTTATAGATAATCATCTATTAATAAATTAGCTGAAAATCTATTTAGAAATTTTGTTGTCAATTTAATCTGCCAAAATATTTTTAGTACTCGCATATCTTTTATTTAGATATTTTTGTTCTGCTCATATAAAAAAATATTTGATTATTATTATACGCAGTATTATTTTTATTCTAGTTTTACACGCAATATTTTCGGTTTAATTCTGAATTAATTTTTTAATAATCCATGCTTTATTCATTTGATTAGTAATTTATCTCTAGACTGAAATATTAATATTTCGAGATTTATCAAGGTATTTTTATTTACTGCAGTAATCTTAATTGGCTTATCTTTAATATCATTTCAATTAAGACACCAGTCATTTTTAAGCTAAACAACTTTAGTTCCAGTAATTTGCTTTGCTAATATTATTTGTCTGGCTAAGTTCGTTTGGGTGTTGGGATTAAGACATAGTTTAGTAAGAAATTTGTAGGCGCCCATTCACCCCCCTCTGGTCGCTACTTTTGGTCCTACACAGTCGAGGCAGGTAATTATTTCCTGCGCAAGTCGAAGCCCCCTTCGGTCCAAGCTCCGAAGGTCTGTCTTCTCTGGAATCACTTTTTTTGCTGTCATTTGTCCAGAGGCGCACACACCCCTTCGTTCCGAAGGGCTGCGGGCGAGGGCTACTGTTGGGGGAATAAGTTTACCCTTAAATAAGGGCCAAATGACATCAGCCTTTGTTGGCCTTCGGCCTGGAGCCTGACACTGTCGAAGCAGGTTCCTTCCTGCCGAAGTTATTTCCAAGCCTCCAGACTCCTTTCGGAGCCCCCCGGATCGATACTTTCGGACTCCTTCCGGAGCCCTCCAGATTGAAGCCTCAAGGCCCCCTTTGAAGTCTGCCAGAAGCCAAGTCTTCAAGCTCTCTTCAGAGTTCTCTTTGGAGTTAGCCTCCGGGCTTTCTTCGGAGTTAACCTCCGAGCTCCTTTCGAAGCTCCCTAGAGCCAGTCTTCGGACCCTCTTCAGCCAATTTGAAGCCAAGCCTCCGAGAGCCCAGTTCGGAGTTTAGTTCGGAGCATGCTTCGAAGCCCACTTCGGAGTGTCCTTCGAAGCCTTCATCACAGCCTCCGCCTGAAGAGCTCCGGCCACTACTTCGAACCAAGAAAATATATGTACTTCGCTACAGTGTAGAAGCCATACCGGGGGCCCTCTGCCCCCAGTATGTCATTTAGCTGTTCAGAAGTGGCGTTTATCTGACACGCCTGTAAAGCTATAAAGCACTTTGTATAGTAGATTAGTCTTTTTTCCCTTCTTGCCCCCTATGAAGCCTATGACTTATAGAGGGCATTTAGGTCTTTTCCTTAGGCCTGCATGCCTATAAAAGCAGGGCTAAGCCCTTGTAATAGAAAAAGCCTGAGAGGGCCAAGAGCTCCTCTAGGGCCATGAGAGGCTCCAGGTCCATTAGATTCAACTGAGGCAAACTATGCCAAATTCACCACAAACTGGACGTAGGGCTATTATCCCTTTGGGGAGGTCCGAACCAGTATAAATTTTTTCTCCTTCTGAGAGAACCCTTCGAGGTTCATTTTACACTCTATATATAGACACAAAACCTGTGTTGTAGCTAACGCAATTGCTACAACAAAGTGTATTACTGACGCGTGTATTTTATCCGTTAGTAAAGTTGCGCCACTAAAGACCATTTCTGTGGTAGTGATTTTTAATTATGCTATTAGAGTTTGTATCCACATTATTTCATTTTTTACATTCGCTAATGCCTTGTATTCAGATTCCATAGTTGACCTTGAAATTGTAGCTTGTTTTCTAGTAGGCCAAGATATCAGGTTATCTCTAAGAAATATTGCAAACCTCATATAGATCTTCTATCATCCATATTGTTTGCCCAATCATCATCTAACTAGCCACTGACTTCTATTGACTTTGATTGATTAATCTTTAACCCAAGTTGAGTACACTACTTGATGTACTGTAATATTCTTTTTATTGCTGCCCAATGAATAATAGTAGGCATATGGAGGAACTGACACACTTTGTTGACTGAAAAAGCTATGTCATATCTCCTTTTTCATATACAAATCTTGATACGAGGTATTTACAATCGAATGACCAATGTGATTAATTTACATACCTTTGTTGTTTGTTGTACCAACTTGATCATGACTTTTATATCTATCATGTACTATGAGTTTCTCTAGCTCTCCTATAACATGATCGGTTTCCCCTATATCCATGTACTAGTTCGAATCTACCCCATATGATGTGATGGTGAATCCTGCATACTTATCATCAGGAACAAATTTCTCATCATACCTATGTCAACATTCAATCACAGTGTGTCCCCTCTTATGACATAGCTAACACTTCAGTCGATTATCTCCATTCCCTTGGTTATTTCCACATCATTGGCCTTGATTGTTATTGTGCCCTCTTCCTTGGTTGCTATGACCACGCCCAAAGTTATCGCGACCATGGTTCTGAGGTGGTCCTTGCCCACATCCTTGATTCGCCAGATGTACCAAGACCTGAGCTTCAGCCTAAGAAAGATTCCATCTATTCTCGAAGTGAAGTAGCGAGGAGTACACCTCTCCAACACTAACCGGTTCAGCTCTTGATACAAGGGATAACACGATCAGAGTGTAGTCCTCATCAAGGCATGTAAGGATATAAGAGACTAAATCTTTTTTGTCGAGAGTTTTACGAGTTAATTCATCATTAAGGGCACACATCTTTCCAACATATTCAATGATACTAAGATTGCCTTTCTTGGTTGTTGCAAGTAGGGATGGCAGTTTTACTCGCGGGTACTCGACCCGACGAGCACGAGTTTAGGTTTAATTTTATGCCCGTGGGTTGCGGGTTCAGGTACCTGTTTATTTTCAGGTCATGCACGGGTTTATATTTAAACCCCTAGGTATCCGCGAGTTTATCCGATTACTTAAAATTACATAGAATCTAGCTCATTTCTCATTCCTTTTTCGTTATAATATTATGTTGAGTGATTTCATCATTTTAAACTATGTACTAGTAATGTGATAATGTCTTGTTCATTGTGGATTTTTAATTATATGTATGTTGTAATATAATTCATGTAGAGTATAAACTGAACCTGCGGATTACCCGTCGGGTTTTAGGTACCCGATGAGTTCAAGTTTAGTTTTGAACCCACGGGTTTCGTGAGTTTAGGTGTTTGGGTTTACACGGGCTTCGCGGGTTTGCTTCGTGGGTAGGTTTTTCATCAAACCCACGTGTTTTAGACCCATTGACATCCCTAGTTGCAAGAGCTATTCTAATGTTAATTGATCTTTGCTTTCAAACTAAAAAGAAGATGCCTTCTACCATGCTCCAAACCACGGCTGATGTCCTGCATGCTGTGATCTAGGCGAGCAAATCTCTCCCCACGGTGGAGAGAAGATAACCAAGAACTTGATGATCTGTTGCTACCTATTCTTCAAATTCTGGATTGGAAACTTCTACTTGTTTATCATCCTTCTTGACGATGATCATTGTGGCTAGAGCCTTGACATCTCCAGTGAGGTAGCTCTCTAGTTTCACCCCTTTAATCACCGTCACTTTCTAGATTACATGATTTCCCTTTCCTAGCTTCTCTGAGACAATCACACCGACGCTCGGGTTGTCAGATGAGAGTGTCATGTGAAGATACCATATGAAGATACTAAAGGTGCTAGAAGCAGCACCTTGAACTTGGCCCACATGTTTATTGATGTAAGAGCCAACAGTCGGCATCCATGGCAAGTACAAGATAGAAACTATCCGGGAAAACAGGAAACATAAATTTGTTTTTAGTTACAATTGCTTCGGCTAGCATCCTAATCTATTTGTTCCTTTGTTCCTTATCGCCTGAAAGTCTCAAGTTTAGACTGCTAATACAAAATATTCTCCTAACTAACAGTTATCACATCTTCGTGTTGCAAGAAACTGGTTGCGTTTAGCTAGAAAAGAACTAACGATTAGAAAGGCTTCCAAATTGTATGCGTCAGCGAGTTCATTCAATAACTAAGGCCGATACGGAAAGATTCGCATGCAAATCACTTATATTTGTATATCAACATTTTCACTTCAACGTTTACGAACTCATTGAACTAGAAATAATTCTGCTAATTTTGCAGAAGCCTCAAATTGAGCTATCAGCGATCAGTTATATTACCAAACAAGCCGGTGAATTTGCTATGTACAGACACCGGCTGTATGAACAAGATCATCAGTTCACTTGATACGGTACTCGTAAATGTCAAGGTCGACCACATGGAGCACTACAAGTGGCAGCTTACTTATGAAAATAAACAGGCGCCTAATGTTCTCCCTCGTCAAGGTATCCATATCCACAACGTCGCCATCATCGGTGTACATCCACAGGCTGCTCGGCTTCACCTTCTGCAAGCAGGCACGGCAGAAGGGACACGACTTTGATTTGGCATTCCTGCAATTGCATGAGAGCGAGCTTTTGTTAATCAATGGCCCCATTGGTGATGATAGTAGACTCATCCATCAGAATTCAGACGAGGTAAACGCTCAGCATTCGGCAAGCTGGGGAAGGGACGAAGGATATGACAGATTAGGCATTAAAAGTACGGACAGAATCGTCGTTATGCATACATGATGACAAGGCGCAATAATGATCCACTAGGAAGTTCAGATTGACGTAAAGACTGTGAAGGCTACTCTTGAGCCAATCAATGAGCTGAGTATGACACGGTTTGGACTTTTGGTAGCAGCGTAGTGCTAGTGTTTTAACCTTCTCCCATGGTGAGCAATGTTACTAGTACAGTACTAGATATGTGTGTTTGTTTTTCCGATGAATCTATGACGGTTCATTTGGTACCAAGTTATCTACTCCGGAACAGGCCATTGGTTCAATAGAAAGCTTGGTATGCTTCTGATCATAGTGAGGTTACCGTGGGTGGATGCAGTTTTAGCTTGGATGGTATTGGTAAGCATCAAGATTCTTGGTTTGTGTGAGATATCCATAACTAGGTTCAGAAAACACTGTAGCACTCTGAAACACAGGAAATTTCCGGCTGAATTTTGTTCCTCAGGAAGAAACAATTTATATCGGAAACATTTTCCACATATTTGGAACACCACACTCAGGTAAACTGTAAATTAGTTTCTAGAGCACACAAGAACTACTTTCTGCATAAACCTAACACTGCAGGAGATATGCAAATGTTCTACCGAATATCTGCTATTTTTCAGTGTTGGCCGTTGGGGTAGGTATGCAATATAAGAGGAAAAAGCAATTACCAATCCTCGAAGCATCTCATGCACAGCGAGTGCGCGCAATCCGGCAGCACAATCTTGGCGTTCACCTCGAGGCAGATGCCGCACTCGAGCTCCCTCTCGAAATCCACCTCCGAGACCTTCTCCTCCGCCTTCCTGAATTTTTTAATGCACAGCCTCCTCTGCTTCCTCTCGTCCAATTCAGTGATCCCACTCGTCAGCTGAAGCAGCGACGGGAAGATGATACCTACAAAGATGCAAAATCGAATTCAGAGATGGCAATGATAACGATATATATAGAACTTGTGCAGCTGCCCATGAATCATTTGGGTCTATTACTAGGAGATGATTATGATCAGTACCGTAAAATTGCCTTATGCTTGCCTCCCTCTCCCACTCCGGCAAGGCCCTTGTCCCATCACCGTACACCTGCATTAGCAGTAGCACCGAGAACAGGTGATTAATTGGTCGGTGAATAACGAGCCGGCGAGAACCAGCTGCGAGTCTACAGCAGGGTTGGCGAGAGGGAGAGGGACCTTGAAGATCATGATCTTCAGGAGGCCGAGCGCACCGGCGAGTTTGCAGTCGGTCCACTGGACGAGGAAATGCGCGACGGCGCTGTATGCCATCCGCATCTGAATCACCGCCCCGTCGTAATCCCGAAGGAACTGCGACGCCCTGCGCGAGGAACCACGAACCCAACCGGCTCAGCCAGCATAGTCGAAAGAATCGGAGCTTCTCCTCGCAGTTCGCCCCCAAAACAAAAGAGAAGGAGAAGGAGAAAGAGGGAGGAAGGAAGGAATCGCCGGGGGGTTCATGCAAGGGGAGGGGCACTCACAGCGCATTGGCGTGCTCGATGTCGGCCTCCAGGGCCTTCACAGAGTCCTGGAACCTCCTCCGCATCGTCGCCGGCCAATCCTCCTCCTTCAACAGTGAGGCGCAGAACCCTACCTAAACCTACCTCTCCCCTCCTGCTCCTCCGTCCTCCGCCGCCACACCTCTCGGCTCTCGCCGCGGCTGATTAGCTCGATCGGATTGCCTCCTCCTCCTCCTCCTCCTCCTCCTCCTCCTCTCTCTCCTCTCCTTGGCTTGCGCTACGGATTTGGATTGCTTTCCCTCGCTTGCTGAGTCCAATTCCAACCGAGTCCCACTCCTCTCCCCCCTCCTTTTTGTTGCCACTTGCGAGAGGATGCGACGACGAGGAACAGTGCCCGCCAACTCGCCTCGCGCACCCGACGAAACGTACACGGACCTACGCATATCTCACTGACTAATGGGGACGAAGGTGGGTGGGTCCCGCATGTCAGTACTAATGTGCGTCCCGTGGTGGTAGGCTGCCGGTGGGACGTCGCGGGGGAAGGTCGTTGCCCGTGTCGCATAAAAATATCTGGTTGCAACGTCCGCCCGTCGGTACCCGCGTCACGTCCCATGTCATTGGCCGCATTCACTGATGCCTGGGGCCCAACTGCATGGGTCACACATTTCGGTGTCAAAGATGGGATATTTTTGGGAGGGGACAGGGGATCCGCGGGGCCCACCGAGAGGGGGCGGGCCGCGGGGAGCGGGGGAGGGGAGGAGGGAAATCCGGGGGGCTCTCCATCTGAAGTCGATTTCCGCCTGGTTTTGGGTGGGGTTGTTTGGGTCGACTGGTATGTGGGGCCGCGGGAACCTTATCTCGAAATCCGGGTGCGGCGCTGATGTCAGGATCACGGCTGATCCGCCGCCCAAGAATTGATTAACGGTGGTCGTCACTCGTCATCTCGTCTTCCTTTTTGGAGAGAATAGATTGTTACCGTTTATATCGAATCAGTAACCGCAGAAACTATACCCGCTGATTTGGAAACTACTATCTAGTTAGTGGCTAGTCGGTGGCTGGTTTTGCAAACTAAACAGATTGTAAACAAACTGTAGATTTGAATTCATGTTCTCGTCTTTATGTTTGAACAATAGGTCTCTTCGGATGAGCCTTTCTTTATGCAGAGATTTATATGTTGAATATAAACTATTAACAAAAGCTACGAAAACTAATCTAATTATAAGAATTTTATATTATATTACATCCTTATCGTTTTAAGTACGGTGCTATAGTTTAGCGTAATAATTTTTAGAAACATTAAGTAATTCTGATCAAAAGTTTGCCCCCGTTTCTGGCCACCACACTTTTGTCAGTTTGTGCGACATGCCAGAGCGCGAAAAATTAAATTATGGTAGAGTTTAGTACTTTAGTTACCGACCAAACAACCACTGAAATCAAATCTAAAAATGTATAAAACAACAAAACCCTAAATTATGTTCTAAAATTTTAATTGGCTATATATAGCTCAGTATTAGTCCATATAAATATGGTGGAAGCACTACGGGACTGCCAGGGTTCGCCGAGTGTCTAGGGCACTACGGGACTGCATGCATTTATTTGATTTCACATGAATTAAACTAGTTTTTATGTACATCACTTAAAATTCTAAAGTTAAAGAGGCCGGAGTTTGGATGTTTCTGTTCTTTGAACTCGCTGATGGTAACCGAAGGAATTTTTTCCTGTCAATTGTATGGACATTTTTTGTTACGTTGACTAATTAATTAATCGTGTTGATCGGTACGTGTTGGATGCTGCCTGGTATATATAGATTGGTGCTAAAAAATAAATCAAGGGCCATGTCGCCAATGAGGAGGCAAATGTAACCACTGATTAATTAAGAGATGCGTAATGATATGATGTAGTCAGGCTCAGGCTAAAATGCATGCATCACTTGCCTACCGTTCTCAAAAGGAGATACATGTCACCTGCCTCCTAATCCACCCACTAATCACGCATCATCTAAATTGTCCTAGCCCTGGAGTACGCATTACACATCTATTCAATTATTAATCATTTAGTTATTAATAATTGGAGCGCACGCCGCAAATTTCGAACTTTTGAAGTCCATTATATTCCCTGGTATATATGTTGGTCAAATTTGGCCAAGCGTGATATATCAAACACTTAATGACGGTTCATAAGATATCGAAGAATGTTGGACATGTTAATTACTAGCAAAACCTTTGATGTGGACAAGTTGGAAAAGCTGATGGCCATATTATTATTATTTTATAATAAGATAGATGGTGGGTTAATTTGCTGATATATTCCATGATCAAGTGGCTATTAAAATTCATATTCCCTGGGACGTAGACAAGCAATGTCGCATTGGTTGGATTAGACTATTGTTGAATAAATGGGCTTGGCCCAAATTTATTTGAAGAATAATTCCTGGAAAAATCTCAAAGGCCCACCATGTAAAGGGAGCATGTGAACCTTTAGTCCCACCTTGCTAGTTCTAGGAGAGGAAGACCAACTTATAAGGGATGGTGCTCTCCTTGCAACTAGACCCATGTGGGTGAGAGGAGACTAGAGAAACACACGCGCGCGCTCGCTCGCCTCGCCTCGCCGGGCCGGGCCGGGCCGGGCCGGGCCGGGCCGGGCACGGGCACGGGCACGGGCACGGGCACGGGCACGGGCACGGGCACGGGCACGGGCACGGGCACGGGCACGGGCACGGGCCGGGGGCGCGGGCGCACGACATGCGCGTGAATGGTCCGCCGAAATCGGCTCCGATTGCTTGCGCAGACGCGGCTCCCTTTTGCCATTCCGTTTTGCTGTTGATGGAATTTGGAACGGTTCATCTTCACAACAGAATTTGGAACGGTTCATCTTCACAACAGTATTTGGAACGGTTCATCTTCACAGCAGTTTCCAGTGGAGAGTGAAGAGACGTCCTGATCACACGTCTATATCTTCTCCACCAGGCGACGGGTGAAAGTGTGCGGAAAAACAGAAGAACTTTGCCATTCTCTCTGTGTTGTGTTGCCATTTGTAGTCTACTCCGTTCCCTCATCAGCGTGCACCGTTGAGCGGAAGAGCAGGTCTCCGGAACCCATCGTCTTCGAGATCCTGCACCGGGAGAGGGCGAATAAGGTTTTTGGGAAGCGCTCCGCGCGACTGCTCGCTTTCGTCCACCACGGCTCGTCTTCCTCTCCGCTCGAGTGCTGCTCGTCGTCGCCGTCGTCCGGTACCGCGCGTCGTCGTCGTGGTACCCGTCCGATCTGTGAACATCCGGTACGTACCTGTTACTCACCTATACCACCTGATACTCACGTGTATCAACCCGATACCCACCTGTATCATCTGTTACACACATCCTGTTACACCTGTTACTCACCTGTACCACCTGATACTCACGTGTATCAACCCGATACCCACCTGTATCATCTGTTACACACATCCTGTTACTCCTGTTACTCATCTGTATCACCTGATACTCACGTGTATCAACCCGATACACACCTGTATCATCTGTTGCACAGATTGGTTTTACCATGTTCAGTACATTAATTTTGTTCATGTGTTTAGTGTACTGGTCTACCCTGATTATGCGTATTCATCTGTTTCACGTCATGATTTATTTGTGGAATAAGTTAAACCTAATAGTGCTGTTATTTCCAACAATCCAAAAACCTTATTATAGGCACTGTGGTTTTGATATGGCTGGATTTGCCGATGCACTGAAGCCGAAAAAATTTTCCGGTGTGCACTTCAAGAGATGGCAGATCAAAGTCACTTTGTGGCTAACAGCTATGAATGTCTACTGGGTTAGTAGTGGCAAACCTGAAGGAGATCTTTCTGCTGAAAAAGAGAAAGATTTCAAGGATGCCACTACAATCTTTGTAGGATGCATTCTTAGTGTTCTTGCTGATCGTCTGTGCGAGGTGTATATGCACATGACAGATGCGAAGGAGTTATGGGATGCACTGAATGCCAAATTCGGTGCTACTGATGCTAGCAATGACCTGTATGTCATGGAGCAATTTCATGATTACAGGATGGTTAATAACCGTTCTGTGGTGGATCAGGCTCATGATATACAGGCCATTGCTAAAGAACTCGAACTCCTAAAGTGTGCCTTACCCGACACATTTGTGGCTGCTTGCATTATTGCGAAATTACCTTCTTCATGGAGGAGTTTCGGTACTGCACTCAAACACAAGAGACAGGAATTCTCTGTTGAGAGTTTGATAAGGTCTCTTGATGTTGAGGAGAAAGCCAGGGAAAAGGACGCTGCGGCAAAAGGTGAGGGGCAATCGAGCGCCAACGTGGTGCATCAACCCTCAAGCAAGAACAGAGGGAAATTTAAAGTTAAACAAACTACCAACTACAAGAAGAAGAAGAGTAACACAGATGCGAAGCCTTGCTTTGTATGTGGAGAAATTGGCCATTGGGCCAAGAAGTGTCCACATCGCAAAGGGATGAAAGCTCCTGCAGGACAGACTTCAAAGTCTGTCAATGTGACCATTGGCAATACTGAAGATGGGAATGGGTATGGTAATTTTCCTACCGTTCTTTCAGTTGATCAATCTACCAATTGGTGGGTTGATACAGGGGCTAATGTACATGTCTGTGCTGATATCTCTTTGTTCTCTTCTTACCAGGTCACTCGGGATTCTTCCGTCCTAATGGGGAATGGGTCTCATGCTTCTGTTCATGGTGTTGGCACGGTAGATCTGAAGTTTACTTCGGGAAAGATCGTGCAGCTGAAGAACGTGCAGCATGTCCCTTCTATCAACAAGAATCTAGTCAGTGGCTCCCGTCTGTGTAGAGATGGGTTTAAATTTGTGTTTGAATCTAATAAAGTAGTCGTGTCGAAACATGGACTATTTATTGGTAAAGGCTACGAATGTGGTGGCTTGTTTCGCTTTTCCCTTTCTGATTTCTGCAATAAATCTGTGAACCATATATGTGGCAATGTTGGTGATGATGTCAATGTTTGGCACTCACGCTTATGTCATATAAATTTTGGTTT
Organism: Zizania palustris; assembly: GCA_019279435.1. NCBI lineage: Eukaryota > Viridiplantae > Streptophyta > Magnoliopsida > Poales > Poaceae > Zizania > Zizania palustris. The sequence continues at coordinate 10,026,162 of JAAALK010000080.1, forward strand.
GATGTCTCGGCTTTCTAGTATGAACTTAATTCCAAATATTTCCATTGTTAAAGGTTCTAAGTGCCATAGTTGTGTGCAGTCAAAGCAACCTCGTAAGCCTCACAGGGCAGCCGAGGAGAGAAACTTGGCACCACTAGAACTCGTACATTCAGATCTTTGTGAAATGAATGGCGTGTTAACAAAGGGTGGAAAACGATACTTCATGACGCTAATTGATGATGCGACTAGATTTTGTTATGTTTATCTTTTAAAAACGAAAGATGAGGCTCTTGACTATTTTAAAATTTATAAGGCAGAAGTTGAAAATCAACTAGAAAGAAAGATCAAAAGACTTAGGTCAGATCGTGGTGGAGAGTATTTTTCAAATGAGTTTGACTTATTCTGTGAGGAACATGGAATTATACATGAGAAAACACCTCCCTATTCACCCGAATCAAATGGGATTGCCGAAAGGAAGAACCGTACCTTGACTGACTTGGTTAACGCCATGTTAGACACTGCGGGATTATCTGAAGCATGGTGGGGGGAGGCGTTACTGACCTCTTGTCATGTATTAAATAGAGTTCCTAACAAGAATAAGGACAAAACCCCATACGAGATGTGGGTTGGAAGAAAACCATCACTTTCTTACTTGCGCACATGGGGCTGCTTGACGAAAGTCAATGTACCAATAACTAAGAAGCGCAAGCTTGGACCTAAAACTGTGGATTGTGTCTTTCTAGGATATGCTCATCGCAGTATTGCCTATAGATTTTTAGTAGTAAAATCTGAGGTACCAGACATGCATGTTGGTACAATTATGGAGTCTCGAGATGCAACATTTTTTGATAGCATATTTCCAATGAAAGATACTCATAGCACTTCTAGTCAAACTCCTGATATAATTCCCAATTCAATCACACCACCTGAGTTTTCTGAACAAACACATGAAATTGTCCCTGAGGAGGATGACAGTGAAGCTCCTAGGAGGAGCAAGAGACGAAGGATAAATAAATCCTTTGGTGATGATTTCACTGTGTACCTTGTGGATGACACTCCCACGTCTTTGTCAGAAGCATATGCATCTCCTGATGCAGACTACTGGAAAGAGGCTGTCCGTAGCGAGATGGATTCCATTATTGCTAACAGGACTTGGGAGGTGACAGAACGACCTTATGGATGCAAACCTGTAGGGTGCAAGTGGGTGTTCAAAAAGAAGCTTAGGCCTGATGGTACTATTGAAAAGTATAAGGCTCGACTTGTAGCCAAGGGCTATACTCAGAAAGAAGGTGAAGATTTCTTTGACACTTACTCACCTGTTGCTCGATTGACCACTATTCGAGTACTACTTTCTTTGGCTGCCTCACATGGTCTTCTCGTTCATCAGATGGACGTTAAGACAGCTTTTCTCAATGGAGAGCTGGATGAGGAAATTTACATGGATCAGCCTGATGGATTTGTAGGAAAAGGTCAAGAAGGCATGGTGTGTAAGCTATTAAAATCTTTGTATGGTCTGAAACAAGCTCCTAAGCAATGGCATGAGAAGTTTGATAAAACTTTAACATCTGCGGGCTTTGCAGTCAATGAGGCAGATAAATGTGTATACTATCGCTATGGTGGGGGTGAGGGAGTTATTTTGTGCCTATATGTCGACGACATACTGATCTTTGGGACAAATATTAATGTGATAAATGAGATCAAAACTTTCTTGTCTCAAAATTTTGATATGAAGGATCTGGGAGTAGCTGATGTAATTCTGAACATCAAGCTAATAAGGGATGAGAATGGGATTACACTTTTGCAGTCTCATTATGTGGAAAAGGTCTTAAGCCGCTTTGGCTATATGGACAGTAAGCCTTCTCCAACACCTTATGATCCTAGTTTGTTACTTCGAAAGAATAAAAGAGTTGCTAGGAATCAATTGGAATACTCTCAGATTATTGGATCACTCATGTACCTAGCTAGCGCTACTAGGCCTGACATCTCCTTTGCTGTTTGCAAATTGAGCCGGTTTACTTCTAATCCGGGAGATGATCATTGGCGTGCGCTTGAGAGAGTCATGCGCTATCTAAGAGGTACTATGAGTTTTGGACTTCACTATACTGGGTACCCTTCGGTACTAGAGGGTTATAGTGATTCAAACTGGATCTCTGATATTGATGAGATCAAAGCCACGAGTGGATATGTGTTCACTCTTGGAGGTGCAGCTGTTTCATGGAGGTCTTGCAAACAGACCATATTGACGAGGTCAACCATGGAAGCAGAGCTCACGGCACTAGACACAGCTACTGTTGAAGCAGAATGGCTGCGTGATCTATTGATGGATTTACCAGTGGTTGAAAAACCAGTGCCAGCTATCCTTATGAACTGTGACAATCAAACGGTCATTGTCAAGATGAATAGTTCTAAGGATAACATGAAATCGTCTAGACATGTAAAGAGACGATTGAAATCTGTCAGGAAGTTGAGAAACTCCGGAGTTATAACATTGGATTATATCCAAACATCTAAAAACCTGGCAGATCCCTTTACAAAGGGATTATCACGGAATGTGATAGACAATGCATCGAAGGAGATGGGTATGAGACCCATGTGAGTTATACTATGGCAGTAACCCAACCTATGTGATCGGCGATCCCGTGAATTAGGATCTGGGAAGAACAAGCCATCAGTTAACTGAAGAGAGTAATTTTAACCCACTCTAAGTGAAGATGCAATACTCTCAGAAACTGCTAGGCAGGTTGACGATTGTCTTAATGTGTTCTGTTGGCTATATTAGTGAAGATGCTATCCTGCAGAGCATTCTTGAAAGAACACACCTATATGAGCTCGATTGTTGGTCGCAATCTATGGAGACTTGGGCAGTCTCCTAGTAAGCTCATGAAGAGACCAAGGAGTATGACTTATACACTCCACCCGAGGGGTAGGCTACTGGCAGCCTAGTATCAGTTAAGACTTTAAGTAAAACTTACTTGCACAAAACTTGCAATTCAAGGCATAGTCCATTGTTCAAGTTGTGAGTAAGTGTAGCTTGAAGCTCTAGATGGATGTTCAACCTTAACCGGTCTCCATCAAAACACTGGTATATAAACAACACAAAGAATCTGGCAAATCTCTGTGGGACTTTGAGCTATGGTGGGGGATTGTTGAATAAATGGGCTTGGCCCAAATTTATTTGAAGAATAATTCCTGGAAAAATCTCAAAGGCCCACCATGTAAAGGGAGCATGTGAACCTTTAGTCCCACCTTGCTAGTTCTAGGAGAGGAAGACCAACTTATAAGGGATGGTGCTCTCCTTGCAACTAGACCCATGTGGGTGAGAGGAGACTAGAGAAACACACGCGCGCGCTCGCTCGCCTCGCCTCGCCTCGCCGGGCCGGGCCGGGCTCGGGCACGGGCACGGGCACGGGCACGGGCCGGGGCCGGGGGGCGCGGGCGCACGACATGCGCGTGAATGGTCCGCCGAAATCGGCTCCGATTGCTTGCGCAGACGCGGCTCCCTTTTGCCATTCCGTTTTGCTGTTGATGGAATTTGGAACGGTTCATCTTCACAACAGAATTTGGAACGGTTCATCTTCACAACAGTATTTGGAACGGTTCATCTTCACAGCAGTTTCCAGTGGAGAGTGAAGAGACGTCCTGATCACACGTCTATATCTTCTCCACCAGGCGACGGGTGAAAGTGTGCGGAAAAACAGAAGAACTTTGCCATTCTCTCTGTGTTGTGTTGCCATTTGTAGTCTACTCCGTTCCCTCATCGGCGTGCACCGTTGAGCGGAAGAGCAGGTCTCCGGAACCCATCGTCTTCGAGATCCTGCACCGGGAGAGGGCGAATAAGGTTTTTGGGAAGCGCTCCGCGCGACTGCTCGCTTTCGTCCACCACGGCTCGTCTTCCTCTCCGCTCGAGTGCTGCTCGTCGTCGCCGTCGTCCGGTACCGCGCGTCGTCGTCGTGGTACCCGTCCGATCTGTGAACATCCGGTACGTACCTGTTACTCACCTATACCACCTGATACTCACGTGTATCAACTCGATACCCACCTGTATCATCTGTTACACACATCCTGTTACACCTGTTACTCACCTGTACCACCTGATACTCACGTGTATCAACCCGATACCCACCTGTATCATCTGTTACACACATCCTGTTACTCCTGTTACTCATCTGTATCACCTGATACTCACGTGTATCAACCCGATACACACCTGTATCATCTGTTGCACAGATTGGTTTTACCATGTTCAGTACATTAATTTTGTTCATGTGTTTAGTGTACTGGTCTACCCTGATTATGCGTATTCATCTGTTTCACGTCATGATTTATTTGTGGAATAAGTTAAACCTAATAGTGCTGTTATTTCCAACAACTATGTCCCATATATACTCTCATTTGAAACACATGAAAATGTCCCCGTTTTACCGGGGAATAAACATTTAGGACTCCTTAGAAAGTTTCTTTTAATTATTGAAAATAGAGTATTTTAGAGAAATTAAACTAATTCTTATAGTTTTTTATAAAACTCATACATTAATATGACATTTAATTGTCACGGATCTAAGTGTTCTAGTCCAAATAATTATGTCCCCGTTTTATCGAGGAGTAAACATTTAGGGCTCTTTTATATTATATAAATTTAGAGTATTTTTAGACATATTGAAATGATTTCTATAAAAATTCTATGTGAACTAGTTAGCAGCATTATAACACGGATGAATCTATACCTCATTTGAATCACAACTCAAAATGGCATCGTTTCTGTGTATTTACTACATATATTTTTCAGATGTATTCTTGATTTGCACTGACTTCATATTATTGTGAATTGTGATTCAATAGAAGGATAACTCACACAATAAAAAAGTAAAAAAGCAAAAGTGAAAGGCATGTGAGTTAGTTGGCACCAAATCTTGTTAAAATTTCAACATTAAGTGTGTTCAGGAGGAAGTCCTTGTATCACATTCTCGACACATAGTCTTTGGTTAAGATCGGGTCCGTGTGACCTTCTTAAAAAAAGCAAAAGTAAATTAACAGCGAGAGGGTCCTATTAGATAGTTAAAAAGTAAAATTTTAAAAGTGCGCGTTGATATGTATTTTTTAACAAGCTTCTCATATGAAAATACAAAGAACATGTTTGTTTTAGCTTCACAGCTAGAGATTTTTAATAGCTAGCTGATCTGATAAGTAACTAGATGTCTAAGTATCTAGCTGGCGAAAATCCGAAAAAACTCATGTTTCCTACTTTTTGGATTCTAATTCATTTAAATTTTATAGCTACTGATTCTCACAATCTGATCTAGAATCTGAACCATTTCAGCTTCATATTATAGAAATATTTGTAGTTGTTAGAAGCTAAAATAAATAGATCCAAAAGTTGGGCCAAAATCTCAATCTAGCAAACCAGATTGGTAAAAAGCACCAGTTTTTGAAATACAAAACGAAATTTATCCTAACTTAGGTGTATTTAGTTGAGATTCTTTGACTAGCTTCTCGTGTGAAAATATAAAATATAATCTAAAGTTTTATTCTTAGAGTACAAATTAAAAGTTGGCTATACTCATATTTCATATATTTTTAACCCAATGCAATAGAACATAACCGAGTTACGTGGTAAGTACCTACCATGAGATACATATTTGATATTGATTTTATTTGTTTTTAGCTCACACTAGATTTTACAAAACTCATGGCTATTTTTTAAAATCTACAACTCAACCAAACATGCATTCATATTTCATAAATTCTCTTAACACTTTATGCTATACTTAGGGAAACTTTCGTCTATAGGACAGTAGTTGGGGGTAATGTAGACTTTTTCCTTGTAATTTAAGGGGAAAATATTGGAGTATGCCACGAACAGATGCTACATCACATCCCACACAATTGTTATTTTCATACATTATTGTTAGAAATATAGGACCCAAGTATCACTAAGACGGGTTTATCCGGCCATCACAACAAGGGATAAGCCGAGTCAACTATACGAAGACACCAAATATGGTACGACACATAATATAGGAAATATCATATTACCTTATAGATGAAATTGAAGACTCCTATTATAAATAGATAGTAAATCCTAACCTACTTGGTAAGGGTAGCCAACTTGTAATCCTATCCACTCACATATATAAGGATAGGCTAGGGAGCCTCCAAAGCCTCCGTCGCAAATCACTATTTCGTTTCCGCTTCTATTACTACATAAAAAATTGATTTTGTTTCCATTCTAGGATATTCTGTTTCCATTTACATATAACCTCTCAGTTTCCATTTTTTCAGAACAGGTGAGAACTTTTCACTGATCCATTTTCACCCATATTCATGAGTGTGAGGTGTAGAAAAGGGCTGACATTCAACCATACACTAGTTGATGATCACCTTTGTTGGAAGAATGTCAGTAGGCTCTAGAGTGTTCAACCTCCACTCCAAGGTCACGAATGGGTTATAGGAGTCCTAGGTGGGATCTAGAAGGATAATGTTAGGAGGAACAATGCCATGTAATCATGATTGTTGGAGGATGTGATTGATATGAAAATTGCAATGTAGACGATAGGAGTATGAACCCTAACAACAATGGTGGCGGAGAATGCAAAAAGGCTTGTTGACTAGAGGAGTAAATTTGGGGGTACAATGAAGACAATGCCAAGGGATGCATGGGTGAAGTAAAGGGGAATCTTTTACTTTATCCCCTTATAAAAACAAAGGGTGTAGAGTGTTGGATGTAAACTGCTGTAAATGGGCCACACCTACCGGCCCATTCCAAAATTTGAGTTCATTGATGATACACTCATTAGTGGGTTGCCCCGCTGAACACAACTGAAAGTTATGATATATGTATTGTTTTTGAGAAACCAAGGGTTGGTTTCGGAGTCTGTGATGAGTGATTGACAGGCTTTTACCCTCTGTTTCGAAGGGGTACCTCCGAAGGGGTTCGGAGGTTGGTTCTCCGAAGCTGTTCGGAGGCTGTTTCACCGAAGGGTTCGGTGGGTTTGGTTGCTGCAGCTATTGCAGCGGAGTGTGCCTGTCGGAGGAGTCTGACAGTACACGATGATTGTCTGTACCGAAGGTCTCGGTACTTTGGGCGGTACACCGGAGTGTGTGCCGAAGGTTGTTTACCCGGAGAGGTCTCCGGGGTACTGGATACACTTGTCTGCTTATCTGTGGTGCGCAGGTGACTTCGGAAGCGACGGACGGTTCGTAGCGAGTGAACTTGGGTCAAGCGGGAGGCTTGATGCCAGGGGAGCGGGGAGCTCCATCACGAAGGCTGCGAAGGGGTCGAGGTCGGACCTCGGGTCGAGGTGCACCAGGAGAAGGTAGTAAGTACGGAGCGTGGCTCCGGGTGAAGGTATCCCGAGACGAAGTCCTCGGAGGCGAGGCACTTCGAAGGGTACTCCGGAAGGAGTGACTTCGGAGTATGGTGGATCAAGTCCTCAGCAATGAGGCAAGGTGTTCAAAGTGTGCTCCGGAGGGAGACACTCGAAGGTTACCCGACGAAGGTCTCAGAAGTCGAGGTGCATCGAAGGCATGGTCCGGGTGAGGCTAGTCGAGGAGTGTGCTCGGGGAGAGACACTGCGACGAAGTGCTCATGGAATGCTTCATGCGGAGGCCTTGGACGAAGGAGGGACTTCGAAGGGTGGTACTCCGAAGGTGGGGCTTCGGAGTGAAGCAGGCTTCGGAGCAAGGCTGGCTCCGGAGTGAGGTGGACTTGAGGTACTTCGGCCATGCATGGCTTCGGTACACGGACTGACGGAGTTCGAGCTGGGAGAAGCTGCGAAGTCGTGGTGGTCCACTCCGAAGGTGTTGGTGCGAAGGCCCAAGGGCTTTGACGGCTTCGGCTCAAAACCATCACTGTATCGAAGGCTGACTTCGGTGAAGCGAAGGCCATCAGGCTCAAGGCTTCTCACCGAAGCTACCGCACCCCTCGCGTGCGAAGGGGGGCTTCAGAAGGGTCCAAGACTGTAAAGGCTGACAGTGTGTGCTCTGCAAAAAGCTGACGCTGTCCCCTCTACAAAGCTGACAAAGAAGTCTCCAAATAAAGTAGACTACCTTTTGTACCCCTCTGTTCTGATGAGACAAAACCATTGTAAACCCTAGGGGTAAAGTAGTCATTTCACATGGGTGAATAGTGGCTATAAATAGTGGAGGCATGGTAGGTCACATTTAACACTTTGAGCATTCATTATAGAACTCCTGTACTAGCCACCACATACTTTGTATTCATCCTGTGAGTTCAATTTTTGTGTTCCCTGTTCAAGCAGCGAAGCCTTGAATCTGTGTTCATTTTCTGCTTGAGCTTGTTAGCATACCTCGCTGCATACTTCGATCTCGTGTGTGTCATTTCGATTGACTAGTAGTGCATCGAAGCCTGTTTGGGCGAAGTGTGTTTTAAGCGAAGTGTGTCTTTCAATGTGTGTTCGCTCTGTGTAAACTGGAGGCCAGACCTCGCTGGTTACTAGCGAAGCACTGATCGAAGCCCGCTTTTCTTCCCGTGGCGAAGTCCTTAGCGAAGTCTGTGTTGTGTGAATTTTGATCTTCGAAGTACGAAGCCCAGCACCAGTTGCTGTCGCTAAGTATTTGGTCGAAGTCCTCGGAGGGTAGTCTTCTCTTGCGAAGGGTGAAGTGTGAAGCTTGCTCGAAGCACCCTGTGTGCGGAGCCTGCATTGACTTAGCAGAGCTGATTTTTCGGGGTTGTGGGTGGAGCGAAGTCTTCTTGGCTTCGAACTTTTGCTCCTTGCAAAGCCTGTGTTCGGAGCCGTCAAATACCTCCGAACCTGAACTTCGAAGGTTGTGTTCGAAGCCTGTTCCGTAGAAGACAGAATTAAAATAGAAGGCTATTTTTAGTCTGAAATTTTAAAAGCTCTCATTCACCCCCCTCTGGTCGCCGTTTCCAGTCCAACAATTGGTATCAGAGCAGGTTAAGATCACCAGTTGACCTTAACCGGTTTTGTGATCTCTTGGCGACATGGACAGAGTTAGTAAAATTCCTCTGTTCGATGGGACTGATTTTGCATACTGGAAGGTGCGCATGGAGGCTTACTTGCTAAGCCAAGGAAATGCAATTTGGGAGATTGTGGACTCACAATACTCCATCCCTGAGACTCGCACCTCTCAAACAGAGAAAGATCAGTATAATGCCAACTCCAAGGCTAGAAACATACTGTTCATTGGTTTGAGCCGGAGTGAGTTTGATAGGGTGCAGCACCTTAGGACAGCTAGGGAAATTTGGACCACTCTCACTATTTTTCATGAGGGCTCTACACAAATCAAGGCCAGGCGTCAAAGCACATACAATCAACAGTATCAGCTGTTTGTGCAGGCACCTGGTGAATCTATAGATGCCATGTTTTCTCGCTTTGATGCGATAGTGAGTAACTTGCGGTCCAATGGGATGCTTGCTTACAATGATCATGATAGGGCTATCAAGCTTCTCTATGCTCTTGATCGTAGCATATGGGAAGTGAAGATATCCAGCATTGAGGAGTCCGCAGGTTATGACACATTGACCTGTGATGAGCTCTTCAGCAAGCTAAAGTCCATAGAGATTGCCAAGGCATCTCTTGCGGTGCACAGAAACTCTTTGCCACAGCCATTGGCATTGGTTTCTAGCACTAGCCGTGACACCACTGCAGAACCAAGCACATCTGGCACTTGTGTTCTTGCAGATGGTTTTGCTTTGTCCTCCCTGGTCTCAGTCACTAAGGAGCAGGTGGACACTCTGTATGATGATGAGCTTGCTCTCATTGCCAGAAGGTTCACCCGTTTTCATCATGAGAGACGGGATCAGAGGAGAAGTGGTTTTAGTGGTTGCTTTGAGTGTGGCGACACTTCTCATATCAAGGCCAATTGCCCTAAACTCAAGAAGAGATATGAGAGTGAGCGCCCCAAATACCACAAAAAGGAGAGGAAACCCTTTGTGAAGGGCAAGCGCGGCAAGGTGGCTAAGAGAGTAGCCAAAGCCGCTTCCAGAGCTTTTTTTGCTGCACTCAGCGACATCGACACTTCCTCAACTGAGGAGTCGAGCTCTGAGAAGGAGGAGTCTCCAAGGAAGGAGGAGAAGAAGGACAAGAAGGGACGAGATTTCACCGGCCTTTGCTTCATGGCCAACAGCGATCACAGCGGCGATGAGCTTGACTCATCTGAGGTACCCTTATCCTATGACCAGCTTTCAATTAAATTAGATGAGCTGAATGAAGTAGTTCTTGGTCAGGATAGATTACTTGTGCAAGCCGCTAGAGAAAGAAAAGACCTTAGACTTAGGCTAGAATCTGTATCTACTGAGTATGCCATGCTTAAGTCTAGGGTTAATGATGCTGAATGTGAATCTTGTACTGTTGTCATGGGTGAGCTTGCTCAGTTGCGTTCTGTACATGCTCAAACTCTATCTGAGCTTGAGACTGCACAGAAGCAGCTTTTGGTGGTTGATTCTAGACCTCATGATATAATTGATTGCATGAATTGTTCTTTATTGCGCGAAAGCATTAATTTACGTGATAAGCATGTTCATGATTTAGAGGCTAGATTGGAGAGGGCCGGTAGTTCTAAGGATGTGCAACCTGTGTGTGACACTTGCATGACCCTTAAGGACCAGCTAGGCACTGTTAGAGAGCGTGCTGAAAACCTCATGACAGAAAATGAATACATTCTTTCTGTGGTTAACAAATGCACTGAGGGAAAGGGTAGGATAGATTTGCTCTTGGCCAAGACCAAGATGTGTGCTGACAGAGCAGGGTTAGCTCTAGGTTTAGGTTTTGAGAGGATTCTTTCAGATAGTGAGAACAAAACTGTTTTTACCTCACCCACTACCCTATATAAAGAGAGAGCTCTGTTAGACACTCCATCAGCCAAAAAGTCTACCCGAACTCAAAAGAAAACCACTCCTCCTGCCAAGAAAATCCCTCCCAAGAAAACCACTCAGCAGAAGCCCAAGGAGCCTGTGAGAGTTGCTCCTATGACCCATGAGAGTGCCCCTAGGAGAGTTTTTCATTGTTCCTACTGTCAGCGGGCGGGTCATTTGGTTGGGTTCTGTTTTCGTCGCATCAAGGATGAGCGACGCTCTCAGGCGATGAGTTACCAGGATATGCATTACCCATCTTTAGGTATGCATGAGTCTGAGTTTTACTATCGTCCTGTTTTCGAGGCTCCTCGTGCTTCTCGTAGAGGTTTTGCTCCTCGAGGTGTTCACCATGCTCCATATGGTGGTAGACCCCGGGTGAGTAGCTTTGTACCTCATCACAGTAGGAGACCTCGTCATGTTGTTAGATCACAGCATGTAGGTAGACCTCGCACTTTACATCATTCTGATTATCCTGTGTGTAGACAGTCTACTTTTATTGTGCCTACTACTCGTATCACGCAGTGCTGGATGCCTCGTCATATTTTCACTCACCCCAGCACTGAGCGATCGAGATTTTCTTATCATGTGTAGGCGACAGATTGAGGCTTGGAGGGCACGTGGATCATGGACTCCGGTTGTTCGCACCATATGACCGGAGATGCAGCATGGTTCTCCAGCCTCACCACAACCAAGCAAAGGGAACATATCACCTTCGGCAATAATCGAAGGAGCAGAGTGAAAGGTAAAGGTGTGGTGAGAATTAACTCGAATTTCACTCTCAAAGATGTTGCTTTGGTTGAAAACCTGGGATACAATTTGCTTTCTGTATCTCAGTTGCTTGATGAGGGCTTCGAAGTGCGATTCCATCGCGATACTTCACAAGTACTCAATTCTGATGGCGTTGTGGTGTGTAAGATCTTTAGAGTTGGGAGAGTTTTTGGAGCCGATTTTTCCAAGTCATCTGGTTCTTCTCATTGTCTTGTTGCACATTCTACTTCTGAGCTTTGGAAGTGGCATAGGAGACTAGGGCATATGAGCTTTGAGTTGCTCGCTCGTTTGAGTGCCCTAGGTCTGATCTGAGGATTGCCCAAGCTCAAGTTTGAGAAGAATTTAGTTTGCGCTCCTTGTCGACATGGAAAAATGATCGCCGCTTCGCATTCGCCAGTCACCACTGTGATGACTGAACAACCCGGAGAACTTCTCCACATGGACATTGTAGGTCCTTCTCGGGTTAGTTCTTTAGGCGGTAAGTGGTATGTGCTAGTTATTGTCGATGATTTCTCTCGCTACTCTTGGGTCTTCTTTCTTGCCAGCAAGGATGAAGTGTTCTCACACTTTCGGAGCTTGGCTTTGAGACTTTTCACTGAACTCCCTGGTGCATTGAAGTTCATTCGAAGTGATAATGACACTGAGTTCAAAAATAGTCTCTTTGTTGACTTTTGCATGGAGTATGGCATAGAACATCAATTCTCTGCTCCACGGGTTCCTCAACAAAACGGTGTTGTTGAGAGGAAGAACCGCACTTTGGTTGAGATGGCTAGGACGATGCTCGATGAGCACAGGACTCCTAGAAAATTCTGGGCTGAGGCCATGAACACTGCTTGTTACATCTCAAACCGAATATTCTTGCGCTCAATTTTGAACTTGACATCTTATGAGCTACGTTTTGGGAGACAGCCCAAGGTTACTCATCTTCGAGTTTTTGGCTGTCGTTGCTTTATCCTAAAACGTGGTAATTTGGATAAATTTGAGTCGCGTTCTTTTGACGGGATCTTTTTGGGTTACACTACACATGGTCATTTTTATCGTGTTTATAATTTGGAGACTAACACTGTCATCGAGTCATGTGATGTGACTTTTGATGAATCAACCCCCTCTGTTAGTTCTTCTCTTGAACAGGCAAATGAACACGATATGGAACAGACTATCTTCGAAGAAGAAGATCTCGGAGATTTCGAGGATGAACCCCTACTACCCTCGACATCAACCCCCGAAGCCGACCCCGCTTCGACCACTTCGGCACAAGGTCCCGAAGCAACTGCCTCAACATCGGTCATCTTGGACCACTCCAACGCACAAGTTGAGGGGGAGACTGCATCCCGCCGCGAGGCTCCACACCATGTTCAAAGGATGCATCCTCCCGAGCAGATCATTGGTGAGCTTGATCAAAGGGTAACACGTTCTCATGCTCATTTCATTGATTCAGCTTTTGTTGCTTCTTTTGAGCCCATAGATGTTAGTCATGCACTTTCTGATTCTAGTTGGATCAATGCCATGCATGAAGAACTTGAAAATTTTGAGAGAAACCAAGTCTGGACTTTAGTTGATCCTCCACCAAATGTTCATTTCATTAGAACAAAATGGATTTTCAAAAACAAACAAGGGGAGGATGGGACTATAGTCAGAAACAAGGCTAGACTTGTAGCTCAGGGGTATTCTCAATTAGAAGGGATTGATTTTACTGAAACTTTTGCACCTGTTGCTCGTCTTGAGGCCATTAGGATTTTGCTTGCTTTGCGACATCCCGGGGATTCAAACTCTATCAAATGGATGTCAAAAGTGCTTTTCTTAATGGTTTCATAGGCGAAGATGTTTATGTAAAACAACCCCCTGGTTTTGAAAACCCCAAATACCCACATAAAGTCCTTAAACTTCATAAGGCACTTTATGGACTCAAGCAGGCCCCTCGGGCTTGGTATGATAGACTTAAGTCTTTTCTGCTTGAGCGGGGGTATTTGATGGGATCTGTTGATAAAACCCTGTTCACTCTCAAGCATGGCAAAGATTTCCTCCTAGTTCAGATTTATGTGGATGATATCATCTTTGGTGGCTCTTCTCATGCTTTGGTTGCCAAGTTTGCAGATGCCATGAGCAGGGAATTCGAGATGTCCATGATGGGCGAAATCACCCTTTTCCTTGGTTTGCAAATCAAGCAAAGCAAACAAGGTACGTTCGTCCACCAGACGAAGTACACCAAGAACCTGCTCAAGAAGTTCGATATGGCTGATGCGAAGCCACTCTCCACTCCAATGGCTACATCTGTAGCATTGGATCCTGACGAAGCTGGAGAAGCCGTAGATCAGAAGGAGTTCCGAAGCATTATCGGCTCCCTCCTCTACTTGACTGCTACGAGGCTGGACATACACTTCGCAGTGTGTCTGTGCGCTCGTTTTCAGGCTTCACCACGAGCTTCGCTCCGCCAAGCGGTAAAACGCATTCTCAGGTATCTCAAACATACCCTCGAGTTCGGCATTTGGTATTCAGCGTCTTCCTCTTTGTGTCTTCGAGGTTATTCCGATGCGGATTTTGCTAGATGTAGGATTGATAGGAAAAGTACCTCTGGTACTTGTCATTTTATGGGTACTTCTTTGGTTTGCTGGTCTTCCCGCAAACAGTCTAGTGTTGCACAATCGACGGCTGAGGCCGAATATGTTGCTGCAGCTAGCTGTTGCTCTCAGATTTTGTGGATGGTTTCCACTTTGCGGGATTTCGGGTTAGATTATAAGAGTGTTCCACTTTTCTGTGATAACACTAGTGCTATTTGTATTGCAAACAACCCGGTTCAGCACTCCAGAACCAAACACATTGATGTGCGATATCATTTTCTCAGAGATCATAATGAGAAGGGTGATATTGAACTTCAATATGTTGATACCCAACACCAGCTAGTCGATATTTTCACAAAACCCCTCAATGCTTATTGATTTGCCTACTTGCGTGGGGAACTTGGTATTTGTCACCCTTACGGCATTTTGTGAGGAGGAGCAGATTTAGATTAGTGTGCATATGCTAAGTGTGTGTGAAATTGCATTTACATCCTTTGCACTTATATGCCTGATTATAATTCATAAATCATGTCAGCTCAGCTCTATTTAATATATCTAAAACATTATGTGCATGATTCTTCTTTCCAAAATTAAATCATGCTCACTGCTTAGTCTTGAATCTAGCATGTTTAGGCAGGACTGCTTTAGCTATCTTTTATCTGCTTGATAGCAAGACACCTTTCTCTGGATGCTAAATATTGCAACTTGCACAAAATTTGTTCTACATACTCATGCATATTCATCAAGTGCTAAAACAATTTGTTCACTAAATCAAAATTCCAAAAATCCATGATTTACATGCTTCAAAGCAAAAAGATCCAGGTGGGTTTGTTTGTCGCACTACTCTATTCTAGACTGCTTACCATTGCACATTGGTCTGAACTGGAATAGTGTAGTGTATGCCAAAATCATTGCTTTAAGCTTCTGATAGCTTTCATGCCTAGGCTTGGCCTGATTGGAAAGCATAAGGTGGACAAACAAATAACCCCTGGCATTATGAAAAGAACAACAAAATTCATTGATCATCAAGTTTGCTTTCAATGCTCCATTCGAACTGGACTTGTTTGTCTAGAGTAGAAATTGACTAGCTTTGCGCAGTCCCTGTTTTTACTTGTCTAGCTTTCTTGATTAAGTGGTGATGCTTTTCTTTCCAAATGATAAAATCACATGCTGTCATCATGTTTTTTAGAGAATGTTAAATTGAGCTGAGCACATGATAATTGGTATTAAATGTTGGCATATTTGTTGCTTTGTGTGTATTTGCAACTCTGCCCATTTCGAAGCTATGCATCTTTTACATGCTCCTTGATGCTTGCATTGCCAAAGGGGGAGAAATTTTTGAGTTCTCTGCAGCAAGGGGGATAAATTAACTCAGGGGGAGTTTTTATGAGCTTTTATCTTGCAAAGGGAAGGGTTGCCGAAGGGGCTTTTTACTCTGTTGAAAAGGGGGAGGAAAATTCTTTTGTCAAGTGACATGATTTGGCTCGTTTCTGAGTTTTTATGGTCACTTATGAGTTGAAATTTTTCAAATTTTCTTGAACTTGAATCTGGTTGTCAATGCACTCATCAAGGGGGAGATTGAGAAACCAAGGGTTGGTTTCGGAGTCTGTGATGAGTGATTGACAGGCTTTTACCCTCTGTTTCGAAGGGGTACCTCCGAAGGGGTTCGGAGGTTGGTTCTCCGAAGCTGTTCGGAGGCTGTTTCACCGAAGGGTTCAGTGGGTTTGGTTGCTGCAGCTGTTGCAGCGGAGTGTGCCTGTCGGAGGGGTCCGATAGTACACGATGATTGTCTGTACCGAAGGTCTCGGTACTTTGGGTGGTACACCAGAGTGTGTGCCGAAGGTTGTTTACCCGGAGAGGTCTCCGGGGTACTAGATACACTTGTCTGCTTGTCTGTGGTGCGCAGGGGACTTCAAAGGCGACAAACGGTTCGTAGCAAGTGAACTTGGGTCAAGCGGGAGGCTTGATGCCAGGGGAGCGGGGAGCTCCGTCACGAAGGCTGCGAAGGGGTCGAGGTCAGACCTCGGGTCGAGGTGCACCGGGAGAAGGCAGTAAGTGCGGAGCGTGGCTCCGGGTGAAGGTATCCCGAGACGAAGTCCTCGGAGGCGAGGCACTTCGAAGGGTACTCCGGAAGGAGTAACTTTGGAGTATGGTGGATCAAGTCCTCAGCAATGAGGCAATGTGTTCGAAGTGTGCTCCGGAGGGAGACACTCGAAGGTTACCCGATGAAGGTCTCAGAAGTCGAGGTGCATCGAAGGCATGGTCCGGGTGAGGCTAGTCGAGGAGTGTGCTCGGGGAGAGACACTGCGACGAAGTGCTCATGGAATGCTTCATGCGGAGGCCTTGGACGAAGGAGGGACTTCGAAGGGTGGTACTCCGAAGGTGGGGCTTCGGAGTGAAGCAGGCTTCGAAGCAAGGCTGGCTCCAGAGTGAGGTGGACTTGAGGTACTTCGGCCATGCATGGCTTCGGTACACGGACTGACGGAGTTCGAGCTGGGAGAAGCTGTGAAGCCGTGGTGGTCCACTCCGAAGGTGTTGGTGCGAAGGCCCAAGGTCTTTGACGGCTTCGGCTCAAAACCGTCATTGTATCGAAGGCTGACTTCGGTGAAGCGAAGGCCATCAGGCTCAAGGCTTCTCACCGAAGCTATCGCACCCCTCGCGTGCGAAGGGGGGCTTCAGAAGGGTCCAAGACTGTAAAGGCTAACAGTGTCTGCTCTGCAAAAAGCTGACGCTGTCCCCTCTACAAAGTTGACAAAAAAGTCTCCAAATAAAGTAGACTACCTTTTGTACCCCTCTGTTCTGATGAGACAAAACCATTGTAAACCCTAGGGGTAAAGTAGTCATTTCACATGGGTGAATAGTGGCTATAAATAGTGGAGGCAGGGTAGGTCACATTTAACACTTTGAGCATTCATTGTAGAACTCCTGTACTAGCCACCACATACTTTGTATTCATCCTGTGAGTTCAATTTTTGTGTTCCCTGTTCAAGCAGTGAAGCCTTGAATCTGTGTTCATTTTCTACTTGAGCTTGTTTGCATACCTCGCTGCATACTTCGATCTCGTGTGTGTCATTTCGATTGACTAGTAGTGCATCAAAGCCTGTTTGGGCGAAGTGTGTTTTAAGCGAAGTGTGTCTTTCAGTGTGTGTTCGCTCTGTGTAAACTGGAGGCCAGACCTCGCTGGTTACTAGCGAAGCACTGATCGAAGCCCGCTTTTCTTCCCGTGGCGAAGTCCTTAGCGAAGTCTGTGTTGTGTGCGTTTTGATCTTCGAAGTACGAAGCCCAGCACTAGTTGCTGTCGCTAAGTATTTGGTCGAAGTCCTCGGAGGGTAGTCTGCTCTTGCGAAGGGTGAAGTGCGAAGCTTGCTCGAAGCACCCTGTGTGCAGAGCCTGCATTGACTTAGCAGAGCTGATTTTTCGAGGTTGTGGGTGGAGCGAAGTCTTCTTGGCTTCGAACTTTTGCTCCTTGCGAAGCCTGTGTTCGGAGCCGTCAAATACCTCCGAACCTGAACTTCGAAGGTTGTGTTCGAAGCCTGTTCCGCAGAAGACAGAATTAAAACAGAAGGCTATTTTTAGTCTGAAATTTTAAAAGCTCCCATTCACCCCCCTCTGGTCGCCGTTTCCGGTCCAACAGTGGAAAGGTACATTTTCAGTTATTGCATTAATGTAGTCAAATTTAATCGTGCAGAATAATAAACATGAACATCATAATACCATCTAACTCGAGGAGTACGTTTTCCCTCCTCGCACAACAGTCCTTACATGTCAAACCATCATGCAAATTCATTTAAAAGTAAACTAACTGTGGGATGTCACGCAACCCGCCCTTGACCATGGGCTCGGCTTTTCGAAAAGATTTATGACTCTGATCAGAGGTGTACTACTGTACCCACAAGGCACACACTCATCCCAAACACCAAAGTGTAACGAGATGACCCATACCACGGGAACTCGTGCCAAATCCTCAGCATGAAATGCTCCAAGCGATAACCACCCGCTCTAGGTTTCGCCGGCGCGCCGGGCCGCATCCCGGCTAACGTCGCACCCCCTTTTGCGCCACGTCGGTACAAGCCACCCGCAGGTGCTGCTTGACCCATCTCCAAGTGGTGGCCTCAGTTTGGAACACTCCGTACCTTAGTTAGGACTTACCCATTAGACTTGTGCTTAGTACGGAAGTGTGTGGGACCGGAAACGGCGACCAGAGGGGGGGTGAATGGGAGCTTTTAAAATTTCTGGCTAAAAACTAGCCTTCGGTTTTAGTTCTGTCTTCTGCGGAACAGGCTTCGAACACTACCTTCGAAGGTCTGGTTCGGAGGTACTTCGACACCTTCGAACACAGGCTTCGGAGGAGCAAAAGTTCGAAGCCAAGAAGACTTCGCTCCACTTACAACCCTCGAAAATCTACTCTGCTAAGTCAGTGCAGGCTCCGCACACGGGGTGCTTCGAGCAAGCTTCGCACTTCACCCTTCGCAGGAGTGGACAGCCCTCTGAGGACTTCGACCAAGTACTTGGCGGCAGCAACTGGTGCTGGGCTTCGTACACGAAGGTCTACCCGCACACAACCGGACTAAACTAAGGGCTTCGACACAGGAAGCAAAACGGGCAACAACCAGGGCTTCGCTAGTAAGCAGCGAGGTCACACCTCCTGTTACACAGAGCGAATGCACGCTGACAAAACACACCTCGCACGAAAAACAACCTTCGCCTCAGCAGGCTTCGGTGCACTAAACTGGCGAAGTATGCAACGCGAGCTCAAGCAAAAAGCATAGGAAAACAGGGCTTCGCCGCTTGAACAAGGAACACAGAAAATGAACTCTCTGGATGTATTCAATCGAAGTGTATGGCTACAGGAGCTCAACAGTAAATGCTCAAAGTGTTAAATGTTACCTACCGAGCCCCCATATTTATAGCCCACAGTTCACCCAAAGGAATTGACTACACTACCCCTAGGGTTTACATTCATTTTGTCTCTACAGAACTAAGGGGTACAAAAGGTAGTCCACCTTTATTCTGGAGGCTTCTCTGTCAGCTTTGCAGAGGGGACAGTGTCAGCCTTTTTACAGAACAGACAGTGTCAGCCTTTGCAGACTTTGACTTTCTGCAGCCTCCCTTAGCACGCGAGGGGTGCGGTAGCTTCGGTGAGAAGCCTGAAGCCAGATGGCCTTCGCTCCACCGAAGTCAGTCTCCGATACAGTGACGGTTTTGAGCCGAAGCCGTCAAAGCTCCTTGGGCCTTCGCACCAACACCTCCGGAGTGGACCACCTCGGCTTCGCAGCTTCACCCAGCTCGAACTCCGTCAGTCCGTGTACCGAAGCCATGCAGGCCGAAGTACCTCAAGTCATCCTCACTCCGAAGCCCCACCTTCGGAGTACCACCCTTCGAAGTCCCTCCTTCGTCCAAGGCCTCCGCATGAAGCATTCCATGAGCCCTTCGTCGCAGTGCCTCTCCCCGAGCACACTCCTCGACGAGCCTCACCCGGACCATGCCTTCGATGCGCCTCGACTTCTGAGACCTTCGTCGGGTACCTTCGAATGTCTCCCTCCGGAGCACACTTCAAACTCCTTGCCTCCGCAGAGGACTTGATCCACCAACTCTGAAGTCACTCCATTCGGAGTACCTTCGAAGTGCCTCACCTCCGAGGACTTTGTCTCGGAGCACCTTCAGCCGGAGCCACGCTCCGTACTCTCTGCCTTCACTTGGCGCGCCTCGACCCGAGGACCGACCCGGACCACCTTCGCAGCCACCGTGATGGAGCTCCCCGCTCCCCTGGCATCAAGCCTCCCGCTTGACCCAGGTTCACCTGGCTCGAACCTTGTCCGTCGCCTCCGAAGTCCCTGCGCACCACAGACAAACAGACAAGTGTATCCAGTACTCCGGAGACCTTTCCGGGTTAGCAACCTCCGGTACACACTCCGGTGTACCGCCCAAAGTACCGAAGCCTTCGGTACGAACCCAGTCATCGTGAACTGTCGGACCCCTCCGACGAGCACACTCCGCTGCAACAGCTGCAGCAAGCAAACACCGAACACCCTTCGGTGAAACCACCTCCGAACACCCTTCGGAGGTACCACCTCCGAAGCCCCTTCGGAGGTACCCTTCGAACAGAGGGTAAAATCCTGTCAATCACTCATCACAAAACACCGAAACCAACCCTTGGTTTCTCAAAGTGTATTGCAATGGATCCCTCAGACCGGTCCTTATAGTGCCCCGGGTGCTACCGACCAATGCCCTAGCTTGCACCCGGAACCCACCATGCATACACTCACAACCAAAACTCTATCACAACCAGCATTCCAAAGATGAGAATAACGGGGATCATATAGTAGATTCCAATCACTACGACTCATTTTTAATCCTGTAGCAATCGTGTCGGTACATTGGACACTAGCTAATAGTACCAATAATATGGTGACAAGGAGTTTAGTCTAGATAGCATGGCTTGGGTTTCACATCAAGGTGGGGGATCCTAATAAATATATTGTAAGGGTTTCATTTGACTAATGCATGTATATCCTATGTGTTTTAGCGATAGTTTAGTAAAACTGGGTTCAATATGTTCAAGAGTTTTGTTTGATGACTTGCCTTGTTCAGCGAAAGGCGACGGGGGAACTTCCGGGTAATACTCCGGCTCCTCGGCGGCGTCGTAGTCTTTTCAACATGAATAATAAACATGACATTCAATAAACAATACAAAATCCACACAATAGGCATATAGGTTTTTGATTTGGTTTGAACCAAGGAAAATAAAGTTATTAACTTTCCGAAATTTATCTTAAGAACATTTTGAAAATGAATTTTAATGAAATAATGGCCTCTCTAAAAGGGATAACAATGTAAACTAATGTATTTTAAATTTTCTAACTAATTTAAAATAAGAGGTTCAGTGTAAACCTAGTGGTTTTATTTCACTAATATGAAAAGAATAAAAGATAAATTTTTCTAAAGTTGAAATGGACCAATTTGTAGTTCATCCTAAAGTGCATTTGAATATGTTATTAAACAAAAATAAAATGCTCAATATAAACCTACTGTTTTTATCGCATTAACATGTAGAGAATAAAATTATAAATTTTCTGGAATTGAAATGGTAATTTTTGGAGTTAAAATGCGCAAGATATGAATTTTAGAAGTTTAAAACCATTTCTAGAATTTAAATTAAATCCAAAAACAGGCGTCGGTCCACGGTGGACCGGATTCACCGTGAACCCGTGCACTGTGCGCGTGCGCCGGATCCAGATCCACCGGTGGATCGCGATCGGGCGGCCACGGGCGAGGTGGGGGAGTTAAGTTTACGTGGACGGCCAGGATTAAAACATCGAACCGGTACGCGATGGATGGCCCAGATTCATCGCGGGTTTTAAATACTAACGGACGCACGAGATCACACTGTACCGCTTCGCTTAGATCTGACGGGCCAGATTAAACCGAGGGATTGATTTAATCTCGGCCGTCGGATCATGATCGCGCGGTCGGGGATGAATCCGACACGGCACGGGTAGTTTACCCACGCCGGTCATCTTCTCCGGCGACGGCGAGCGGGCCAGGGGCCACGGCGAGCGATGGCGATCCAAGCTACGCCTAGAAACGGAAAGAGGACGTCAAGGGGAGCACGAGGGTACCGTTGCGGTGGTCCGAGGTCGATGGGGTGCAACCGGCGGAGGGGTTCGGGTTCATCGTTGGCGATGACGTTCCGGCGGGGTTCGTTGGCGAAGGAGTGGTGGCCGAGGTTGGGGAGGCGCTAGCGGTCACAGAGGTGCGGTCACCGAGGGCGAAGGAGGACTCCGGCGACGGCGAGCAGCGGCTGGAGCGAGGGCGGTGGTGAGGCGTTAAAGTGAGCGTCACAGGCGTTCTGGTCGGGTTCGTTCCGAGTGTTAGCGAGGGGTGGACGCGGGGTAACAGGGGGGTTTAAATAGGGTCACTAGCGGGGCCGAGGGGGCGCAATTGACGATGGCCGAGAGTAAAAGCGTGTCAACGCCGGCGAGCTCGGGTTGTATGCAGGTTCATCGAACTAGGACACGATCGGGCTGGTTTTAATGGGGGAAACGGTCGTCGGGGATCGGGCGTCATAATGTCGGGCTCAATTTGAGGGGAGGGGGTCGGGGGCAGTGGATCCGAGGCACGTTAAGGCGTCGGTCGGCGAGGGGGGGCATTTGGGGGTGGATCCCGCGGAGACGACGAGTCCGACAGGTGGGCCAAGGCGGTCAGCGGGCGTGGGTGAGGCAACAGGCGAGACTGACGGGTGGGGTCGGGCTCGACCGAGAGGGGTTGGTTGGCGCCGACAGGTGGGGTCGATCTGTCGGGCGCGCGCGGAGGGAGACGGGGGGTCGCTGATGGGTGGTGCTCGTCTGTCAGTCCGAGGCGCGGGAAGGGAGCGGGCTGGGCCAGCCGGAGGAGAGAGATTGAGGGAGGGAGGCCCGTTACTGTTTCAATCATTTTCCGAATAAAAATAATTGTAGAAATTAGTTTAAAATATTTGGGCTTACAACAAGAGTGATAAAATTTTGTAAAAATTCTCAAAAATATATCTTGCCCTTGGGATCACATACAAAATTTTCTAGCCTCTGTTTTGGTCATTTCACCTAAGTTCTTGTTCAAATAAGCTAATAAGGGTATTAAAGGAATTTCAAAATAAATTATTCCCTGAAAAATATATTAAATGATATTTTTATTTCTCTGAAAATTTGGGGTGTTACATGAATCCCCGCATACCCACAACACATTGATCTAACGGCTTGTGCAGCACAAAGCTGTGAGGAGTTGGGACCTAGGGGTGAGGCGAATGGCGTCACAGTGCCACGCCTGGGGACGGCAGCTTTCGCCATGCTAGGGTTGGTTGGAGTCACCATACTAGTGCTAGATAGTGGCTACCTTTGCCTAGAATCTAGGGACAACGGTGTGACCCGACTGTTGGGGATAGCGGTACGGCATGATGGTTGGTGATGGTGGGGCGGCGTGACGCAATGGTTGGTGATGGTGGTGTGGCGCGATGATTGGCGACGGTGGCACGACACGATGCTTGGGGTTGGTGACAGTGGCACAACATGGTGCTTGGGGTTGGGGACGATGTCAGCTACTTTGGCGAGATTCATCGACTCTAGGAAAAAGCATCGGAGGCCGAATGCAGGCTCTAGCGTAGGACTTAGCCGCTAGGAATTCTAGATTAGAGATGTGTGGGACAAGACTTAATCAACTAGGGTTTTTTACATGCTGATATTAGTCCTAAACACATCGGTCCATTTATTACTAGGATATGGATCCATGGAGATCCACAAGTCAAATAATGGACTCGAATGTGGTGCCCAGAATTAATAAATTCAGGACTTTATCGAATTTCCAAGGAAAATCAATAATGCCAAGATGATCATCACACAATAATGTACGTACGTCAATCATTCGTGGTTCGCAGACCACATTATTACACAAGTGTAGAAAATAAAAGAAACTAACAAAAATAAAGCTTTGGGATGAACATCTCCTCTATGGTCGCGTCCTTGACTAGGTCGCTACTCCAGACCATCCTCATCGTAAAACAAAGCCTCTGAAGGGGTTTTTCAATGAGTATGAGTACAAAGGTACTCAACAAGCCACCGAGAATGCAATAATAATGCAGGATAATAACAAAGGGGATAATGGTTTAAAGTGTGGAAAAATACATTTTTATGTTGCGACATTTAATGTAGTCAAGTTTAATTTATTCAGAAGAATAAATCATGAATAATGAAACATCTTATAACTCGAGGAGTACTGGCGGCACTCCTCGCTCAACAGTCCTTATATGCCATGTCATCATGCAACACTTCACAAGTATAAACTAACTGTGGGATGTCACACAACCCGCCCTTGACCGTGGGCTCGACATTTCAAAAAGATTTAGATTCTGATCAGAGGTGTACCACTGTACCCACAAGGCACTTATTCCTGCACATCGTAGTGTGTTCAGATGACCCAAGTCACAGGAACTCATGCCAAAACCTTAAGCATGAAACACTCTAACCCAATGACACACACTATAGGTTTCGCCGGCGCGCGAGCGCACTGGACCAATGTCGCACCCCCTTTTGTGCCTCATGGTACAAGTCACCCGCAGGTGCTACTTGCCCCTCTCCAAATAGTTCCTCGAATTGGAATGTCTCGTACCTCCAGTTAGGACTTACCCACTAGACTTGTGGTTGGTTCGGAAGTGTATTGCAACGGATCCCATAGACCGGTCCTTATAGTGCCCTGGGTGCGACTAACCAATGCCCTCGCTTGCACCCGGAACCCACCATGCTAACATATTAAACCAAAACTCCATAACTAATAGAATTCCACGGGGAGAGAAATCACGGGGATCATATAATAGAACCAAAGTATCTACGTCTCGTTTCTAAACCTATAGTAGTTGTGTCGATATATTGGACACTATCTAATAATACTACTATTATGGTTACAAGGAGTTTAGGCTCGATAGCATGGCTTGGGTTTGCACATCAAGGTCGGGGATATAAATAATTATATTGTAAGGCTTTTGATTTGACTAATGCATTTATATCCTATGGGTTTCAACGATATTTAATTTAAAACTGGGTTCAATATGCTCAAAAATGGGTTAGTGACTTGCCTTGTTCTGCAAATGATGAAGGTGGAACCTCGGGAAAATATTTGGGCTCCTCGACGATGTTGTATTCTTCTAGGCACGCAACACGAGAAGAATAAACAATTAAAAACAATAAAATAAAAAATACAAACATGTAAATTTTATTGGTTAAACATGTAGAGAATAAAAAGATAAATTTTCTGGTATTCGAATGGTCAAATTTGGAGTTAATTTGAAGGATATATGAATTTTTGAAGTTTAAAACAATTTCTGAAATTTATTTTAAATCAAAAACAGTCTCTGGTCCATGGTGAACCGAGCTCATGGTGAACCCGAGCACTGTGCTGTGCATCGGATGATCCAGGGCCATCGGATCAAGATCTGGCACGCGCGGTGCGCGCGGGGTTTTTAAGTGAAAATGGACGGCCCAGATTAAAAGATACCACTCCACTGAGATCTGGCGGGCCAGATTAAACCGAGCGAGCGATTCAATCTCCACTGTCCAATCGCGATCGCACGACGCATTAATCTCCACCATTCGCCACGGCGCAGATCGCGTCCGGCATGCGTGCGACACGAGCGAGGCAGAGGGCTTCGTCCCCGACGCCGGCAGGATATAACGGCATAGTGAGAGGTGGCGACGGTGACCCGAAGCCTAATCTAAGTGCTAAAACGAGACCAGAATAGGGAAGGGAAGCGGATGGTACCGAAAACGACGACGGAGAAGGACTGGCAGCGACCGGCGACGAGCGGAGGCAGCGGGGAGTGTTCGGGTCCTCGTCGGCGATGGGGTTCCGGTGGCGATGAACTTGAACGGAGTAGTGGTCGAGGTCAGGGAGACGACGACGGTCATGGAGAGGTGGTCGACGGCGATGGGGATGAGCTCCGGCGATGGCGAGAGGCGACTGGAGAGCGAGCAGAGGCGGTGGTGCATAAACGCAATGCGGGTCTCTGATCGTGCGGGGGCTTACGTGAGTGCAAGGACTGAATGCGGTGGCCAGAGGGGCGTTTTTATTGGGTGTCAGGCAGTGAAGGAGGGGGGTCGTGTGCCATGAAATCCGAGGGGAGTAATGCTCCGGCGAGGTGTTTAACGCGGGTGATTACGATGTTAGGAGGCTTAATGCGATGGGATCCAAGGGGGAAAACATGCGCCGAAGTAAGGGAAGTTAAATAGCGGGGGGCAATTAAGTAGAAGAAGGTCGGCGAAGGTGGATTCAGGAGTTAGGGCAGTGGCCAGGGATCTCGGGGGGGGGGGGGACGATGGCGCGGGGAATACGAAGTTGACAAGGCGGGTCCACCGATCAGTGACGGGTGCAGGCGCGAGGGGCAACGGTCGGCGTCGACAGGCGGGCCAGGGTGCACTCGCTGAGAGGAGAGGAGGCTGACAAGTGGCTAGGGGCTCGGGCGTGAGGCAGAGGGCGCCGACAGGTGGGTTTCATCTTTCAGTGAGGGGGTGCGGAGGTGAATGGGTTGGGCCGGCCTATGGAGAGAGAAAGGGAGGGTGCGTCCCACTACTGTTTAGAATTCATTTCTGAATAAAAATAATTGCTGAAAATAGTTTAAAGAAATATGAGCTACTTTCAAAGGTTCTAAAAATTTGTAAAAATTCTCAAAAATATATCTTGGCCTCAAGAACGTAATGTAATTTTCGCAGATCAAGATTATGTTTATATTCTCTAGATTTTTATTTATTTGGTCATTTTCAGCTTTATTGAAAATCAAAAATAATTCTTTTCCAGAGAAGTTATATTTATTAATTTATTTTTTTTACCTTTTAAAAATTAGGGGTGTTACATCGGACTCACCCGATCTTATGCGAGCCCTAACCAAATAGACCTGTGGATGAAAATTTTAACCCGACCCTAGCCCTATCAAATGCATTGCCACCCTTACTAAAGAAGCCTTACATGATAAGTCCATTGTATTTTTTCTTCCATGTGCATTTTTTTCTATATATCACTTGAATCAAAAGCACTCCTACCTTAAGCACTCAAGAGAAGAACCACTTGAGTCTAGATCGATGCTAGTCGAACAATACTAAGAAGTGGTAGCTCAAAGTCTGAAGTACTCATTACTCAAGGGCTACTGTTGGGAATATGTGACCCGCATATCAACAAGAAGAGCCTATTCGGCCAGCTAAACAAGAAATATGCCAAACCGACAATATGAAGACACTAAGTATGATACAACACAAAATTTAGAAAAGATTACATTACCTTCCAAATAAATTTGAAGAGATAGAAAATTCTATCATACATGGTAACCAACCTATGATCCTACCTCCTCGCATCTTATTTAATGATGTTCCACTTCTAAAAAGTTACTTTAATTATTTTTCTGCTTTGGTCCACAATTATAGACTAAAATGGTCCCACATGTTATCTATACAAATGACAAATAATCAAATAGCACAAAATTTTTAGTGACAAATCCTCAAATCTACAATAATCATTGAGTATAAGCAATACATAAGGTATTGTTACTCTCTCCAGAGAGTCTTAAATGAACCTATATACATTTTCTCTTATACAACCGTTGATCTTTACTCTAGATGTGTAACCTAGAATTACCATTGACAACAATTATCATTCATTCGTTAACCAACTTTTGATATGATAATGGTCACCTCAATCACATATATACAATCATCCGAGTGTCGCTGGTTGAACCGATTGCTTAAACACCTTTAGGTGGTGTTTGGTTGGTGAGATGAAGTAAAATGGGATAGGGCGAGCCCATTTTTCCGAAGTGTTTAGTTTGAGAGCAAAGTAGGACGAGGACGTCTCGAATGGGAATATTCTCGCTATATACTGGATCGAGACATCCCTAAAAAATAAGCAAATGAGGGCATCCTAGTTCAGGTGGTGTGGAGGCGTGACACACAGGTGCGACCAGGTCGACGCGAGAATGACGAGGTGGAGCAGGCATGGCTAGTGTGGATCAGGCGTGGACGGACGGTGAGGAGCGGAAGAGCTGTGTGAATCTGGGGAAATCGAGGGTGGGGTAGAGGCAGGCGGGGGCGAACCTACCATGGAGCAAGGGGTAGAGTTGTACCCCCAAAATTATTTTGAAAAAAATTAATATATATAAATGTATGTATGTATGTTTTTATATGTTTTATTGGGTAGAAATACCTCTAGCAACCCAAGAATAGTCCATTTCCTAACAGACCTCTCCATCTCTCCAGACTCTCCTCCTACTCTCATCCTCCCACAAATCCGCACGAATCAACAATGATCGCTCCAAGGTCGCAGCCACCGCCACCATGCCACGTATAGGATCCCAGCCTCCAATATGCCCCACCGCCCCACCAACTATTGGTGTCATTCGTTGCCCCTGCCTTCCGTCGCCCTCTTTCTACCACCAAGGTTCTGACACCCTTGCCTTCCACCGCCCCTTTTCTACCGCCAAGGTTCCAGTGCTCCCCCTTTGGCACTTCTGCCGCCCCCTGCCATGATGCACGTTGATATTTGGTAATGTCGCCAACTCGCCACTATCGACTGCCGACTTCCCTTCTCTGGCCCAGCTCTCTGCGGCTCTTCCCATAGCCTCTTCCATCGGTCATTCACTATTTTGCTGGTAAGTATTTAATTAATTTACTGTTTGTGCAATTCCTATGCAAGAGATCCACGTGCCACCATGTGATGAAAATATTTCTCTGGCAAAGTTTACTAGGATCATGGTTAGCTGCTTATTTGGCTTGAATGGCATAAATAGCCTAGAGTGTGGCATGATGGTACAAATGAACATCCCAAAAAAATTCTAGAAACAAATCGCTATTCCTGCTAAGGTTAAGGCAAGGATAAAAACTTCTATATCGAGAAGAGAATCTACGGTTAAAAAAAGAGAAAAGGTGTGGGTAGCTAGAAATGAGAAAAATGGTGTCCATACGATTTCTCACCAGCCAGGACACGGTGGAAGCAGGAAGACACTGGCACCGCTGTTCGCGGGATGGAGATAATATTGCTTATATATTTATATTATTGTTAAAATTGTGATTGTCTATCTAGATTGAGTAAGTTTTTGCAGTATTACTTTTATAAGTATGATTGTCTATCTAGATTGAATATGTTTCTACTATATTATTTTTATAATTATGATTACCTATCTAGATTGAATATATTTCCACTGTTCCGCTATATTACTTTTGTAATTGTAATCGTTGGTGCAGATGCTAGCGGCGTTGGTGCACGGAGAATCAAACTTTTTGTGATTATGACACGTGAAATTCACATGATAGAAATTTTATTTTATTTTTTCTCTGACTAAACAAAAAAAGAAATGTATTTATGCTAGTAACCAAACAAAAAATAAAATAATTTCATCAAAAAAAGAAAAAAATGATTTCATCGGAAAAATCTATCCTTATCCTCTAAACCATATATACACACAGTTATCGTTTAATGATAGCCAACAATATCAGTAGTACTGTAGTATAAGGACGAAAACAAATATGGCGTACTAAATAAGAGCATCTCCAGGAGCTTTCCTTCTTCATCCCCTATAACTAAATTTAGGAAATTTATCCTGAAATTCGTCCTCCAGCAGCTTCCCTATTCCATTCCTTACCCTATCTCATCCCCTACTCCTATCTCCTCATCCCCAAATCCGGGGAATCTCTCTCCTCCCCCTATCCATGCCACGTCAGCATCATGAGAAAGAAAGAAAAAAAATGGAAAAAAGAGAAAGAAGAGAAGGAAAAAAGAAAATAAAAAAGAAATGAGAAAAATAAAAATATAAAATATAAAAATAAAATTAAAAATTATTTTCTTTATAATTTTTAAGATGTTTTTGAGATCAACTATTTAGACTAATTATAGGATATTTATTTATTCATGAAAAAAATAAAAATTCACAACGGAAATATAACTGTTGAAAATATAACCGTTGTAATTTTTACCGTTGAATAATAATAAAAAATCTATTAATCGTCAACAACAATAATGATCATACATAATAGTATGTGTTAAAGATATAACCGTTGAAAATATAGTCATTAGAATTTTTATCGTTAGATAGTAATAAAATAGAGGATTCAAAAATATAGGGAATGAATTTTAGGGAAGCTGCTCGAGACCAAAGTTGTATAGGGGTGAAATCTTTTAGGATGAAGTATAGGGGATGAGTTGGAGCTGCCGGAGATGGTCTAAAATCCTGGAACGCGACCGTCCCTGCCCGCCGACCGATCCGCTTCGCTTTGGTTGCCACGCCGCACCGTAGTGGGCCGAGATGGGGTTCCTGTCCTTTGCCGGGAGAGTCCTCTTCGCCGCCGTCTTCCTCCTCTCCGCCTACCAAGAGTACGTCGTGCTCCTCCACCCCTCTCCCTCCCTCTGCTCTCGACTCGGTGCCCGCCAGATCTGGCGCGTCGTTACTCGTTGGCGTCGCTCCGGCACATCGGGAGGAGGCGGATGCGCCTGGATCTCGCGTCGATCTGTTTGGATCCGAGGGCGCTTGGCTTGTTCGCGCAGTATGGAGGGTGGCTTCATGTTGGTCACGTCCCCGAAATGGCCAATTTGTCGTCGTTTTTGCTCTCTTGAATGTGTGTTCGAGCTGCAGTGGTTTGTCATCTCAGCTGGTGTCGTGAGGTGTTATTTGATTTGTGCAAGTTGGGTGAAGGGAGGTGGTGGTGTTGGATGCTTGAAATCTGTGCATTCTAGTGGATGGACTCCATCTTGCATTTACAGTAAACTCGGTTTACTTTTAAACCCATGTGAGCTGCTGCCATTTGTGAGACAATGCAAATGACGATAGCTATGACAGACTTCTTGTTGGTGTACTTCTCAGACATGCACTTGTTCATCCACCAGATTTTGCTTGGGTGCAGATTTTTGGTATGTTCAAACATGGCGATGTTTGATCGAAAACAAAGTAGCATTGGCTCAGTTGAGGGTGCCTGGGTGATGGTATGTTTAGTGTGATGGTCGGGCTAGAAAAAATTGAAAGGTTGAGTGGCAGATAGCATGGGAAAGGCAGATAGAGTGCAAGTTCTGCAGCATGTTATTGACAAGCGCTATGTGCGCAAGTACCAGAGGCACATGCGGCAAGGAGGCAGGAGTGGTGCTTAGAGGGTCCCCAGCCGGCTAAAAATGTGCCACATAACTATTTCCTAGTTTGGTTTAATCTATATATAATTACTAGTTTATCCCATGTTCTCTAGCTACCTAGATGTCATATAATCTTTAAAGATGTCTATTGCCTACTATTGTATTAGTGTGTCAAGCTATGAATAAATCAGAAAAAAGACTTATCAAACCCTAGATGATCAAAGCCCTAACCGTCCGCTCCGGGCACCGGACACCAACCCGTGTGACATAACTGCAGCCTGGTTCAGCTATCCAAAGCTGGCTGAAGAGAAAAAACAACTCGCTCGAACTAATTGTCAATTTGTCATACATACATGTGAACAGAATTCATTAGTTCATCAGTCTTCAATTCTAGTAACCTTATTTGCATCCAGAATTTTTCATCTAAACAATGGTGCAACACATCACAATAGGAAGACGTAATAAACAGCATGATGACTGCTAAGTGCTAACTGTTTAAACACATAATTGTCAAAAACTATCTTTTCAAATGAAATTTGGAAGGCACCCATTAACCTAATCTGATATGATGTCAGCTTCTTGTAGTTTTTACTTTTTAGTATTTTATACTAAGTACTGAAATTGCAACTTACAATGTCATCTGTCAAGTACATGGCTGCCAATATGCCATGCATGTATTTTGCCTCTTTTATTGAAACAAACATATAGACTCAATTATATCTCGTTTTATTTTTTATTACAGGTTTAATGAATTTGGAATTGATGGTGGGCCAGCTGCAAAATTTCTCAAGCCGAAGTTCAACACTGTTGTTACAAATATTTCTTTCCATACCGGATTAGTGGTGACTCATATTGAAGTAATAACTTTTGTGTTGATATTGATTTATGTTTTATTCTATCACAAAGTGATATTGTGTCAATTTTTGAAGTTAATTTATCATTTATTTGGGTTTATTATTTTTATGTTTGCAGTTAAAGCATGTTATTGGTGTAATGATTGCATTGAAGGGTCTTGGAGGCCTCCTTTTTATTCTCAGCAGCTCATTGGGTGCTTATCTCTTGGTACGATCTCAACTTGCTGCAGTGTTTCCCTTGAGGCTAGATGTACTAGGTGGCTGCCTAGGTGGGGTGCTGGTGCTGAGTGCCTAGGCAATCACCAAGTGGAACACTAACTTGCTGTAACTTTACTGTATTAGTTAGAAACCTTGAGCTTTTCTCGTCATGAGGTAATCATGAATATGCATTTGTGCAAACAACGAATTAAAAATAGGATATGCTAATTTTGCTTAGCACCTTAGAACTATATGTTACTTTTATATAAAATTTTGTATGGATATGAGGTTTTGCATCCTTTATTTCCGACAATAGAAGAGGTGAGGCAGGTGTAATTTTTCTTAACACTCTTCACCTTCATGCCCCTATCAGCTCTTGTGCACTTGTGCTCTCTCGCCGTTTGCAATCTCCTGGCTCCTTCCCATCTGTCATATTAAAATGTGGCACCTTTCTAAGAATTTACCAAAAACTGTGTTGTCTCGAATGGTTACTTAAATAGGTATACAAATATCAATGTACTTTTGATGTGAAGATTGGCATCATTCTTCATCTGGTTTGAAGTGGTCTTCAAAGGAGTTTTCTTTACTAGTACATAATGAATATGTTGAAAGCTAAATTAGAGAAAATATCATTAAATCCACATACATCTTTTGTTTTTTCATCAAAAATGAAAATAAAAAACTATTTAGCCTTATACTCAGATTGATGCATATTTCGTATTACCAATGTGTGGTCATCAAATTGGTGCGGTGATGCCTTGAATTGACCAGATTTTGTATTCTGCTCGATTGCCCTGATTTGTGACATCTGTCATATGGTTATAATTTATAAACTCTCTTATTGAATTCTTGTTTTTTAAATTGTGGGAGCACCTATATCTTGAAATGATCCAACCACAGACATCAAGGTGTCGCTATGGCGACGCTTTAGCATCGCCGTGGCATTGTGGGCTTATGGCAACAAGTCACTAAGTCAGTGGTGAGGGCTAAGGCGTGACAGGAAGAGGAGGTGGGGAGAGACTAGATAGAGAAAGAGAAGAGGGAAGAGGTGGTGGTGGTTGAGAGGAGTGAGGTGGGAGAGGAGCTGGTAGGGTAGGGTTTAGAGGAAAAATAACTTGGCGAGCTTTAAATGGGCTGTTGGACTGCACTTTATCGATGGACTGTTGGACTGGGTTTTAAATGCGCTGTTAGATTGGATTTTTCAGTCCCTCGCCTTGCCTTACTGCCTTAACAAATATGGATCCAACATTGTTTACCCTTTTCCAGCATGAATCTCCTGTTTCCTTTCTCCTTTCCTCATGTTGTCATGCCAAACAACCTCCACTGCACTGTAGTTTATTTTAAGGAAACTTACTACACCATATTGATAGTTTAGCTATTGTTGTATTTTGCATGTTTTCTATATGCAATGCTTACATTCATTTTTGCCATGTCTTACTAAAGTAGTACTAGTTCAGTTATACATGTGATGACATGCAGAGAAAATGACATCCATTTTTTTAGATGGAAAACTAAATGGCATATCAAGCATTTATATTATAAAGAAAATTTCTATGTTTTGTGAAGATGCTTAAGAAACCGACCTGTAATAGATGTTGATAAGAATAATACGCAGAAACCCCAATCATATTTTTTGCTGCATCTGAAGCAATCCTTCATACTTCTGTTGCCAAATTATTTACTCTGTTAGAAAAATTCATGCTTCTTGTGATTACTCTGGTAGACTGATTAAGTTGGGGGAAATGAGTGTTTTTAAAGGTTAGTACAGAAAGATACTGTGGATTATGATACAAGGTTTAGACAACAATAAGCGAGTTGCTGAGTTGTTTTATGAATCTGAGTGGATGCCATGTTAGGCATACCCACATGATAGTTTCAGTCATGTTATTGAGGATTAGGAATGGAATTAAATATAATTGTTTTGGCATGTTTCTGTCAGTATTCATGATATTGTTAATATTGCTATGCTGTGTTAAGGAAAGGCAAAAGGGATACTGTGAGCATCTTTCGCAATCGAATATGGAGTCTTCTCTACAGGGTTCTGTACTGTCATTTAGTTATGCGAGGGCTGGAGTCATCATCGAGAATAGCAATATAGCACTTCCCAAAGTTGATATGGTTCACGCTTTAGGCTAATGGTCTTACACTCAAACTATTGTGCCAATTTCCATGAGCTATTGGGTGCCTTGTCAGTTGTAACCAGTCCGATATATCTGATTACCACCTAATGAAGTTATTTCTCCTTGCAGTTGCTTCACCTCGCATTTATTACACCTATCGTCCATGATTTCTATAACTATGACATTGGGAGTATTCAGTTTGGACAACTCTTCACCAAGTTTGCACAGGTAATAATAATACATCATCTTCCCAGTTTCCAAATGCTCACGAAAATTTGCTGCCCAAGACAAGTATGATGGTTTTAAGTAATCTGTATCCTCTGCAAATGTAGAACTGCGCACTCGTCGGGGCACTCCTCTTCTTCCTGGGCATGAAGAACTCCATCCCTAAGAGGCAGTCCAACAGGAAGAAGGCCCCTAAATCAAAGACAAACTAGGGTTATGACTTCTGAATGTCCGTAGCAAGATTTATTTGCCTGATTGCTGCTGCCAGGGATGTCTCAAGTGTTGTTCCTTTGGCAGTAATTTGAGGATGGCATTTGTGCATTCCTTACATTCGAAAGCATCCCCTGCCTTACATGCTAATGGCTTATTAGACTACTAACTTGTACCAACATGTCCTGGTTCCTAGGAAGTAGATTTCATTATTTATACTCATTTCCTATTCCATTGATTTGCTGGTGATTGGTGAACATTGTCTTGTTGGTACAACCTTTGTGTGCGCCTCATGTCATCTACCTTCTGTGCAACTGGTGGTTTCCAGGGAAGCTGATGTGCCGTTTAGCGTCAGGCAAATTGTATCATCTATTCGTCTCAGGCTGGTGCCAAGTGACATTTAGCAAAGCATGCAATCAAGAGAAGAAATCTCAGTTCAGCAATATAAAATCCGTGTATCTGACCATCTTATTCCAGCGAATAATAAGCAATGACAAAGGTCTAAAGCAGTGCATCTGCATTTGTTTATGAACTATGAAAGGATTAGGGGGGAAATTTACCAAAAGAAAATTACGCATCTGCAAAACCTTCCCTACTCATCAATCCCACTCTTCATCGCCGAGCATGTCGTCGTCCACATCCTTGGGCGGCCGGGCGACGAGGAGCACCTCGGCGGCGGCCTCGCCGACGCCCAGCTCAACCAGCTTCCTCCCCCTCTCCACCACCAGCCTCCCGTCCTTCTCCACCACGTAGATCCCCGACTCCACCACATCCCTCCGGCCCCGGTTGGCCACGACCAGCACCCGCTCCTCGACCGCCGACCGCCACGGCAGCGTGCGGCCGTCGGCCATCTCGACCACCACCGCCTCGTCGGCGACCGCAGAGACGGGACCCCAACCGGGCACCACCGCCCACCGCGTCCACCCCTTGTCGACCTCCACGAGGCCGAGGTCCACGTCCTTCTTTATCCTCCTCGGCGCGAGGGCGAGGGCCTCGGCGCCGTCGGTCTCGCGCACCACGGGGAGGAGCAGCACGGTGGTCGCCTCAGCGACCTCGCCGTACATGAGACGCACCACCGGCACGTCGGGGCGCGAGGCTGCGGTGTCGGCCTCGTCGTCGTCCACCTCCTCGCCGGCGGCCTTCTTCTTGGCCTTCTCCATCTCCAGCTCCACCCGCGCCTTGGCGGCCTCCGTCTCGACCACCTGGAGCGCGAGCTCGAGCTCGGAGATGCAGTCCTCGATGGCGATGGCCTCCCGAGACTGGCGGAAGCGCGCGAAGGCGAGGCAGTCGCCGGGGGACGCCCTCGTGAAGGCGTCCCAACCGTCGTCGCGGCGGCGCGGGAAGTCCTTCATGGAGCGGGCGAGCTCGCGCACGCCCTTGGGTTCGAGGCGGTTGTCAATGCTGTACATGGCGGAGTCGGCGCGCTGGCGGGCGTTGAGGAATCGGAGCTCGTACAGCAGCTCCGGCCCGCTGTAGGAGTCGAAGTAGGAGAGGAGGTCGGCGGGGAAACCCTCGGAGACGAGCGAGTCGCGGACCTGCGACGCGACGACGAGGCGGTTCTGCTCGACGCCGGAGATCCCCGTCGCCTCCTCGATCGACGACGGCGTGAACCCCTCCCGCGAAAGCGCAGCGATGAGGGGCGCGTACTCGTACCATTGGCCGAGGCGGTCGCGGAGCACCTCAAGCCTCTGGCTGAGGTCGAGCGTGCTATAGCTGTCCGGCAGCGGCGCCGGCGGCGGGTGGAAGGGCTGGTAGAGCTGGCCCGGCGGCGCCATGGGGGGTGGGGTGAAGGGGAGCTTGTTGCGGGGTCCACTGCCGAGTCCACTGCCGATGGGCCTCCCGTCGGGGCCCAGGAGGATGGCCGACGGGGTCACATACGCGAAACGGCGGCGGCGGCGGTGGTGCTGAGGGGCTAAGGGGACGGCCCGGCGGTGGCGCGCCGGCGTGGAGGCCGGGTGCGGGTGAGAGAGGGCGAGCATGGTGATGATAAGGGGAGAGGCAGAAGAGCCTACCGTTCTTATCTGCTCTCCATACGAACTGTCTTAGCAGCGCGGGTTACGGTTAAGTCATTAGCTTACGGCCACTTAAACCTCTATTTAGCTAATAATCTATTTTGGATTTGATTTAGATTTAGTCATTTAGATTTAGATTTAGTCATTTAGATTTCGAGTATTTAGTTAAGTGATCATATTTCATTTTATACTAAAAATTAAAAAATTAACAACTACTCCCTCCGTTTACTTTTAAATGACAGTTAATTTTTATCTCAATATTTGACGTTTATTCAAAAAATTATATAAATATGAAAAAATATAAGTTATACTTGAAGTACTTTCACTAATAAAACAAATTATAACAAAATAAATGATATTTCAAAATTTTTTTTTAATAAGATGAATGGTAAAACATTGAGCAACTGCGTCATTTAAAAAGGAACGGAGGGAGTATATTTTATTATATAAATTTTATGTCCACCTTATGGGCTCTAACAATATATCATAAAGAAAAATAATAAATTACTACCCTTAACTATGGCCTGTAGTCACCCGCGCCCGTTCTTGTGTGTCGCTCTATACGGCCGCTGCCCCGCCACACGTTGCCTGTTGCGTGCTCATAGCGGACAAAGCCCTAGTGCATTCGCCCGTGTGTTGCTCACCACATGCCCCATTGCACATTGCTTGTCGCGTGCCTCGGGGGATGGATATATGAATGTCAGAATATTCGAATTATTCGTTTTCGTATTCAAATAACTGTAAATATGGATATTTGTATTCGTATCCGAATTAAATATGGATGACATTCGGAAATATCCGAATTCGTTTTACAAATGTGGATATGAAAACGGATATCCGAATTTTGCTGAATATGGATATGAAAATGGATACATCCGTATTCGTTTTAGGATTTCACACAGATTAAACTTATACTCAAGATAATATATTATCACTATATTAATGGTTTATTTATTATTTATATAATTATGGAATACTTAAGTTAGTGAATATTAATAAGTTATGGTTTAAAATAAATTGATGGTTAAATATTTGTTTGAACTTGAATTTTTTATAATCAAAATACAACATATCTCATTTCATATATTTTTTTGTATTTTTCTAGATACATTCTCTATTTTTAACTCATTAATTGTGTTTCTAGGATTTAAATTGAAATATGTGAAATTTGAAATGCAAGTACCTAAAATAATGCACTAAAATTTATAGAAAAATTGCATTCACTATTGTGTTTCCATTTTTAGTTCTTATCCATGAAATTTAAAGAAATATTAAAAAAAATATGTTACAACACTTCATTGGTAATGTGGAGCTTAAGGGTTTTTTAATTATAAAAAACAAATAAAGTCTGAAAAATACAAGACTTATCATGGTGTTATAATATTATACGCAGATACCATGATAAAATTTTGAAAATGTTTTGAGAAATTTATCATATAGAATGTTAAGAAATCTAACATTTACTTGAGAGGAAATAGAGTTTTGAGAAGAAATAGGCTATGGTTTAAAGTAAATTGACGGTTAAATATTTGTTTGAATTTATTTTTTTTATATAATTAAAATACAACATATCTCATACCATATAAATGTTTTGTATTTTTCGAGATCTATTTGCTATTTTTAACTCATTAATTGTGTTTCTAGTTTTTAAATTGGAATATGTGAAATTTAAACTGCAAGTACCTAAAATAATACACTGAAATTTATAGAAAAATCACATTCACTATTTTGTTTCTATTTTTAGTTCTTATCCACTAAATTTAAATAAATGTTAAAAAAATTATGTTACAACACTTCATTGGTAATGTAGAGCTTAAGTGTTTTTTAATTATAAAAAATCAAATAAAGTCTGAAAAATACGAGACTTATCATGGTGTTATAATATTATACGTAGATACCATGATAAAATTTTGAAAATGTTTCAAAAATGTATCATAAAGGATGTTAAGAAATCTGATATTTACTTGAGAGGAAATAGAGTTTTGAGAAGGAATAGGCTATAGTTTAAAGTAAATTGATGGTTAAATTTTTGTTTGAACTTGAATTTTTTATATAATTAAAATACAACATATATCATACCATATAAATATTTTGTATATTTCTAGATCTATTTGCTATTTTTAACTCATTATTTGTATTTCTAGTATTTAAATTGGAATATATGAAATTTGAACTGCAAGTACCTAAAATAATGCACTAAAATTTATAGAAAAATCACATTCACTATTTTGTGTCCATTTTTAGTTCTTATCCACTAAATTTAAAGAAATATTAAAAAAATTATGTTACGACACTTCATCAGTAATGTGGAGCTTAAGTGTTTTTTAATTATAAAAAAACAAATAAAGTCTGAAAAATACGAGACTTGTCACAGTGTTATAATATTATACGTAGATATCATGATAAATTTTTTAAAATGTTTCGAAAATTTTATTATATAGGATGTTAAGAAATTTGAGATTCTCTTGAGAGGAAATAAAGTTTTGAGAAGGAATAGAATATGGTTTAAAGTAAATTGATGGTTAAATGTTTTTTTTAACTTGAATTTTTTATATAATTAAAATACAACATATCTCATACCATAAATATTTTTGTATTTTTCTAGATCTATTTGCTATTTTTAATTCATTAATTGTGTTTCTAGCATTTAAATTGAAATATGTGAAATTTGAACTGCAAGTACCTAAAATAATGCACTAAAATTTATAAAAAAAAATCACATTCACTATTTTGTGTCTATTTTTAGTTCTTATACACTAAATTTAAAGAAATGTTAAAAAATTTATGTTACGACACTTCATCAGTAATGTGGAGCTTAAGGATTGTTTAATTATAAAAAAATCAAATAAAGTCTGAAAAATATGAGACTTGTCACAATATTATAATATTATACTTATATACCATGATAAAATTTTGAAAATGTTTCGAGAAATTTATCATATAGGATGTTAATAAATTTTTGAAAATGTTAAATTTTTAAAAACAATAAAATTCAGCCAATTCTTTCCAAATTGCCGCCTATTTTTTCTGCATTTGCGTGCCTGGACTCAATTTGTGTGTTCTCATTGGTTGAAATGTATGATGAATTTCGGTTCAAGACTTTATGTAGTTCTTGTTGGTTGTTGTGTATGATTAATTTTAGCTAGTGTTGTTTAAAAATTTAGTTTGTGCATGGTTTATTGTGTATCATTGTTTCTTATTAATTATTATTCTAATTTGGTATATTGGACCCTTTGGACTTTTAATTTTTTTTGAAACAACGAACATTTGGAGTTAAACCGAGTAAACATCCGAATACATATTCGTATTCAAAACATCTGTTTTGTATTCATATTCGAGAACATCTGAATCCGTATTTGTATTCGAATTAAAATGTGGTAAATAGTGCTATCCGGATTCGTTTCCATCCATATCCGATCCGAATCCATCCCTACGTGCCTCGCCGCACGCCACTCATGCCCACCGTCTGTCACTCGTGCTCGCCACTGCCCACCAAAACCACCACACGCTCTATTGTCGGGCACCACCGTGCGCTCGTAGTTGCCACTCGTCCCATGACGAATGCCGGTCACACTCCTTGCTGTGCTCACACGTCACACGCTCCATGATGAAATAGAGTCAGTGACATTTCATCAAACAACTCATGAACGATATTTTAGATAGCTCAGCACGTGTCATGTCGTCCACGTCAACGAAAATCGTTGTTTCATCGTGTCACGTCAATGATATTTACATAGTAAAGTAGTTTTCAAATTTCGGGTTGTTTAAATGGTTTTGTAGTTCACGGGGTTAGTTAAACTTTGATGATAGTTTAGGGTAGTAATTTGTATTTTTCCTATCTTAAATAACCAAGCTATATCTAGAGGGACCTATGGATTTTTACTAGTTTTTCAACATTTTTATTTAATATTTAAAGATAAACTCTCTAAAAACTTGTTTTTATTTAGATAAGTATATAGTTGTTATGGCGTCGCCATATCGCTGTGGCGGAAATCTGTAATTCGTCACGGACTACCATATCGCTGAGGGTCTGTGGCGGGCGCCACAGACGCATGGCGTCGCTGTGGCGTTGTGTTGCGCCCGCCATTGATGTGGCACTCACCATAGGAAGGCGTCGCGGCGTGGGTTAGTAGTGAGGGCATGACGCGGGTTAGCAATGAGGGCATGGCACGGCCGACCATGGCTCGACCAGGTGCGAGCGGCGTGCGGAGGGGCCAGCCATGGCTTGGCCAGGCGTGAGCGGTGTGGCCAGGAGAGAAGAAGAGGAAGTGAGGGAGAGGAAGGGAAAGAGAGGCGGCGAGCTAGAAGGGTGGGGTAGAGGCGACGGAAGGGTGAGGGAGAGAGAGGACTCGAATAGAAATTAGGGTTGAGAAATAAGAAACCCTAATGAGCTTTAAATGCATTTTGCATAAATTGACTATTTGTAGATTTTATAAATAAATTATTAACTTAACTTTAAATATAATATTAGATAAAATTTTAAATATGTTATTGAAATTTTAATTATATATATATATTATTTTATAAGGTATGTAAACTAACAATATTACACCATAATATTTTATTGTTATTTTTACCATTTTATATTGCTATTGTTATATGCAATTTATTTATATGTTGATATATTTTTATAAATCTTATAAGTCATTTTCTTATATTGTTCGCCGT
Source organism: Zizania palustris (assembly GCA_019279435.1). Classification (NCBI taxonomy): domain Eukaryota; kingdom Viridiplantae; phylum Streptophyta; class Magnoliopsida; order Poales; family Poaceae; genus Zizania; species Zizania palustris. The sequence continues at coordinate 10,067,208 of JAAALK010000080.1, forward strand.
GTTAATGTCTCTATGGCGACGCCACGCCATACGTCTATTGGCGTGCCTTTTAGTCACACTAGCACACGCGTTGCGTGTAAGATTTGCTTAACTCCAATGCAGATCCTACGTATTAAAAAAGGGGTTTAGGGCTTGAGGATACTAAGCTAGTTGGCACGAATGTCGGGGGTGGCGCGACGCACCTCTTCGCCGGAGATCAAAATGATGCAGCCCAGCTCCGAGCGCCCGAGTCCCACCGGATAACCTTGGGGCTCAAGGGTGGCGATGCGCCGATTGATTAATTGAATGAGAGTTAACTAATCTAACCTAAGGGATACATATTTATAGTCCATAGACTTGTCGTCCAAGTAACTTATCCAGCTGATTTCGGGTGAATCTATAACCATCTATTGTTCTTACCTTCATTGGCTCCCCTATCCGATCATACAGCTATTGCGGACAGACTCCTTTGACTTTATTTGACTAGATCTCCTTTGACCTATTGTTGACCGCGCGCCTTCCTCAGTGGGCCTTGGGATTTACCAAATCTTGGCGTCAACACATGCCCCCCAGTTTCAGAGCGTTCATGGATAACTAATGCTTCAAAATTATCAGTCATAATCACTCCTTGCCGGCACGTCCTTTCAAATGTCTTTTCCAATTTATTTCTAGTAGCCAAAACCCTTCATATTTCAATGCTTCATATATGTTGCAAGGGCGTCGGCTTCACGTTATCTTTTTCCTTGTACCTTTATTATTTCTTCGGCCATGAACGACTGTGATGGATGTCGCCTAGTATGACTCATCTACTTTTTTGTGGCGGCGTCAGACCAGGCTTCATCCCACACAGTTTTGCATTGGCCTTCTTCAAAATCAAGGGTCTTGTTTCGCCCCGATCCAACAATGATTTCGGCCTATTTAAAAACGTACTAATGATTACCTTTCTACCGAATGGTGGGAACGACCCCACCAAATCGGCCGGGATCACTTTGACTTGACTACCGAGGAACTACTTCTCGCTCTATAAGTGAGAAACCAAGGGCTGGTTTCGGTGTTTTGTGATGAGTGATTGACTGGATTTTACCCTCTGTTTGAAGGGTACCTCTGAAGGGGCTTCGGAGGTGGGACCTCCGAAGGGTGTTCGGAGGTGGTTTCTCCGAAGGGTGTTCGGAGGTGTTTGCTTGCTGCAGCTGTGGAGCGGAGTGTGCTCGTCGGAGGGGTCCGACAGTACACGATGACTGGGTTTGTACCGTAGGCTTCGGTACTTTGGGCGGTACACCGGAGTGTGTACCGAAGGTTGCTAACCCGGAGAGGTCTCCGGAGTACTGGATACACTTGTTTGCTTGTCGGTGGTGCGCAGGGACTTCGGAGGCGACGGACAAGGTACGAGCCAGGTGAACCTGGGTCAAGCGGGAGGCTTGATGCCAGGGGAGCGGGGAGCTCCGTCACGGTGGCTGCGAAGGTGGTCCGGGTCGGTCCTCGGGTCGAGGCGTGCCAGGTGAAGGCAGAGAGTGCGGAGCGTGGCTCCGGCTGAAGGTACTCCGAGACAAAGTCCTCGGAGGTGAGGCACTTCGAAGGTACTCCGGATGGAGTGACTTCGGAGTTGGTGGATCAAGTCCTCTGCGGAGGCAAGGGTTCGAAGTGTGCTCCGGAGGGAGACACTCGAAGGTGGCCCGACGAAGGTCTCAGAAGTCGAGGCGCATCGAAGGCATGGTCCGGGTGAGGCTCGTCGAGGAGTGTGCTCGGGAAGAGGCACTGCGACGGAGTGCTCATGAAATGCTTCATGCGGAGGCCTTGGACGAAGGAGGGACTTCGAAGGGTGGTACTCCGAAGGTGAGGCTTCGGAGTGAGGATGACTTGAGGTGCTTCGGCCATGCATGGCTTCGGTACACGGACGGACGGTGTTCGAGCTGGGAGTAGCTGCGAAGCCGTGGTGATCCACTCCGGAGGTGGTGGTGCGAAGGCCCAAGGGGCTTTGACGGCTTCGGCTCAAAACCGTCACTGTATCGAAGGACTTCTTCGGCGGAGCGAAGGCCAACAGGCTGCAGGCTTCTCGCCGAAGCTACCGCACCCTCGCGTGCGAAGGGAGGTTCCAGAAGTCAATACTGTAAAGGCTGACACTGTCTGTTCTGAAAAAGGCTGACACTGTCCCCTCTGCAGCTGACAGAGAAGCCTCCAAAATAAAGGTGGACTACCTTTTGTACCCCTTAGTTCTGAAGAGACAAAATGAATGTAAACCCTAGGGGTAATGTAGTCACTTCCTTAGGATGAAGCCGTGGGCTATAAATATGGGGGCTCGGTAGGTAACATTTAACACTTTGAGCATTTACTGTTGAGCTCCTGTACACAGACCTCGCTGGTTTTCATCCAGAGTTCAATATATTTTGTGTTCCTTGTTCAAGCGGCGAAGCCCTGTTTTCCTGTGCTTTTTGCTTGAGCTCGCATTACATACCTCGCTTGTTTTAGTGCACCGAAGCCTGTCTAGGTGAAGGGTGTTTTGTGCGAAGTGTGTTTTTCAGTGTGCTGTCGCTCTGTGTAACACGAGGCAAGACCTCGCTGCTTACTAGCGAAGCCCTGTTCTTTTCCCGTAGTGCTTCTTGTGTCGAAGCCCTTAGCGTGGTCCGTTTTGTGTGCGTGTAGACCTTCGCGTACGAAGCCCAGCACCAGTTGCTGTCGCCAAGTACTTGGTCGAAGTCCTCAGAGGGCTGTCCACTCTTGCGAAGGGTGAAGTGCGAAGCCTGCTCGAAGCACCTCGTGTGCGGAGCCTGCACTGACTTAGCAGAGTAGATTTTCGAGGGTGGTTCGTGGAGCGAAGTCTTCTTGGCTTCGAACTTTTGCTCCTGCGAAGCCTGTGTTCGGAGCTGTCGAAGTACCTCCGAACCAGACCTTCGAAGGTAGTGTTCGAAGCCTGTTCCGCAGAAGACAGAACAGAACCGAAGGCTAAGTTTTTAGCCGGAAATTTTAAAAGCTCCCATTCACCCCCCCTCTGGTCACCGTTTCCGGTCCAACAATTGGTATCAGAGCTTGGTTAAGATCACCAGTTGACCTTAACCGGTTTTGTGATCTTTAGGCGACATGGATAGAGGCAGTAAAATTCCTCTGTTCGATGGGACAGATTTTGCATACTGGAAGGTGCGCATGGAGGCTTACTTGTTAAGCCAAGGAAATGCTATTTGGGAGATTGTGGACTCACAATACTCCATCCCTGATACCCGCACCACTCAAACCGAAAAAGATCAGTACATTGCCAACTCGAAGGCAAGGAACATACTGTTCATTGGTTTGAGTCGGAGTGAGTTTGACAGGGTGCAGCACCTTAGGACTGCTAGGGAAATTTGGACAACACTCACTGTCTTTCATGAGGGCTCTGCTCAGATTAAGGCCAGGCGCCAAAGCACCTACAATCAACAGTATCAGCTGTTTGTGCAGGCACCTGGTGAATCTGTAGATGCCATGTTTTCTCGCTTTGACGCGATAGTGAGTAACTTGCGATCCAACGGGACGCTTGCTTACAGTGATCACGATAGGGCTATCAAGCTTCTCTATGCTCTTGACCGTAGCATATGGGAGGTGAAGATATCCAGCATTGAGGAGTCCACAGGCTATGACACTCTAACCTGTGATGAACTCTTTAGCAAGCTGAAGTCCACAGAGATTGCTAAGGCATCTCTTGCTGTGCACAGAAGCTCTTTGCCACAGCCATTGGCATTTGTTTCTAGCACAAGTCGTGGCACCACTGCAGAACCAAGCACATCAGGCACTTGTGTTCTTGCAGATGGTTTTGCTTTGTCCTCCCTGGTCTCCGTCACAAAGGAGCAGGTGGACACTCTAGCTGATGATGAGCTTGCTCTCATTGCCCGGAGGTTCACCCGCTTTCATCATGAGAGACGGGATCAGAGGAGAAGTGGTTTTAGTGGCTGCTATGAATGTGGCGACACCTCTCACATCAAGGCCAATTGCCCCAAGGTCAAAAAGAGAGATGAGAGTGAGCGCCCCAAATACCACAAGAAGGAGAGGAAACCCTTTGTGAAGGGCAAGCGCGGCAAGATGGCTAAGAAAGTAGCCAAGGCCGCTTCCAGAGCATTTGTTGCTGCTCTCAGCGACATCGACACATCCTCAACTGAGGAGTCGAGCTCTGAGGAGGAGGAGTCCCCAAGGAAGGAGGACAAGAAGGACAAAAAGGGACGTGACTTCACCGGCCTTTGCTTCATGGCCGACAGCGATCACAGCGGCGATGAGCTTGACTCATCTGAGGTAAATCTATCATCTGACCAGCTTCTAATTAAATTAGATGAGCTTAATGAAGTAGTGCTTGGTCAGGATAGATTACTTGTGCAAGCCGCTAGAGAAAGAAAAGACCTTAGACTTAGGCTAGAATCTGTTTCTACTGAATATGCCATGCTTAAGTCTAAGTTTAATGATGCTGAATGTGAATCATGTTCTGTTGTCATGAGTGAGCTTGCTCAGTTGCGTTCTGTTCATGCTCAAACTCTTTCTGAGCTTGAGACTGCACAGAAGCAGCTTTTGGAGGTGGATTCTAGGCCTCATGATGTTATTGATTGCATGAACTGCTCTCTATTACGCGATAGCATTAATTTACGTGATAAGCATGTTCATGATTTGGAGGCTAGATTGGAGAGGGCCGGTAGTTCTAAGGATGTGCAACCTGTTTGTGACACTTGCATCACCCTTAAGGACCAGCTAGGCACTGTTCGAGAGCGAGCTGAAAACCTCATGTCTGAAAATGAATACCTCCTTTCCGTGGTTAACAAATGCACTGAGGGAAAGGGTAGGATGGATTTGCTCTTGGCCAAGACCAAGTTGTGTGCTGACAGAGCCGGGGTAGCTCTAGGTTTGGGTTTTGAGAGGATAGCTTCAGACAGTAAGACCAAAACTGTTTTTACCTCTCCCACCACCCTAGAGAAAGAGAGAGCTCTGTTGGACACCCCATCAGCCAAAAAGCCTACCCATCCACCAAAGAAAACCACTCCTCCTATCAAGAAAAATCCTCCCAAGAAAACCACTCAAAAGAAACCCAAGGAGCCTGTGAGAGTTGCTCCTGTGACCCATGAGAGTGCCCCCAGGAGAGTGTTTCATTGTTCTTATTGTCAGCGGGCGGGTCATTTGATTGGTTTCTGTTTCCGTCGCATCAAGGATGAGCGACGTGCTCAGGCGATGAGCTATCAGGACATGCATTACCTATCTTTAGGTATGCATGAGTCTGAGTTTTACTCTCGTCCTGTTTTCGAGGCTCCTCGTGCTTCTCGGAGAGGTTTTGCTCCTCGAGGTGTTCACCATGTTCCATATGGTGGTAGACCTCGGGCGAGTAGCTTTGTACCTCGTCAGAGTAGGAGACCTCGTCATGCTTTGCGTTCTTCGCATGTAGGTAGACCTCGCACTTTGCATCATTCTGATTTTCATGTGCGTAGACCGTCTGCTTTTACTGTGCCTACTACTCGTGTCACTCAGTGCTGGATGCCTCGCCATTATTTCACTCACCCCAGCACTGAGCGATCGAGACGTTTTTATCATGTGTAGGCGACAGGTCGAGGCTTGGAGGGCACGTGGATAATGGACTCCGGTTGTTCGCGCCACATGACCGGAGATGCAGCTTGGTTCTCCAGCCTCACCACAACCAAGCAAAGGGAACATATCACCTTCGGAAACAATCGAAGGAGTAGAGTGAAAGGTAAAGGTGTGGTAAGAATTAACGCGAACTTCACTCTCAAAGATGTTGCTTTGGTTGAAAACCTGGGATACAATTTGCTGTCTGTATCTCAGTTGCTTGACGAGGGCTTCGAAGTGCGATTTCATCGCGATACTTCGCAAGTGCTCAATTCTGATGGCATTGTGGTGTGTAAGATCTTTAGAGTTGGGAGAGTTTTTGGAGCTGATTTTTCAGAGTCGTCTGGTTCTTCTCATTGCCTTGTTGCACATTCGACTTCTGAGCTTTGGAAGTGGCATAGGAGACTAGGGCATATGAGCTTTGATTTGCTTGCTCGTCTGAGCGCCCTAGGTCTAATCCGAGGATTGCCCAAGCTCAAGTTTGAGAAGAATTTAGTTTGCGCTCCTTGTCGACATGGAAAAATGATTGCCGCTTCGCATTCGCCAGTCACCACTGTGATGACTGAACAGCCCGGAGAACTTCTCCACATGGACACTGTAGGTCCTTCTCGGGTTAGTTCTTTAGGCGGCAAGTGGTATGTACTTGTGATTGTCGACGATTTCTCTCGCTACTCTTGGGTCTTCTTTCTTGCCAGCAAGGACGAAGTGTTTTCACACTTTCGGAGCTTGGCTTTGAGACTTTTTACTGAACTCCCTGGTGCATTAAAATTCATTCGAAGCGATAATGACACTGAGTTCAAAAATAGTCTCTTTGTTGACTTTTGCATGGAGCATGGCATAGAACATCAATTCTCTGCTCCGCGGGTTCCTCAACAGAATGGTGTTGTTGAGAAGAAAAACCGCACTTTGGTTGAGATGGCTAGGACGATGCTTGATGAGCATAGGACTCCTAGAAAATTCTGGGCTGAGGCCATGAACACTGCTTGCTACATCTCAAACCGAATTTTCTTGCGCTCAATTTTAAACTTGACATCTTATGAGCTGCGTTTTGGGAGACAGCCCAAGGTTACTCATCTTCGAGTTTTTGGCTGTCGCTGCTTCATCCTAAAACGTGGAAATTTGGATAAATTTGAGTCGCGCTCTTCTGACGGGATCTTTTTGGGTTATACTACTCATGGTCATTCTTATCGTGTTTATAACTTGGAAACTAACACTGTCATCGAGTCATGTGATGTGACTTTTGATGAATCAACCCCCTCTGTTAGTTCTGCTTTTGAACAGGCAAATGAACACGACATGGAACAGACCTTATTCGAAGATGAAGATCCCGGAGAATTCGAGGATGAACCCCTACTACCCTCGACATCGACCCCCGAAGCTGACCCCGCTTCAACTACTTCGGCACAAGGTCCCGAAGCGACTACCTCAACATCGGTCATCTTGGACCACACCAACGCACAAGTTGAGGGGGAGACTGCATCCCGCCGCGAGGCTCCACATCATGTCCAAAGGATGCACCCTCCCGAGCAGATCATTGGTGAGCTTGATCAAAGGGTAACTCGTTCTCATGCCCATTTCACTAATGCTGCTTTTGTTGCTTCTTTCGAGCCCTTAGATGTTAGTCATGCACTTTCTGATTCTAGTTGGATCAATGCCATGCATGAGGAACTTGAAAATTTTGAGAGAAACCAAGTCTGGACTTTAGTTGATCCTCCACCAAATGTTCATTTCATTGGAACAAAATGGATTTTTAAAAATAAACAAGGGGAGGATGGGACAATTGTTAGAAATAAGGCTAGACTTGTAGCTCAGGGCTTTTCTCAACTAGAAGGGATTGATTTTACTGAAACTTTTGCACCTGTTGCTCGCCTTGAGGCCATTAGGATTTTGCTTGCCTTTGCGACATCCCGGGGATTCAAACTCTATCAAATGGATGTCAAAAGTGCTTTTCTTAATGGCTTCATAGGTGAAGATGTTTATGTAAAACAACCCCCTGGTTTTGAAAACCCCAAGTACCCACATAAAGTCCTTAAACTTCATAAGGCTCTTTATGGACTCAAGCAGGCCCCTCGGGCATGGTATGATAGACTTAAGTCTTTTCTGCTTGAGCGAGGGTATTTGATGGGCTCTGTTGATAAAACTTTGTTTACTCTCAAGCATGGCAAAGATTTCCTCCTAGTGCAGATTTATGTGGATGATATCATCTTTGGTGGCTCTTCTCATGCTTTGGTTGCCGAGTTTGCAGATACCATGAGCAGGGAATTTGAAATGTCAATGATGGGTGAACTCACCTTTTTCCTTGGTTTGCAAATCAAGCAAAGCAAACAAGGTACTTTTGTCCACCAGACAAAGTACACCAAGGACCTGCTCAAGAAGTTCGACATGTCCGATGCGAAGCCCCTCGCCACTCCAATGGCTACATCTGTAGCATTGGACCCTGACGAAGATGGAGAAGCCGTAGATCAGAAGGAGTTCCGAAGCATGATCGGCTCCCTCCTCTACTTGACTGCCACGAGGCCGGACATACACTTCGCTGTGTGTCTGTGCGCTCGTTTTCAGGCTTCACCACGAGCTTCGCACCGCCAAGCGGTAAAGCGCATCCTAAGGTATCTCAAACACACCCTTGAATTTGGCATATGGTATTCATCATCTTCATCTTTATGTCTTAGAGGTTATTCAGATGCGGATTTTGCTGGGTGTAGAATTGATAGGAAGAGTACCTCTGGTACTTGTCATTTTCTGGGTACGTCTCTGGTTTGCTGGTCTTCCCGCAAACAGTCTAGTGTTGCACAATCGACGGCTAAGGCCGAATATGTTGCTGCAGCTAGCTGTTGCTCTCAGATTTTGTGGATGGTTTCCACTTTGCGGGATTTCGGGTTAGATTATACGAGTGTTCCACTTTTTTGTGATAACACTAGTGCTATTTGTATTGCAAACAACCCGGTTCAGCACTCCAGAACCAAACACATTGATGTACGGTATCATTTTCTCAGAGATCACAATGAGAAGGGTGATATTGAACTTCAATATGTTGATATCCAACACCAGCTTGCCGATATTTTTACAAAACCCCTCGATGCTTCTCGATTTTCTTACTTGCGTGGGGAACTTGGTATTTGTCATCCCTACGGCATTTTGTGAGGGGGAGCTGATTTTAATTGTCTTGCATATGCTCATTATGTGTGGAATTGCACTTACATCTTTTGCTATTATATGCCTGCTTTTAATTCAAAGAAATCATGAGAGCTCAGCTCTATGAAATATGTCTGGAACATTGATTGTGCATGATGTTTTATTTTCTAAACTCAAAACTTGCTCACCGCACAATCTTGCATCTAGCTTGTTTAGACTGGACTGCTTTTAGCTATCTTTTATCTACTTGACAGCAAGACACTGTTCCTTGGATGCTAAAATATGCAACTTGAAAAATGTGTTCTTTATTCATGGATACTCATCAACATATTTAATTCATAAAAATCAAAAATCCATGATTTGCCTGGTTTCAATGAAAAGATCCAGGAGGGTTTGTTTGTCGCACTACTCTATTCTAGACTGCTTACCATTGCACATTGGTCTGAACTGGGATAGTGTAGTGTATGCCAAAATCACCGCCTTAAGCTTCAGATGGCTTTCTTGCCTAGGCTTGGCTTGATTGGAAAGTATAAGGTGGACAAACAAATAACCCCTGGCATTAAGAAAAGAACAACAAATTTAATGGCTCATCAAGTTTGCTTTCAAAGCTCCTTTTGAACAAGAATTGTCTGTCTAGGGTAGAAATTGTTAGCTTTGCGCAGTCCTTGCCTTCACATGTCTAGCTGTTGTGATTAAGTGGTGATGCTTTTACTTCAAAATGACAAAATCACATGCCATCATCTTGTTTCACAGATTGTTAAATTGAGCTGAGCACATGATCATTGATGCTACTGTTGGCATATTTTTGCATTATATGTCTTTGCAATTCTATTCATTTCGAAGCTTTGCATCTTTTATATGCTCCTTGATGCTTGCATTGCCAAAGGGGGAGAGATTTGCTATGTTCTCTGCCGCAAGAAGGCATAATTTCAAAAAGGGGAGAGATTTTTGACATAAAGGGGGAGAAAAATTTGCTTAACTCAGGGGGAGTTCTTATCAAGGGGAGATTTGCCAAATGGGCTTTTACTCTTTTTCAAAGGGGGAGAAAAATTCTTTTATCAAGTGACATGCTTTTGCTCTTTTCTGAGTTTTTATGGTCACTTGTGTGCTGAAATTTTTAAATTTTCTTGAACTTAGATTTGGTTGTCAATGCACTCATCAAGGGGGAGATTGAGAAACCAAGGGCTGGTTTCGGTGTTTTGTGATGAGTGATTGACTGGATTTTACCCTCTGTTCGAAGGGTACCTCCGAAGGGGCTTCGGAGGTGGGACCTCCGAAGGGTGTTCGGAGGTGGTTTCTCCGAAGGGTGTTCGGAGGTGTTTGCTTGCTGCAGCTGTGCAGCGGAGTGTGCTCGTCGGAGGGGTCCGACAGTACACGATGACTGGGTTTGTACCGTAGGCTTCGGTACTTTGGGCGGTACACCGGAGTGTGTACCGAAGGTTGCTAACCCGGAGAGGTCTCCGGAGTACTGGATACACTTGTTTGCTTGTCGGTGGTGCGCAGGGACTTCGGAGGCGACGGACAAGGTACGAGCCAGGTGAACCTGGGTCAAGCGGGAGGCTTGATGCCAGGGGAGCGGGGAGCTCCGTCATGGTGGCTGCGAAGGTGGTCCGGGTCGGTCCTCGGGTCGAGGCGTGCCAGGTGAAGGCAGAGAGTGCGGAGCGTGGCTCCGGCTGAAGGTACTCCGAGACAAAGTCCTCGGAGGTGAGGCACTTCGAAGGTACTCCGGATGGAGTGACTTCGGAGTTGGTGGATCAAGTCCTCTGCGGAGGCAAGGGTTCGAAGTGTGCTCCGGAGGGAGACACTCGAAGGTGGCCCGACGAAGGTCTCAGAAGTCGAGGCGCATCGAAGGCATGGTCCGGGTGAGGCTCGTCGAGGAGTGTGCTCGGGAAGAGGCACTGCGACGGAGTGCTCATGGAATGCTTCATGCGGAGGCCTTGGACGAAGGAGGGACTTCGAAGGGTGGTACTCCGAAGGTGAGGCTTCGGAGTGAGGATGACTTGAGGTGCTTCGGCCATGCATGGCTTCGGTACACGGACGGACGGTGTTCGAGCTGGGAGTAGCTGCGAAGCCGTGGTGATCCACTCCGGAGGTGGTGGTGCGAAGGCCCAAGGGGCTTTGACGGCTTCGGCTCAAAACCGTCACTGTATCGAAGGACTTCTTCGGCGGAGCGAAGGCCAACAGGCTGCAGGCTTCTCACCGAAGCTACCGCACCCTCGCGTGCGAAGGGAGGTTCCAGAAGTCAATACTGTAAAGGCTGACACTGTCTGTTCTGAAAAAGGCTGACACTGTCCCCTCTGCAGCTGACAGAGAAGCCTCCAAAATAAAGGTGGACTACCTTTTGTACCCCTTAGTTCTGAAGAGACAAAATGAATGTAAACCCTAGGGGTAATGTAGTCACTTCCTTAGGATGAAGCCGTGGGCTATAAATATGGGGGCTCGGTAGGTAACATTTAACACTTTGAGCATTTACTGTTGAGCTCCTGTACACAGACCTCGCTGGTTTTCATCCAGAGTTCAATATATTTTGTGTTCCTTGTTCAAGCGGCGAAGCCCTGTTTTCCTGTGCTTTTTGCTTGAGCTCGCATTACATACCTCGCTTGTTTTAGTGCACCGAAGCCTGTCTAGGCGAAGGGTGTTTTGTGCGAAGTGTGTTTTTCAGTGTGCTGTCGCTCTGTGTAACACGAGGCAAGACCTCGCTGCTTACTAGCGAAGCCCTGTTCTTTTCCCGTAGTGCTTCTTGTGTCGAAGCCCTTAGCGTGGTCCGTTTTGTGTGCGTGTAGACCTTCGCGTACGAAGCCCAGCACCAGTTGCTGTCGCCAAGTACTTGGTCGAAGTCCTCAGAGGGTTGTCCACTCTTGCGAAGGGTGAAGTGCGAAGCCTGCTCGAAGCACCTCGTGTGCGGAGCCTGCACTGACTTAGCAGAGTAGATTTTCGAGGGTGGTTCGTGGAGCGAAGTCTTCTTGGCTTCGAACTTTTGCTCCTGCGAAGCCTGTGTTCGGAGCTGTCGAAGTACCTCCGAACCAGACCTTCGAAGGTAGTGTTCGAAGCCTGTTCCGCAGAAGACAGAACAGAACCGAAGGCTAAGTTTTTAGCCGGAAATTTTAAAAGCTCCCATTCACCCCCCCTCTGGTCGCCGTTTCCGGTCCAACAATAAGAATTGTCGATTACTTCTCCTTTCTTCTTTATGCCTTCCGTGCACAACATTTTTTCTTTTCGAGCTCTTCACTATTTTGCGTCCCCTGCACTCATCGCCTTCTCCGCCGGTTTCGTTCCTCGTTAGCCTCCGATGGCAACCACCGATTCCGTCCCTGAGGTAAGTCATTGGCTCTTTTATCCTTCATTTCCGATCACTTGCCAATTTTCTTGGTTCTTCCGCCTTCACTTATTACTTTCTCCATTTTTCTTTTCTACAAAATCTAAAAAACAAATCTTGATTCCTCTAGCCAAATACCCATCGTGTTTCTTTCTAGGGCCGAGCGGTGATCCTGATCCCACCGATTTCATTAACGCCGAAACCCAGTGCATCCCTTTCAAACATTCAAAAATGATTCTTTCTAATCGGCACCAAAGCTTTAGGGCATTCCCCTCTCCACTTCCTAGGTGGCGCGACTGGTACGTTCGGGTCGCCTCGTCAAAATAGGGTGTTTGGGAGTACTCCGGGATCGCACACTGCATCAGCCTCTCTCTCGCCCTTCCTTTTAAAAACGAGCCGATGCTAGTGTCCTCATGTTACTTCTGGTTTGATGCGTTGAACGCATTTCTTTTTGGCCATGGGTCGATGAGCCCTACCCTTCTTGCATAGTGGCCCCGACCTCCCTTAACATTACTTCCATGGTTGACCCCTTCTGTTTTCGCTCTAATGCCTCCCATCGCTTTGATACAAAGTCTATCGGCGGTTGGGACAAATACGTAGCCATTCACAACAAACTGGCTCCGTCAGCGACCGAGAGCACGTTGCCTTCCTTAACCTCTGGCTCGAGAGGTTTCTCTTTTGTGGGTCCACCCTCGGGCCCACCTGCCACCTTCAGTTTCTGGCCGAACCACTGTCCGCCGGAGTTGTGGTCCCCCTTGGCCGATACCTCCTTGGCTCCTTTTATTTCCTCCTTCATCAGGTATCGGCCCGGCTGTCGACCGGTGATGCAGTAGGTCACCTTGGTGGTCCGTTGTGGTTCCTCCAGTTGTGGCTCAATGTGTATACAACCAAATCTTCTCTTGGCCCCTCCTTTGACACCCTCCGTTTTCCATTGGACCACCGTGAGTCCGAGCCCCCAACTACCCGCCCGTGTTTATCCTTGGGCGAGGCCGCCGCCTATCGGCTCGGGGCCAAGATGTTCGCCGATGTCTTAGCCTGCTAGTTCAAGGATTTTTACTACGGCTTTGTAAGTGACTTCATAGTGTGGTATGCCTATGAGTCTTTACCCAATTACAAATATCCTCACCCGTTGTCCCTGACCGATGTGCTAGTGACACCAGAGAGTGAGGTTGTCTTCCTTGCTTGTATCTCCCCTTGTCTCCTTCCGACTAATTTCACATCCCCTTCGCACAAGTCGTCATACGAATTTTTCCATCTAACGGTTTGTGCCAGGCAACACTACAAAACAAACCCCCCTTTATCAACACATTCATGCGTTGGTAAAACCCCACATAAGTGTTGCAAAGAGCTATAGCAACACATAATTATGCGTCTCCTATGTTGGCGTTGCAAGGGTCTTCTACAACACATATACATATGTTGGAATATACTATTTATATTTGTTGGTAAGCTGCAACGGATATGTGTTGCTTGAAGCAACGCATATATGTATTTGCACCGCCTATTGACAATTAATATGTATAGGGTGTTGCAACATTTGGAATAAAAATGTGGCAACACTTACATGTGTTGCTAGGAAAAAATCATAAATAGGATATTTATAATTGTAATTTTATTTTGAGTGAAACAAATATGTACAATATTTTTGACATCATCAGAAACACACATGACAATTAAGCACAAATCAATGCTTTATTGATTATAAATTACTATAATAAAAGTATCATCCACAATGTAATTCATCATATAATCTGTGCGGAAAAAATCTTTGCTATGATTCTTTAGCTAAAAATTAGAATTGATCTTGGGACGCTCCATGAATTTAATCTAGTTCAATAAGCTTTGCTTTGTCATTTGACATGCTGAATCAACCAACAGTACTTGGAGCTATTTTGCATTCTGTGAAAGGTGCTCTCAAGCTAGCGTGTCGAACCATGCTCACAATAGAACCAAGAATTTAATTCAACAGCTGCTAGGAAATTTGCATTGGTGCACAAATGAGTAAAAGGATAAGTAAGAATTGAAGGAATGTAAGATGAAATGGAAGTGTACAGAGTTTTGTCAAGTTACCTTTCAAATATGCCAACAAGATACCAAGGGTTCGAGACAACTGTAGAACAAACAATTAAACAAGATGGTCAACAAAAATGCACACCACAGTAACCAAGAAGCTAGATGCCACAATTGTTCAAAACCTATCATCAATCAATGACTAGAAAGGCATGCCGCGATAATAACCAAGGAAAATAAGTTGATTTTGGAGCAAATTCGAAATGAAGTTAGAGTGATCACCCTCGGCACAGAATGACAAACATTAGTGAATGGTTCAACATGCTCCAAGATAAGTGAGAGTTGGTTGTATAATACCCATCGTGCTTCTTTCTAGGGCCGAGTGGTGATCCTGATCCCACCGATTTCATTAACGCCGAAACCCAGTGCATCCCTTTCAAACATTCAAAATGCTTCTTTCTAATTGGCACCAAAGGTTTAGGGCATTCCCCTCTCCACTTCCTAGGTGGCTCGACTGGTACGTTCGGGTCGCCTCATCAAAACAGGGTGTTTAGGAGTACTCCGGGATCGCACAATGCATCAGCCTCTCTCTCGCCCTTCCTTTTAAAAACGAGCCGATGCTAGCGTCCTCATGTTACTTCTGGTTTGATGCGTTGAACGCATTTCTTTTTGGCCATTGGTCGATGAGCCCTACCCTTCTTGACATAGTGGCCCTGACCTCCCTTAACATTACTTCCATGGTTGACCTCTTCTGTTTTCGCTCCAATGCCTCCCATCGCTTTGATACAAAGTCTATCGGCGGTTGGGAAAAATACGTAGCCATTCACAACAAACAAACCGGCTCCGTCAGCGACCGGGAGCACGTTGCCTTCCTTAACCTCTAGCTCGAGAGGTTTCTCTTTTGTGGGTCCACCCTCGGGCCCACCTGCCACCTTCAGTTTCTGGCCGAACAACTGGCCGCCGGAGTTGTGGTCCCCTTGGCTGATACCTCCTTGGCTCCTTTTATTTCCTCCTTCATCAGGTATCGGCCCGGCTGTCGACCAGTGATGCAGTAGGTCACCTTGGTGGTCCGTGGTGGTTCCTCCAGTTGTGGCTCAATGTGTATACAACCAAATCTTCTCTTGGCCCCTCCTTTGACACCCTCCGTTTTCCATTGGACCACAGCGAGTCCGAGCCCCCAACTACCCGCCCGTGTTTATCCTTGGGCGAGGCCACCGCCTGTCGGCTCGGGGCCAAGATGTTCGCCGATGTCTTAGCCTGCTAGTTCAAGGATTTTTACTGCTGCTTTGTAAGTGACTTCGTAGTGTGGTATGCCTATGAGTCTTTACCCGATTACAAATATCCTCACCCATTGTCCCTGGCCGATGTGCTAGTGACACCAGAGAGTGAGGTTGTCTTCCTTGCTTGTATCTCCCCTTGTCTCCTTCCGACTAATTTCACATCCCCTTCGCACAAGTCGTCATACGAATTTTTCCATCTGATGGTTTGTGCCAGGCAACACTACAAAACAAACCCCCCTTTATCAACACATTTATGCGTTGGTAAAACCCCACATAAGTGTTGCAAAGAGCTATAGCAACGCATAATTATGCGTCTCCTATGTTAGCGTTGCAAGGGTCTTCTACAACACATATACATATGTTGGAATATACTATTTATATCTGTTGGTAAGCTGCAACGGATATGTGTTGCTTAAAGAAACGCATATATGTGTTTGCGCCGCCTATTGACAATTAATATGTATAGGGTGTTGCAACATTTGGAATAAAAATGTGGCAACACTTACATGTGTTGCTAGGAAAAAACCATAAATAGGATATTTATAATTGTAATTTTATTTCGAGTGAAACAAATATGTACAATATTTTTTACATCATCAGAAACACACATGATAATTAAACACAAATCAATGCTTTATTGATTATAAATTACTATAATAAAAGTATCATCCACAATGTAATTCATCATATAATCTGAGTGGAAAAAATCTTTGCTATGATTCTTTAGCTAAAAATTAGAATTGATCTTGGGACGCTCCATGAATTTAATCTAGTTCAATAAGCTTTGCTTTGTCATTTGACATGCTGAATCAACCAACAGTACTTGGAGCTATTTTGCATTGTGTGAAAGGTGCTCTCAAGCTAGCGTGTCGAACCATGCTCACAATAGAACCAAGAATTTAATTCAACAGCTGCCAGGAAATTTGCATTGGTGCACAAATGAGTAAAAGGATAAGTAAGAATTGAAGGAATGTAAGATGAAATGGAAGTGTACAGAGTTTTGTCAAGTTACCTTTCAAATATGCCAACAAGATACCAAGGGTTCCAGACAACTGTAGAACAAACAATTAAACAAGATGGTGAACAAAAAGGCACACCACAGTAACCAAGAATATAGATGCCACAATTGTTCAAAACCTTTCATCAATCAATGACTAGAAAGGCATGCCGCGGTAATAACCAAGGAAAATACGTTAATTTTGGAGCAAATTCGAAATGAAGTTAGAGTGATCACCCTCGGTACAGAATGACAAACATTAGTGAATGGTTCAACATGCTCCAAGAGAAGTCAGAGTTGGTTGTATAATACCCACAGTTGATGTCCATTGCATGCATATAAATGTCAATAGACACTAAAGGAACAAGTCCAAACAAAATTAATTTTGAACAGATCAATAGATACAATGGGAACATATGCTTCAGGGATCTCATTAAAAAATGACCATGGTGATGAATACAAAGTAGCAATGAATAGTCAATACTCATGAACTTAAATTTTATATCAAAATGTAATAAACTGACGAGTTGCTATTAATTTCATAATAGATTTGCATTGGTGCACAAATGAGTAAAAGGATAAGTAACTGAAGGAATGTAAGATGAGATGGAAGTGTACACTGACCTGGCTAATGAACTAAATAACTGCATTGTGCTTAGATTAAATTTTGTGTACTCACACAGACAAGCTGCACATAAAATTGGAATACTATAATATAATGAAATAGTCAATAGAAATAATGTTTGTTTTAAATTTAAGGTGATAGAACATACACAACTTGAAGGCCATGCTATAATATTGTCGCCTACATCTCCAATAACATTGAAGTTTTCGTATGGTCGTACCAATGGTTCATTAGGCAGAACTATAAGACCGACACACAACTTCAAAAATTCTTTGCCTAACTTAAGACCTCCAACTTTATCATTTGGGTCAGTGCCATTTATTATCCCTAAGGCAACGGTCTTTTGTTTATGTCTCCAGCTCTTTAGGTACACGAGAGTGCCAACCTAGTCCATAGGTCAAAGAGTATCATTGGGCAAGTCAGAATGAGCAAGCAGAAGAATATCAATTTCAATTTATTTACAAGAGAACCTCCATCCACATGAAAATCAATGTTAAGAAACAGATGAAAATAATTGTGAAGTTGGATAGAAGTAGTTTAAATACCTGATATTGTACTCGTTTAGGGCAACTAGATGTGGTTTCCTTATTCATGCCCTATAACAAATGATTGATTGCCAGTAGTAATTAACTTTTCTCTCTAACTCTCATAGATAAAAGTAATAACACAATCACCTTTGACGCATTAGCACAATTTTTGTACTCAACTCTATTATCTGTGTGGAACTCTTTTGATTTGGCCTATCATCATTAGATATAAATATGTAGTCAGTACTGAAGAAGCATGCTTTGGTAGCATATAAATGTTCCATGCATTGAAATTGGGATCAAAATAACCTTATGTGTTGTAGCAACTCTATCAGGGCGTGTTAAATTCTCTTCTCTAGCCATTGCTGCCTTCATGTGATTCTGAAAATACATAGTACCAATGGGTGACGTATATGATTTGGTGGAAATATTTTGGTTTGACCTGTTATTGGGTGAAGATACCTTCTCTATAGATTAAGTTTTCTTGTAGCTTGGATGTAGAACTTCGATAAACTCATCATCATCGCTTTGTTGCCCCTATATTGAATATGTTTAGTACATTCACAAAAGTTTAATGTGGTATGAAATTCACAAAATGCATTACTACCGTTGTGTTATTAAGTGTGTCACCGTCATGCATCATATATTGTTGACTTGGATGTTCAACATATACTCGCTGTTGTTAGATAAAAACATAAATTTGATTCAGCTTTGTCAATTATAACTTTGTAGCAAACATATACTATGTAGAGATACGTGCTTTCTGTTTGGAAGTAGTTTGAACATCTGTTGGTGCTGATAAAGGATGACCTAAAAATGTCTGTAATAGCACATCAATAATTAGTATGAAACATGATAATTTAATATGTTATTTGAATTTGTTGGGAAAAAAGTTACTTGCTGCTTTTGCTTTTGTTCAAACAATATTGTCTTCTGTTGCAAGTGTTGTATAGTAGCGTCTTGATTGTGGACATCATTTACTAGTTTTTCCACCTGAAGTCTCAGAGCTACTACATCTTCACTTGATGTTGCATCCAAAGAGGTTACATTTAGATTTTTTAGACGACCTGATTTTGAGCAATCGAACACTTTGTCCACATTTGGAACAAGCCCTAGACCATGGACATGGCCGGCCTTCTCTTCTCCTAATATTCTGGTTAGTGCATCTCCGTTCTATGCAACTTTACCTTGATTAGTGTCCGCTAAATCTGGATGTTGTACTAACAGATCCTTCAACTCACCCTTCAAGTAGCATTGCAGTAGCATTATTCAATGTAGAACTGGTTTTTTAAATGTAACAAAGAATCACTAATTGACAGAAATTATACCACATGCGCATTAGTGTTCTTGCTGCTGTTAGTCTGATGTGTATGTATATACAAAACAACCCTATGAGGGTTTTTCTTTTCAGGATCTTTTTCCCTCTGTATAACACGTTCATTAGTAAGCATCAATGAGGGAAAGATTTAATATGGATGTATGAAATATGGATGCAGCATGTGTCGACAAATATAGTTGTAACAGAAGTACCGATTCCTCTTTATTCCGAGCGAAACTCTTTGTTCCAGCTGTATGGATTGCCTTCCTTTTAGCACAATGTATGCTATTTTCCTCACTTATTTCCTTCCATGCATAGAATGAGTAAATAAATATAAATAAGTTCCTTATCTATTGAATTATAGAAATCAAGACATGATTGTTGTAACTCTATCAATGTACCTATGCTTTCGGGGTCATCCAATTGTTGACAAGCATAATCCACTGATCATTTACTACACCTTCTGGAACATTATTGTAATTAGCTTCCTTGCTCTTATGCACATCAAAATATACAGATCCCAGGTTAGATTTGTGTTGCCTCCATCTCTCTCCAATGGTTGGTAATACCCAATTTTCCATTCGAGCAGGGTAAAGAAATCTCTTTTGAGTACAAAAAAGGCATACAGACGTTTATTGTTGAAATGTTAGCTACAAAGAAAAGTTTATTGTCCGATAAGTACTTCGTACCTTTACTTGCTTAAGTATATCCTCTTTGTTTTTCTGATCATTGGTAGTTCTCTCCTTCTTTCCTATCAAGAGTCTCCAATCCTTGTAGCTCAAGCTACATAGGCAACCATTCCTTGCTAACATGCCAAGGAATTTTCCAAGTATTCCTGCCTCTTCTCCAACTGGCTAGCCAAGTTCATTATAATTAACTACAATCCTATGCCCTTTTGAAATGTTCTAAACATGTTTAAATTTTGTCTTCCCATGCCTCGTTCCCTTCTCAGTTTCCTCTATGCAGTTTTATGTCGCAAAATAGAGTAAATCAGAAAATGAAAAAATTGTATAAACAATGATAGTTTCAAAAAAGATAACTTATTTGTTCAATACCTTCGATGTTAAGCTCGATATCACCCTCTCTATGAGTAGGGTCCCCTGTAGAAGTAGGATCAAACTCAGATGCTGCATCATCTTGTTGATGACCTGAAAATGTTTGTAACATGCAAAATTCAGACCGTAATTGAGTTACAGACTCACTCATTGTTGTGTTGTATATGTCATTATGTACTAAATATAATAGCTTTGTACCTTGGGGGATAATCTCATTAGTATTGTACCTATCCAATTGGTTTTGTTCAGTACTTGCATTAAGATCAGATTTATCATATGGTTGTTCACAAAAGTTGTGCCCTAGGTGGTCCTCTGACAAATATTCTTTATTGCTTCGAATGATGTTCCTTCTCGTTACCCTTGCCATCTCTGCTGCATAGTAAAAAACAAGCAGATTGACCACATATAAAACCAGTGAAATGCACATATAAACTAGTGAAAGGAACATAAACCAGTGAAAATGAATAAACTAGTGAAATGCACATATAAACAAGCAAATTGAACATAAATCGCATGAAAAGGCAATCCTCTGAATTTTGTTAACAAAGGGAAGAGCAATTAACCACCGATAAAATCAGATTGAATCATTCAATGAAGGCAACAATCGACAAACCGTGCTGGAGATTGAGCTGTAGCTTGAAGGGGATGGAGGCCACTGGAGATTGAAGGCACACAGGAGAAGAGACGCCTGCAGATTGAAGGGGACGCAGGAGAAGAGGCCGTTGGGGACATTGACAGGAGAAGGGGACGCAGGAGAAGAGGCGGTTGGAGATTGAAGGGGACGCAGGAGAAGAGGCCGCAACTACCTTTGGCCTCCAAAATTATTTTGATCCGATCATGGAAAGTGAATTATGGAAGCAATGAGACGTGGGGTCAATTATGGAGGGAGTTTTGTGGCACCAAAACAATCTGGAGGGAAATCAGAATTATGGAGGGAAAATTGGATGAAAAGGTTTTATAATTCAGACATTTTTTTATCGGATACAACATATTTTGAATTTTTAAATATTTCTTATTTTAAAATAATTTTCAAAGTGTGTTTGTAGGATTCAAATTGAAAGTGTGTTTGTAGGATTGAAATTGAAATTAGTGAATTTGAACCGTAATTAAGTACTTGAAGTTAAAATTGTGTTAATAGGATTCAAATTTCAAGTGTGTTTGTAGGATTGAAATTGAAATTGGTGAAATTTGAACAGTAATTAAGTACTTGAAGTTCAAAGTGTGTTTATAGGATTCAAATTGAAAGTGTGTTTGTAGGATTGAGATTTCAAGTGTGTTTGTAGGATTCAAATTGAAATTGGTGAAATTTGAACAGTAATTAAGTACTTGAAGTTCAAAGTGTGTTTGTAGGATTCAAATTGAAAGTGTGTTTGTAGGATTGAGATTTCAAGTGTGTTTGTAGGATTCAAATTGAAATTGGTGAAATTTGAACAGTAATTAAGTACTTGAAGTTCAAAGTTTGTTTGTATGATTCAAATTGAAAGTGTGTTTGTAGGATTGAGATTTCAAGTGTGTTTGTAGGATTGAAATTGAAATTGGTGAAATTTGAACAGTAATTAAGTACTTGAAGTTCAAAGTTTGTTTGTAGGATTCAAATTGAAAGTGTGTTTGTAGGATTGAGATTTCAAGTGTGTTTGTAGGATTAAAATTAAAATTGGTGAAATTTGAACAGTAATTAAGTACTTGAAGTTCAAAGTGTGTTTGTAGGATTGAAATTTCAAGTGTGTTTGGGTATATTTGGGTACATATACACTAAATTTAATGAAATTTTCAAAAAACAAAATAGAATAGTATCTGTGTAAAACTTGTAAAAAATAAAAAAATTCTGCTGGGGCTGAGGTTCGAACGCCCGACCTCAAGTTGAATCCGTGTGCCCTTTGCCATTAGACTGTGAATGCTTTCTTGAAACTATTGCGCAAGCACTCTTTTTATTTTTATTAAGATGTCAAATATTTTAGATATGTAATGCTTCGCTGCCCGTGACGCCTTAATCCCTAATCCCCAACTCCTCGGCTCCTCACCGACAGCATCGCCGACCCTTCCCTCCTCGCTGACCCCGCCCTCCTCACCAACCCCCAACCGCGACCGCCCCCTCCTCGCCGACCCCGCCCTCCTCACCAACCCCCAACCGCGACCGCCCCCTCCTCGCTGACCCCCAACCGCGACCGCGCCCTCCTCGCCAACCCCCAACTGTGACCGCTCCCTCCTCGCCGACCCCCAACCTCGATGGCTCCTCCTAAGCACGAGTTTAAGAGGGACAATAAGGGGAGGTTTCAGCGCCATACACAAACCAATAAAAGGTTTTTTGTACCGAAGGTTGAACCAAAAAGTGGTTCCTCTTACTCTACATCAAGTGGCGTGTGTGAGGTTTGCAAATGCGGTAAGCTTAAGGTCCATGACAAGGTTTGCAGTTGCTTGATGTCCTCCAAAAGGAAGCAAGTGCTTCTCGCCTTGGACTCCGACTCGGAGGACGACTCACCGCAACAAGTTAGGGTAAGGGCTGGTAGAGGGACGAATTCCGAGGCAAGCGGTGGCAGAGGGAAGCATGCCGACACAAGCGGTGGCAGAGGGAAGCATGCCGACGCAAGTGGTGGCAGAGGGAAGCATACCGACGCAAGCAGTGGAAAAGGGAAGCATGCACAGCCATGCGACAACAAGATGAGGCAGGAAGCAAGATCCTATTTTTATGCAAATTTTATATTTTTATCATCCAATTCAATCATTGAACAATATTTTTTACATTGCTACATCATTGTGTTTTGATAAAAGGAACTGAGAAATGTTGGTTGTAGATCATTCACTTAATTTATAATGTTTCTACAGTAAGATGGATAACATATTAGTAATGACAGTAATGATTCATGTTTCTCTCATCTAGGACTATCTTGACATATTGGTTCAGCAGCTAGACATTGTGATCAAGAAGTTGGACGTCTTGATAGACAAGCTTAACATAGTCATCGATAAGATGTGATCTAAATGACATGGACAACCTTGACATACTGATCTTTTGGTTAGTTAGTAATGAATGTATGGTCTATTTTGGATATCTTGTGGTGGTTGTTATCGATGGATTGATGGTCTCTTTTGGTTAGCTTATGGTGGTTGTTATCATTGGATTGGTGCCCTACTGAGTACTGATGGATACTATATTTAAGAATTTGTAGTGACACTTCTATTCGTGCTTTATATATCTACATATGACTATGAAATGTGTGCTTTTATCAGATTGCATGCTTTTGATAAGTTGTTCAAATGTCTGTTAGTGAATGAGTGCTATGATGAGGTTGCTCCTATACTGAAATGTCCACAATACGAAATCTCTGTATTTACTCCAAAATACATGTCCAGGTAAACAACCTATGCATGCATAGAAAAATATTGCCTAACCACTAGTTACTTCATGTTACAAAAATGTAGCTTCTACATAATCAGTCACAAACAAGTTTTTTACATATACATAACCCTTCAATTTAGTACTCTACTTCTACATCACAACTTGGATTATGGTTTGTAGCTGCTGCGTCTACAGTAATTCCCTCAACATCTCTTCTAGTCCATGAACAATTGTCATGAGCTTTGTCAAAAAGGTTCCCAACCATGCTCACATGAAAAGGTTCATACTCTACTTTATTCCAATCCTCTCCCATGTCAAATATATCTCTCGGCTTCATCTTCAAAACAACTGACCACCCTGGATTTGTAGGGTCTTCGATGTAGAACACTTGGTCAACTTGATTGGCAAATACAAATGGTTCATGCTCAATTCTATCACCTTTGTGAATCTGATTTGAGAAATTCACAAGTGACAAGCCAAACTTATTTTTTTTCACTTCCTTTCCTCAAGTGACATCAACCCATTCACATCAAAATAGTACCACCGAAAACCTTTCATAATAGTCTATCTCTATTATATCAATTATCCTGCCATAATACATAATATCTCCAAATATAGGGTTACTATCACGTACTGAAGAATAACTAGAAGTCTTTGCAGGAACAACAACTCCACTGTTTTGAGTTGCCTTGTCATACCTTTTGGCCCTAAATCTGAATCCACTGATATTAAACGCTCTATGTCTTGTTGCAGTATCCAATGGCCCTCGAGCCAACCATCTAATATCGTCATCGATGCTGTCACTACCATTTTTCTCCTCCAACTGTAATATATGTATCCACCCAAAATATTAAATGTTTCTACATAAAAGTAAACAATTTACAAGAAACAAAGGACACAAATCAGGCTACATACATGATCTCTAAACCAATCAGGAAATTCTTTATTTTGTATCTTTTCGATTTCTTTAGGAGTAGGACGATGGTCACGTCTCTTCCTCTTGACATGACCAGCATGCAGCCTACATAGAAATTTGGCATGTAATTAGTTTTAAAACTATATAAAAGGTGCATTATGTACATGCAACACTTACTTTAGATATGGATTCACAATATCACAGTTGAACAATACATATCGATGCACTTGCAATTTCTCTAGTTCAGTTAAACTGAAGTTGGATGGTTTTCCCAATGGTTTGCCTACTGGAGGAAAAATATTTTAATCTTCTCCAAATAAGGTCGACTCGGTATGGTCCACACTATCATCATTCCTTGATGGTTTATTATGCTTTGTGGAGAAGCCTCCTATGTACCGAGAACAAAACACCATACATTCATCTGCCAAAAATGAATTTGCAATCGAAGCTTCTGGATATGCTTTGTTGCGAACATATGATTTTAATTTCCCTAAGTACTTGTAGCAAAGTTTAAAAAATGTCACATAAATAAAATATCTATAAACTACACATGTAGTATTTAGAATTAGTACCTCTCAATAAAATACATCCATCGATAATTAACTGGACCACCAATCTTACATTCACCTGCTAGATGGACTACTAAATGAACCATAACCATAAAAAATCCAGGAGGAAAAATCATCTCCATTTTGCATAGGGTAATTTTAATTGATTGTTCCAAATAGTTCAACTCATCCACATAAAGAACTTTTGCGCATATCTCTCGAAAATAAGCAGACAACTCAAATACTACCACTGTGATGTCATCTGGAAGAATGCCCCTCAAAGCTATAGGCATTAGTTGCTGCATCAGTATATGACAACCATGTGTTTTTAGACCAACAATCTTCCCTTCACCAACATTAACACATTTCGATATGTTTCTACAATAACCATCAGGAACTTTAATGTTTCAGATAACATCACAAAATGTTCTTCTCTCACTTTTAGACATAGCAAATCTTGCTGGTGGCAAGTACAATTTTCCTGAAGGTTTTTGTTGTGGGTGGAGGTCTTCTCTAATGCTCATCTCTACCAGATCTAGACGAGCTTGTAGGTTATCTTTTGTCATTCCATCTAAATTGAATATTGTCCCGTAAAAATTGTCAAACACATTCTTCTCTATATGCATCACATCAAGATTGTATCTAAGAATATTATCATCCCAATAAGGCAATGTGAACAAACTACTTACTGACTTGTAAGTTCTTGAATCCTTGAAATTACCAAGCGCAATGATATCGTCGAAAATCGGACGATCATAATAGG
This sequence comes from Zizania palustris, assembly GCA_019279435.1. NCBI lineage: Eukaryota > Viridiplantae > Streptophyta > Magnoliopsida > Poales > Poaceae > Zizania > Zizania palustris. Next base: position 10,092,576 of record JAAALK010000080.1, read on the forward strand.
TTGTAGGCTATGTTCCATGCTCTATTGTTCCATCAAATGAATATGCATCCAAGTGGTAAGGATGATCAATATCAATATATTTGCGATGACCCAAAAAAACAAGATTTACGACCATTCTTAAGATGTTTTGTCCATACATTGGAACCACACGGTGGACATGCAAATTTCCCATGCACCATATGAGAAGCCATCATTCCTAAGCCAGGTAGATCACTTATGGTCATAAGCATGACCCCACGCAAGGTAAAACTTTCTTCTCTCTATGCACCATATGTGTACATGCCATTCTGAAATAAATCCTTTAGATCCTCCAAAAGTGGCTGAAGGAACACATGAATTCTGTCTCCAGCACTTTTCGGACCAGGAATCCTTAAAGACAACATAATGTTGTGTTCTTTCATGCAAAGTCATGGAGGTAGGTTATATATTACCAAAACAACATGCCAACAGCTGTGAGTAGAGCTCAACATCCCAAATGGATTAAACCCATATGTAGCCGAGCCAAACCGAATATTATGAGATTTTGATGCAAATTCTGGGAACTTTCATCAAATCTCTTCCACACCGGGGCATCAACTGGATGTCTTAGTGCACCATCCTTAGTGCGCTCCTCATCATGCCATCTTAGGAGAGGTGCTATTTGTCTACACATAAATAATCTTTTCAACCTCTCCTTAACAGGAAAGTATCATAATACTTTGCAAGGCGTTGCTTTCATTCTTTCCTTCTTTGTTAATACAAACTCAGGTTCCTTATCCTTCCACCTTGAATCCTTACAGGTTGATAAAAATCATCATCCTTTTTTCCTTCAAATACAACTGGCAGTTATTCGAGCATGCATCAATATTTTTATATCCGAGGCCAAATTTAGAAATAATTTTTTTAGCCTCATAAAGTTCTTGGGTAGATCCTTTCCATTTGGAAGTGCAATATGCAGAACCTCAAGTAGGTCACCAAAAGATTTATCTGACCATTTGTTCATGGATTTCACATTAAATAGAAGCACAAACAAAGTCAGCTCATTCAATTCACAACCGGTCCATAGAGGCTTTTTCGATTCTTCAAGCTGTTTATAAAACTGTTGTGCTTCTAAATTGGGTACTTTTACCGGTGCTTGACCATCCACCATTGGTGTGTCATCATACATATGTCCAACAACATCTTCCACCAGCTGGCTGATATTAACATGCATTTCCTCACTATGGGAGTTTGTTTCCGGACTACTAGTGTGTTACACTGAATGATCACCCTGAAAAACCCATTCGTCATAATTCTCAAGTATCCCATTGCACACCAAATGTCCAAACATCTCATCCCTTGGTTGTACAGTAGTGTGCACACATGTTTGACACGTGCAATAAATCTTGGTACCTTCAGGATTATCTTTAAATGCAAATTCAATGAACCTCTCAACACCAGCTACATATGGATCAGAACCTTTAGGATAATGCAAAAGACGCTTGACCATTGACACATCCATCATCTTGAAATTGTAAAATAAATATATTGCTAATTTTACTACAAGAATCACATGTATGTAAGATAAACCTATTTTAAAATCATAAGTCATATTCTATGATGATAACAATTCTACAAGTTACGCCGTGACAACAAATTTTGCTAAATCAATACTGACATAACAAGCTTATGAGCTCATCCTGCCATAGTGAATACATTGTTCGGATAATATTCATATTACTTTGCAGGATATGAATAATGAATGTAATGACGATTGAAATTGAATTATACAATTGATTATAATAAGGACATAACAACCTTATTGGTTTCAGATGGGGGATTCAACATATCTAGCGACGCCGGATGCCGGACTCGGTCTGGAGCCTGAGGTGCGCCGCCTTCCATACGACTGAAATGGGGGCCACCGGAGCTCACAGGGTTGGGGTTGGGGATGGAGGCGGCCGCCGATGACTAGGGTTGGGGATGGAGCCGCGCAAACTGGCGCCGCGCAAGAAAACAAACTAGGGCGCAAGGGACGGGCCGCAGGGTGCGCGTCGAATCCCCGGAGTAACGCAAGAAAAGAAATAGTGGCAGGTTCTCGGCTGAGAAAACAAATCTAGGTGGACGAAAACAATGAATAATTATATCATCTTGCTGTACAATTCTAGAAGTAATACTACTTGGTTGAGTTGGCTAGTCCAGCCATTTGGGATGCAGCATGTCCTTTGTTCGACGCTAGGAATCCCCCACCTTTTTTTACTTCGCTTAAAAAAAATCCTGACGTCACCTTGAACAGTAATCAGATTATAAAACCTTACAAAACTATTATTAAAAATTAGGTACGTAAAAAATATATGGACTATATCAAAATATCATGTTTACATACATATTTCTTGCAACACAATACTTACAACACAAACTTTTTGCTGCTACTTACAAGTTTGCAACACAAAAATAAAATGTTGTTATTTATGCATTGTTACTTCCCTCATTACTCAACACATGATTCTTACAATGCATAACAAGTGTTACAACCTAATAGTTTGCAATGCATAGAACCATACGTTGCGATCTATGTGTTGCTAAAGGGGGGTTTGTTTTGTAGTGCAACTTGGCTTTGGCTAACCGCCGATTGATCTTTTCTTCATCGGTCGGATCCAGGTTTGTGGTGAAGTCACGAGCCGCATGGAGTTCAATCAACTGTTTTCCATGACCGATGCCATCCCTCTCGGGGAATTCCCTTCGTGGGCCATGTGCAGGGTGGCATCGGTCTCCTTCAAGAGATGGTGGTCTAAGACGAGTTAGCACGTCTTCAACCGCCGTACCCAATGCTTCTACCTCTCGCTGGATCCATATTATACTGACATCGATCCCGAGGTTACCTCCGGTTCCCGTAGCTTAGTTCGCTTTAGTTTTGGTTCCTCTTGTGCCCCTTCTGAGTTTTCTTTTGCAAGAGGATGACATCGACGCTCTGTTAGTGAGCCGAAGCGGTAGTCCGATCCGCTATGGGTTGCCATCGACCACTACTAATTTGGGAAATGGGGCCCCTACCCCTTTTGATTGGCTTGCCAAGAAGTGAGTCATGACTCCGACGTGTAAGCGCAAAGCGCCGATCACAACGACGCACCGCTCCACCAGGGCACGTACTAATTAAGTAATCCTCTTGGCCTTGCAAATCTTCGCCTCCTTCCTATGATTTCTTCATCCCTTACTTGGTGCCACCCTTCTTTGCTCAATTGACGCCACCCTTCTCGGCCAACGTTGCTGTCAAATCCACACCAGCTAGGGCCGATACACCGGGAGGATAGTCATCGGCCATTGTTGTTGATGCCGAGGTTCCCCAAGTTAACGCCTTTTTGCAGCTATATGCTTCGTCTTCTTCCCTTCGTATTACTCACATCGGCCTTGAATTGAGCCGATGTCGAGTGCTACGGGTTTGAATTCCACCCAAGGCAGCACTGTAGAAGGCAACTCTCGTTCCCCTCCAGCGGCCACAGATGATGACGAGGCCTTCCCTGTCGAGTGTAGGATCGAAAGTAGCGACTAGAGGGGGGGTGAATGGGCGCCTAAAAAATTCTTGCGAATCAATGGCCTTTTCCCAACACCCAACGCACCTCGACTAACAACCAGTTGAAGCTAGCAGATCTAAACCAATTAAATAATCTAGCCTAAAAACAACCGGTGTCCTAAGCAAGAAGACACCAACACAGTGTTCGAAGGCATTTTAACAGATCATTCAAGACATGTGTATTCAAGCTTCATATACATAAATCATCACATGCAATTAATCTAAAATGCACATGAAATGAGAGATGATTTTACTGTTACAGTTGTCTCCAGTTAGATACTTGTTGAAGCATGTTCGAAGTCCTTGTGCGAAGGCTGCAAGTGAGGACGTCGAGGTCTGAACAAAAAACTGATCGAAGCCTGACCGAAGTCTACTTCGACTTCGTCACACTTTGGAGCCCACCGAAGTTACTTCCAGCTTCGAAAATCAAAGCCCAAAGAAAATCCGAAGCTTAGCAGCACACTTCGCAAAGCAAAATAAAAAGGCCGGACAAATGAGAACTTCGCTAAACCATCCACACTTCGAACAACGAAGCCAAAATAGATCAAGAAAAAATTCTGAAGCTGTGCACTGAACTGCGTGCACGTCGTAGACTCTGGCGAAGCCTCCACTCCGAAAGCAGTAGCCAGATGCGTAGCGAAGCTGAGGGGCCGAAGCACTGATCTTCGAATACTACTTCGCTATCTCTGAAGTAAAAACACAAAATCGAAGCTACGACGCGAAGCTTGCTGATCAGCAATGACTGTGCTGTAAACTGTGGGGCCCACACTGTACTTCGAACCTCGAAATCTTCATCGCTACAGCCGAAGGCTACACGCAAACAAAAAAAATTGTGCTTCTTCTGTCAAGTGAGCAAAAACAGAATAGCAGCCGCAGTGCTACTCAAAGAGCCGTGCTGAAAATACAAAGCCATACACGAAAACCGAGACAAAATATTTAAGAAATCCGAGTACTAATGCCATGCGCTGTGCATTTAAATAAAGAAATGTAGGTGTATTGCTGCATGCAAGAAGCTAGCAATAGCCTCCAGAGCTACGCTTCTAGCTGCTGGTGCTACACAGCAAAAAGTCTGCCGGCTAGACACAATAGCTGAACAAAAACAATCCTAGATTGCTAGCTAGCCTGCGGCTAATCATAGAGGCTCCAGAGTAAAATAAGCCAACAAGAATAAACAATATGGAGAAACTCAACATTAAAATACTCAGGATGATGAGAATAACAGAAAACTGCGAGTCGGAAATAATCCTGGCGAAGAACTCAGAAAACGCGCAACTCGAGACAATATAAAAATGGTTCCACTTCGAGACAATTGATCGCTGAGAGAATAAGAACCAACACCTGGTTTTGCTACCTCCTGAAAGATTAGACAACCTGATCGCGATGACAAACGAGATGAGTTACGGCGGCGAGGAAGAATGCTCTAGGAGAAGGATACCGAAAAGTGACCCAATCTCTTGTATTAGTAAAGTAATTTCAGAAGGGGTAACCCTAACCCTAGGGATTGGGGTCCTATTTATAGGCAGCCCAATAGCCTAGGAAAATACCAAATGACCCTTAGGGTTTTACAGACGCTGAAATAAAATGGAAAAGACCAAAATGCCCTTAGGATATTTTTACAGACTCGACTGACTGACTGTTGGCCTAAAGGCAAAATAGTAAACTCCTAATTACAGATGACTTATCCTGAAGCGGAGCTTTCGTAGCGACTACGGCTTCGCCTCAGAACGGTTAGATCCGAGATCAGCGGTTGTCAGTTTTGCACCGAAGATGACAAAGTGTCCACCGACTTTGCACCAGGTACCCGGATTGGGCCGGCCTGATTCCGCAGCTCTCTCAGCCTGGCAATCGCCCGCCGCCCGTGTACCTGAGTCAATCCTGGTCAACAGCCTAGTGGATCCTTTGCTGCTCCTAGCCCATGTACCCGGATTGGGCCAGCCCAACTTCGCGGCCCCTCTGCCCGACAGTCGCTCGCTGCCCGTGTACCAGAGTCACATGTGGCCCATACACACCAGGTCTTCTCTTTAGTCCTCTTTGACTTCCGTTGACAATGACTCATCACATCTAGAGCCATGAGGCCCACACTCTTCAGCATGGCTCCTCAATCTCCCCCTTGATGAGTGCATTGTCAACACTTCTCTTTATCAGCTCTCCAATACCTATAAGCACATGTGGAAATACGAAAACAAAACACAAGAAAAACAGAGAAGAAGAAAATAAAATAAAAGTTTAACCCTAATGACCAAAAGCCGAACAAAAGCAAGAAAGCGGTCATTATGGTTAACCAAAAATAAGGACTCAAAACGAGTGCAATCTCAGAATTATCAACAAGGATATCAAAGAGTAAGGACAAACTGGACAAAAACTCCCCCTGAAACAAATCCCAGAGAAAGCCAAAACTCCCCCTAAACTCTTCGAAGGGAACAAGTAACCCAAAATTTCTCCCCCTTATTGACAATTGGACTCATAAAGCGAGACTAAATGCACTCTAAAGAGACACAGACTCAAACTCCCCCTGAAATACAGTTCCCCTCAAAATATGCAATGAATGCAACTGGGGTGCAGGTGGAGTGTAGAAAGCATGATTCTCAAATATGATTGACTGTAGTTACAATATCTAGCAGGTATAGCAAAAGACATACTGTCTAAGACACATGGCATGATCAGTGCAACAGATGATATCTAAAGAAAGTCATTAGCACGCATTTTTCAAGTTTTGCAAACAAAAGCATCACCACATTTTCTAGTTGACAAGCAAGGTAAAGCATGAGATGCAAAATCTAACTGATATCTACCAGGATAAGCATTGTCCAAAACAAAGTGCTTCAGCAAACTTGTTATCTTTTGAATTTTCAGGCTTTTTCTTTTTCCTTTTTTATTTTTGCCAGGGGTTATTTGCATGTCAAACCTTATGCTAACCGACCAAGTCAAGCCTAGGCAGAACTGGACCATGAGAAGCTTAAGACATTGGTCTTGGCATACACTACATTGTCCTAGTTAATACCAAAGTGCTATGGTAAGCAGTCCAGAACAATGCAATGCGACAAAGCAAACCCCCTGGATCTTTTCAAATTAAGCATAAAAAGACATGGAATTTTAATTTTTCATATTTTTATCCTTTTTATAGCACATTTTCCATGTTAAAGCATATAGATGTCCAAGTTGCATATCTGCATCTAAGTGAGGAACTAGCTACCAGGCACGTAAAAGATAGCAAAAGCACTCAGCCTACACATGCTAGTTACTAGAAGCAATGATGATCATTTTTCAATTTTAAAGTATAAAAATCATGCATATGATAGATATCATACATATCATGTGAACTGAAGCAAAGCATGATCATCGACAAGTAATCAAAAGCATGTACCAGCTAGAATAAGTAAAGCAGTTTAATCATATAATAGAAGCAAGCTCAAGGTGTGATATGTGAATATGCATGATATGAACACACACAAAAAAACTCAAGAAAAGAGTAAAACAGAAGGAAAAACTGACTCAAAATATCCTAAAAAGGATACACGACACCCAAATCCCCTCGTAAACGCTCAAAAGTAGACTGATCTAGGGGTTTGGTGAAAATGTCAGCCAACTGATGATGGTTATCAACATGAACAAGGTCAATGACACTTTTCTCATATTGATCCCTCATAAAGTGAAAGCGCACATCAATGTGTTTGGTTTTTGAATGGAGACAAGGGTTTTTCCCTACACTAATCGCACTGTTACTGTCACAAAACAGAGAAACTCTGGTAGGAAAGAACAACCCAAAGTCTCGCAAAGTGGAAATCATCCAAACTTACTGTGAGCAGCAGCTAGCAGCAGCTACATACTCAGCCTCAGTGGTCGAAAGTGAAACTCCAGACTGATTTCGAGAAGACCAAGAGACAAGAGAAGAACCAAGAAACTGGCAAGTACCAGAAGTCAACTTGCGATCCAACCGGCACCCACCAAAGTCAGCGTCTGAAAAGCCAGATAAATCAAGAGATGATGATGCTGAGTAATAAAGACCTAGATTGGGCGCATAGGTGAGATACCTGAAATTGATAGCCTTCCGATGAGACGCGCGTGGTGAAGACTAGAAGCGAGCGCACAGTCTCACGCGCGAACTGTATGTCTTGCCTCATCGCTGTCAAGTACAGCAGCGAACCGATCATCCCTCGAAACTCTCTCTCATTGACCTTGACACCGCTCTCGTTCTTGTCCAGGCCTGTACCCATTGGGGTCATCTGAGGCTTCAGCTCTCCACCAAAGTCGAATTTCTTCAACATGTCCCAAGTGTACTTACTTTGGTGGATGAAAATGTCGTCCTTGGTCTGCTTGATCTGGAGCCCTAGGAAATACTTAAGCTCACCCATGAGGCTCATCTCAAACTCACTGTGCATCTGCTCAGAAAACTTGGACACAAGCGCATCAGTAGAACCACTAAAAATAATATCGTCCACGTAAATCTGAGTAATCAAGAAATCTGATGCATCTCTAAGCAAGAAAAGAGTTTTGTCCACAGAACCCATCACAAAGCCCTTCCCCAACAAAAACTGCTTCAACCGGTCATACCAAGCCCTAGGGACTTGCTTCAGACCGTATAAAGCTTTTTGCAGCTTAAAAACATGTCGAGGAAACTTTGGGTTCTCAAAACCGGGGGGCTGCCTAACATAGACTTCCTCTTCTATGTACCCGTTCAGAAAAGCACTCTTGACATCCATTTGAAAAAGCTTAAAACCCTTCAAGGCGGCAAAAGCTAAAAGAATGCGAATGGACTCAAGACGGGTAACAGGAGAAAAAGTCTCCTCAAAGTCAATACCCTCTTTCTAGCAAAAACCCTGGGCAACTAGTCAAGCTTTGTTGCGCACCACAACCCCATCTTCACCTTGCTTGTTTTTGAACACCCACTTGGTGCCTATGGGGTTGCATCCGAGTGGCAACTCAACCAGTGTCCAAACCCGATTGCGGACAAAATTCTCAAGCTCTTCTTACATGGCATTAATCCAATTCAAATCAGAAAGAGCATGAGAAATGTCTATGGGCTCAAAAGAAACAACAAATACAGACTCAACAAACGCAACAAGCGAGTCAATAGAAGAGCGCAAAGTTCTTTCAGTAAGATCACCGATGATGAGCTCTGAGGGGTGATCACGCTGAACTGCTCGGGATCCCAGGTGATCTGAAGTCACCTCACCGGAGTCAGCAGCTGGCACCTCTGGACTCGACTGAGGGGGCTCGATCGAAGTGGAAGAAGTGATCAGAGGTCCGCCCTCGTCCTCAGTCGAAGTCTCAGAAGATGCGGGTTCTCCAGGCTGTGCAGAAGGCCCGCCCTCATCAACAGCTGGAGTGTCATTATCTTCCTCGAAGATGGACTCTCCGAGCTCATCATATCCAGAAAGCTCAAAAGAAGGAGTCAAAGAAGGCAAGGACTCATCAAAAGAAACCTCGCAAGTCTCGACAAGCTGCTGGGAGTCGAGGTTCCAAACACGAAAGCCTCGAGAATGCAAAGCATAACCAAGAAAGACTCCATCCCAGCAACGAGACTCAAACTTGTCCAAATGTCCTCCCTTCTTGAGCACAAAGCACTTGCAGCCAAACGCTCGCAAGTGGCTCACCTTAGGTTGTCCGCCAAACCGCAACTCATATGAAGTCTTACCTAGTTAAGCTCTAAGAAAAATGCGGTTGGCCAGATAGCAAGCCGTGTTCATGGCTTCAGCCCAAAAGCGCCTAGGAGTCCTATGCTCATCGAGTATCGTCCTGGCCATCTCGACTAGCGTGTGGTTCTTTCGTTCCACAACGCCGTTCTGTGGGGGAGTATAAGGAGCAGAAAACTGATGATCAAGACTGTGATCACTACAGAAGCTGACGAACTGAGAGTTCTTGAACTTAGAGCCGTTGTCAGAGCGAATTGCTCGCATCCGACCATTGTTCTCGTTCTTCAGCTTCAAAATCAGGTCATGAAAAAACTGAAAAGTCTCATCCTTAGACTCCAAGAAGAAAACCCACGAGAATCGAGAAAAATCGTCAACGATCACAAGCACGTACCACTTCCCTTCGACTGAGCATACCTGAGCTGGACCAATAGTGTCCATGTGTAACAGCTCTCCCGGGTACTAAGTCATCACTTGAGTCACAGGTGAGTGAGAAGCGGCAACCATTTTCCCGTGATGACAGGGATGGCAAACTAGATCCTTCTCCATCTTAAGCTTGGGCAATCCTCGGATGAGGTCCATAGAGCTCAATCTGACTAGCAGATCAAAACTCAAATGGCCTAACCTCCTATGCCACTTCCAGAGCTCAGAGGAGGATCCAACAATCAAACAGCGAGAAGGGCCAAAAGAACTAGAGAAGTCAATCCGAAAAACCTTACCGAAGGGTAAGATCTGGCAAATCAAAGACCCTCTAGAATCAACCACAGAAGACATGCCCTTCTTAAAATGAACCTCCAAACCATCCTCAAGAAGTTGTGAAACAGAAATCAAATTGAAGTTCAAATTTCCAACCAAAGCAACATTCTTCAAAGAGAAATGGTCAGAGATGCGAATTGAGCCAATGTCGTGTACCTTCCCTTGACCACTGTTCCCGAAGGTGATGTATTCCTTGGAGCTCGGGGGAGAGAGACTGGAGAACCATCTGCGATGTCCCGTCATGTGGCGAGAGAATCCTGAGTCCATGATCCATACATCCTCCAGTCCCTGATCCTGCACAATCAGTGGTCGTAAGGGGGAGCAAATGGTCCGGCACCAGGTTTAGCAAAAGAACTAAACCAGTGTCGAGCCATCTGCTCAAAAGACGGAAAGTAGAAAACATCATAAGAATCTGGACCAAAACACGGCTCAAAGCGCGGTCCTTGGTTCTGCCTAAAGTCTCGGCCACGAGGTCCAGAGCCGTATCCAAAATGACCTAGAGCTCTGCCAGAGCGAAGACCACCCTCAAGAGAACGGGCATGAAAGTCGTCTCCTCTACCACCACCTACACGACGCGGCCTGGCCTCTAGCCTCTCCCCACGTCGAGGAACTCTCAGTCTACCACCCTACTGGTAGAACTGCTCCTGCCCACCATGAGCTCTCTCTGCTCTCTCAACCCGCTTCCTCCTGAAGCAAAACTCCTCAAGATGCCCGTCTCTCTGACAGTACTCACAGTGGTAGGTGGGCTGCTTGGGGTTCTTGGGCTTAGTGGTGTTGGGTGTAGATCCCTTGGTGTGAGAGGGTCCAGGTAGAGAGTCTAGAGACGTGTGAAGATGTTTGGGCTTTGGAACCCAGATGGGCTTCTTGGGTGGAGCTTTAGGCTGTTCTTGGAACACTCCATCCTTGGGCTGACTAGCCTAGAAAGACTCAGTGGAGTGAGTCTTGGGATATCTCTGTTCATGAGTCATTTTACTCCACTCCACTGCCCGGCTAATGGCAATCTCAAAATTAGCCTTGGTGTAGGTGTAACCTAACCCAAACCCATCCTGCCTTTTAAACTGCTGGATCATCATGCCGAGCTGTGGCTCTCTGGCACTCACCCAACTCAGGATCTGATGGAGGTAAAAGTTCTCATTCTGGACATCAGTTAGCTCCTCTCTCAAGGAAGCTAGAACCTCCACCTGAGACAAGCAGGTCTCACACTCTCTATCGACTTGGACAGACTTATCGGCTTTTAGCTTGATCAATTCCATTCTAAGAGACAAGCAGTTCTCACAAACAGTGGGTGGAACTGATAGTGTCTCAAGCTCTAGCCTAGTCTGCTCCAGCTCAGCTCTGACTCTCTCCAACTCACCCAACTGCTCATCACCCTTGGCTTTCAGCTCAGCTAAACTAGCTAGAAGGGATGGGCAATCAACACAGGGCACGACGACAGTGGCATGAGCATCTTTCAGCTCTAGCTGAGTGCTCTCAAGCTCAGTGGCCAAAGCGTCCCTCTCATCAACCCTTTATGTGTACATAGACTTCAGAGTCGTCAGGTCACACAGCAACACCTCACACTTTGGGCACTCACTGCTATCACCCAAGCAAGGGGAAGAAGATAGACTATATTCTGTCATTGGCCACGGCAAGCTCACTCTCAAGTTCATCTATCCTCTTCTTAGCCCCTCTAAGCAGTTTTTCCCGATATCTCAACTCCTGACGATTCTCTTCAAGTAAATCAATGATTTCACGTTCATAAGAAGATACCTTTTCATTGTCGTCGTCGTCGGAGTTGTCGGAGGAGCCCTTCTCTTCCTTATCCCCAAGATCCATTGAACAGAAGCTCTTGCGGGATCTTCGGCGGTGATGTGAGCGGCTCTTCGGCCTGTCCCCGAAGGACATGAAGCAGAGGCCCGCTGGATCATCCTTGTCCTTCCCCTTCTGGATCACGATCTCCTCATCGCTTGAGCTTGATGAAGAGGAAGAAGATGAAGACCGCTTGGAGTAGCTTTTCTCCATCTCGGCGAAGAAGGCCTTGTCCCGCTTCTTGTTCTCACGCCGGTAGTCCTTCAGGGCCTTTCTGAAGAATCTGGTCTTTGGCTTACCCTTTGTGAAGGAGGAGCTGTCGTGCTTGCCGGAGTCGTAGAAGCCACCACCGGTACCCTTCTTGTGACCATTGCGCTTGGGGCAGCCGGCGATGAAGTGACCTGGATCACCACACTCAAAGCATCTGGATTTTGTGCCGTGTCTTTTGTACATTCGCTTATCATAGTCACGACGCACCCAGTTGTTAAACAGACACAGGTCATCATCTCCTAGCGACTCAAGCTGGTCCTCAGTGATAGACATCAAGGAGAACCCAACACAGCTCACAGAGGAGGGGTCAGCAGAAAGTGTAGCAAGGGCGAGGTTTTTGATCTAGAGCCAGTGAGATTTGATCTCAACTGGATATCAACCTCAGTGGCCTTCAGCTTGCTGAACAACTCAGAAATTGTCAAGGTATCATAAGAGGTGCTCTCAACGATTGAGGATACCTTGATCTCCCAGAAATTGTCAAGGTATGGAGAACCTTGAGCGCCTACTCATGATCTGAGACCAGCTGAACTCCCTCGGCCTTGTTGGCCCGAAGCTTGTTGATGATCGATTGAAAACGACCAAACAAGGCTTCAATAGATTCACCCAGCTTCTGTGTGAAATTTTCATATTCACGCCGGTAGGTCTGATAGAGCCAAGCCTTGACCTGGGCTGTCCCCTCATGGTGTGCCTAGAGGGTAGCCCAGATCTCTCTAGCAGTGTAGATATGGCTCAGATGCTCAAATTTAGTGGGACCTAAACCAGAAAACAGAATGTTCACCGTTGTGTTGTTGTTCTGAAGCTGGGCGATAATAACTGGAGATGTATCCTCAGCAACAGGTACTATGGTGAAAGTAGGGTGAACACAAATGTCCCAAATGTCCGTGCTCTGGCTCATGAGATAGGCTCGCATGCGAGTCTTCCAATAAGTATAGCCAAAAGCTTCCAGCGACGGGACCTTTCCGGAAGAAGTCATGATCACTACCTGGGTTTAGAACCGGTTAAGGTATGGAAAAACCCTAACCAGGCTCTGATACCACTTGTAGTACCGAAAGTAGCGACCATAAGGGGGGTGAATGGGTGCCTAAAAAATTCTTGCGAATCAATGGCCTTTTCCCAACACCCAACGCACCTCGACTAACAACCAGTTGAAGCTAGCAGATCTAAACCAATTAAATAATCTAGCCTAAAGACAACCGGTGTCCTAAGCAAGAAGACACCAACACAGTGTTCGAAGGCATTTTAACAGATCATTCAAGACATGTGTATTCAAGCTTCATATACATAAATCATCACAGACAATTAATCTAAAATGCACATGAAATGAGAGATGATTTTACTGTTACAGTTGTCTCCAGTTAGATACTTGTTGAAGCATGTTCGAAGTCCTTGTGCGAAGGCTGCAAGTGAGGACGTCGAGGTCTGACCAAAAAAACTGATCGAAGCCTGACCAAAGTCTGCTTCGACTTCGTCACACTTTGGAGCCCACCGAAGTTACTTCCAGCTTCGAAAATCAAAGCCCAAAGAAAATCTGAAGCTTAGAAGCACACTTCGCAAGGCAAAATAAAAAGCCCGGACAAATGAGAACTTCGCTAAACCATCCACACTTCGAACAGCGAAGCCAAAATAGATCAAGAACAATTTCCGAAGCTGTGCACCGAACTACATGCACCTCGTAGACTCTGGTGAAGCCTCCACTTCGAAAGCACTGAACTCCGAATACTACTTCGCTATCTCTGAAGTAAAAACACAAAATCGAAGCTACAACGCGAAGCCTGCTGATCAGCGATGACTGTGCTATAAATTGTGGGGCCCACACTGTACTTCGAACCTCGAAATCTTCACCGCTGCAGCCGAAGGCTACACGCAAACAAAAAATGTGCTTCTTCTGTCAAGCGAGCAAAAACAGAATAGCAGTCGTAGTGCTACTCAAAGAGTCGTGCTGAAAATACAAAGCCATACACGAAAACCGAGACAAAATATTTAAGAAATCAGAGTACTAATGCCATGCGCTGTGCATTTAAATAAATAAAGGTAGGTGTATTGCTGCATGCAAGAAGCTAGCAATAGCCTCCAGAGCTACGCTTCTAGCTGCTGGTGCTACACAGCAAAAAGTCTGCCGGCTAGACACACTAGCTGAACAAAAACAATCCTAGATTGCTAGCTAGCCTGCGGCTGATCACAGAGGCTCCAGAGTAAAATAAGCCAACAGGAATAAACAATCTGGAGAAACTCAACATTAAAATACTCAGGACGATGAGAATAACAGAAAACCGCGAGTCGGAAATAATCCTGGAGAAGAACTCAGAAAACGCGCAACTCGAGACAATATAAAAATGGTTCCATTGTGAGACAATTGATCACTGAGAGAATAAGAACCAGCACGTGGTTTCGCTACCTCCCGAAAGATTAGACAACCTGATCGCGATGAAAAACGAGATGAGTTGCGGCGGCGAGGAAGAATGCTCCAGGAGAAGGATACCGAAAAGTGACCCAATCTCTTGTATTAGTAAAGTAATTTCAGAAAGGGTAACCCTAACCCTAGGGATTGGGGTCCTATTTATAGGCAGCCAAATAGCCTAGGAAAATACCAAAAGACCCTTAGGGTTTTTACAGACGCTGAAATAAAATGGAAATGACCAAAATGCCCTTAGGATATTTTTACAGACTCGACTGACTGACTGTGGGCCTAAAGGCAAAATATTAAACTCCTAATTATAGATGACTTATCCTGAAGCAGAGCTTTCGTAGCGACTATGGCTTCGCCTTAGAACGGTTAGATCCGAGATCAGCGGTTGTCAGTTTTGCGCCGAAACTGACAAAGCATCCACCGACTTTGCACCAGGTACCCGGATTGGACCGGGCCGATTCCGCTGCTCTCTCAGCCCGGCAATAGCCCGCCGCCCATGTACCTAAGTCAATCCTGGTCAACAGCCCAATGGATCCTCTGCAGCTCCTAGCCTATGTACCCGGATTGGGCCAGCCCGACTTCGCGGCCCCTCTACCCGACAGTCGCTCGTTGCCCATGTACCTGAGTCACATGCGGCCCAGACACAACAGGTCTTCTCTTCAGTCCTCTTTGACTTCCGCCCTTCAGAAGTTAGGGAGGTCTTGCGGGATATGCTACACCATCTGGAAGACCCCGTTGAAGTCCTAGTCAACGACTCACGGATGATACACGAATGTCTCAACGACATTTTGAACTTCCTTCCTCTAGGGCTGGTGGATGTCCTTACGTCGGCCACCCACTTGGAGTTTCACCGGTCGGCCGTGCAGCGGGCGCTGCGTCAGATGGCAAACTATGCCAGCTGTGCGTCTCAACGGTCATAGATCAAGATCCTTAATGCAGCGGCGTTGGCCGAGGGCTCTCTTCTAGACCAGCTCCAAGGTGAGTCGTTGACCATTCCGCGTAAGCTGGACTCGCTTCAATTAGAAGAAGTCGTCCCGACTACCCAATTGGACAAGATACTGGTGGAAATCGTCGTCCAAGAGGGTGCCATGGCCTCTCTCCCGGATCGGATTGAAGCCCAAAAGCGTCGGATCACCTAGGCGGTTCATCTTGCACAACATCGGCATTGGGCCCTTCGGGACGTTCCCAATTTGGACGCGGATGATCGTTCCGTCCTCTAGAAATTCGACACCATCCGGGTGGGGGCGATCGAGGGCATCCGCCGTGTTTTGGCTTGAACCTTTCTCTGTTGAATCTTTGACTTTGTAACTTAAACATTATATTCAACCTAGCATGATTTCCTTTGATTTCTTTATGAATCTTCTTATTGTATTGTGGGCGACACCATGGGGTATCGGTTGTGTACCTCGTCCGAACGATTAGGAGATGTCCCTTTTAGGTGACCATTCGACCTTCCCAAATTTCCCAACGTAGTAGTCTTTAAGTTATCCCTGTTTCGCTAGGAATCTGGTTACCCACAAATATTGGCCTCAACCGGTCCTCTAATCTGACGGCCACATTGTCGTGGATCATTGGTAGACGCAACCTTGGCCCCGTATGTCCTTTGCTCCTCCATCGTTTCCCTGATTGACCTCTTCCTCTAGACATTGCTCGACCTCAACCCTATGCAGCCGATCGATTTCTTCTTTGTACGCATGTCGATCATCGTTATAGTGTGCACGCACCATGTTGACTAGGATTGAGTGATCCAAGACGTTCATCGGCTTTTTATCATTATCAAACTTGATTCGGCCTTGCTCTACGACTGATTGGATTTTCTACCTAAAGACCTTACATTCGTTAGTATGATGTGATGAGGAATTGTGCCACCTGCGGTATTTCTTCTTCAGTTCTTCGGCAGGTGGTATTATGTGGCCAAGCGATAGGTGAATCTGCTTCTCCGTAAGCAACATGTCGAATATTTTATCGGCCTTGTTGATATCTAAGTCATATTTCTCCTCCTTCTCGGCCGATTTTACCCATGGGCATGCGACCTGCTTCTTATTCTTAGACCACTCGGCCATCTTGACTTCTGCATCAGAGTTTCTATCCTCGTTGGAGTCCGAGTGGTACACTTCAGTGTATGCAACCTTCTTCTGGTATTTGTCATGTCTGGCCTCTTGGAATCGGCTCTCATGGGCTGATACCCTTCGCAGCAGTTGCGAGAGGCTTTCGAACTCGTGCGATGAAAACTTCTCCCTAATGGGGCTCAAGAGTCCCTTAAACGCCAGCTCTTCCAACTAACTGTTAGTGAGGTTCACACTGTAGCATCTGCTTCGCATGTCCCGGAACCTCTGTATATACTATGGGACCGACTCGTTCATCCTTTGTTTCACGGACGTCAAGTCGGTCAGCTTCATCTCCTGGATGATGGCGAAGAAGTACTTGTGAAATTTCTTTTCCAGGTCTGCCGATTCTTTGATGGAATCTGCCGGTAGCGAAGAAAACCACGCAAAAGTCGATCTTGACAGGGATAGTGGGAAAAGCCAAAACTTCGGCGCTTCTTCAGCCGATGCCTCCCCACACTAGGCAAGAAACCGGCTAATGTGCTCGATTGTGGAGATTGAGTCTTGTCCCGAGAACTTGGTGAAATCCGGCACCTTGTACCGGTTTGGCAGCGGCACTCAATCAAACCACTCGGGATACGACCATCAGTACATGTATATGTGTGCTCTTTGGGCTTCAACCCGAATTGATCTTTGATGAGCTCTGTGATCCGATTCACCCAATCATCTTCCGACTGACCCGATGATGGACATTGGGTAGGCATTGGTGCCTATTGGTACGGGTCTCGCCGAGCAGCATCGTGTCTATATTGCCTTGCATTGTTGTAGGGCATTGTTCCATAGTACACCATCTGGTGGTATCCAGGGGATGAATCCGGTGCCCCCCTTAGTGGCACGAGGTTTACCAAGGGGTCTCTCGCGATGCCGTACATCACTTGCGGCATCCCTTGCCCTGGAATCCTTGGGTCGGACGCCAGGAATGGCGCCTATGCATTCTTATCGGCCCCGCCTAGCGTGCCCTAGAGTGGACTGTGTGAGGGGGCTAATGGCTAGGTCATCTTATCGCCTTCGTAGCCGAGCGAAGAGTTCGGCTGGTCTAGCCTCATCGGCCCTTGTGGCAGTTGCGCTGGTCGAGTGTGTTGTAGTAGTCTCAATGGGTCATTAGGGAGGTACGCCGGACCTTGTGGTGCCTCACGAACCACTATGCCCCCGAAGGCCTCCTTGATCAGTCCTTTAATGGTCTTGGCTAGTGTCCCCGATTGGCTGACCAGCGACTAGTGGATCGCCTGATCGACGTCTTCTTGAAGACTGGCCCGAGAATTCTCCATTGACTGACCACCCTCTATGGTCAGCACTAGCATTGGAAGCGGGGCCCTCTAAACGAGACCCAACCGGTTCATGCTGTAGACTTGTAGGCATGACTTCCGAAACTCCTCCTCAGACAAAGCATCCATGGTGATCGGGATGACATTTCCCTCGTCGAGCTCACCCACCATGGTTGCGTTGTTGGAGATGGTCCCACTGGGCGTTCCAAAAAGTGTGTTGGCATGCTTTTTAGTCACACACTGTCCCTTTCAGTCAAGAATTGGGGCTTCACAATTACTACCCAATATTTATCTCATGCCTTTCCTCGTTCATGGTTCGATATTCTGGTGTCCTAGGCGCTTTCCCATCTTCTTAACCCGAAATGAAATGGCTAAGGAGAGGAAGGTTCCTTTTAGGGTACCCCTGGGAAGAGATCTAGTGGAGACGGGGTGGGCCTGTAGCTCGGAGGATTAGAGCACGTGGCTATGAACCACGGTGTCGGGAGTTCAAATCCCTCCTCACCCACAGCCTTCCAAAGGGCAAGGGCCTTTACTTTCTCCCTGAGGGTAGGAAAACCATGATCGGGATAGCGGACATAAAGCTATTGAACTTGGGTATGCTCTTTCCTTTTGTCGAAGTGGAATCGTAGAACAGAATGTGATACGATGAGATAAAATGAAATAGAAACAAGGATAGCGAACGGGTTACCTACTCCTAAGGGTCAAAGAAAGCCCTTTAATTCAATTCTTTATTCTTACATTAAAGAATGAATCAAATCTCCCCAAGTAGGATTCGAACCTACGACCAGTCAGTTAACAGCCGACTGATCTACCATTGAGCTACTGAGGAACAAGGGGGGATTCGACCTCCTAGAGTTCAACTCCCACTCTCAACCCATGAACAATACCTAGGAGATTATCTTTACTCCAGTGCAGGTCCTACGTCTTAGAAAAAGGGTTCAGGGCATGTCAATCAGTTTGACCCTGCAACTAATAAGGGATTGGGAAAAAAATAGACGTTAGTAGCATAGTCAATCGGCTAGCAAGACGATGACTGTGACAGAAAGGATAAAACTATGAACCAACGTGCCGATCGGCCATACGACACATAGCCCAAGTTGGCCCAATCGAGCGAGCGCGCCATCGATCGATAGAAAAGATAGAGCGCACCGAAGATCAAAATGATGCAGCCTAGCTTTGAGTGCCCGAGTCCTGCCGGATAACCTTAGGGCTCAAGGGTGGTGATGCGCCGATTGATTGATTGAACAAGAGTTAACTAATCTAACCTAAGGGATACATATTTATAGTCCATAGACTTGCCATCCAGGTAACTTATCGAGCTGATTCTGGGTGAATCTGTAACCATCTTTTGCTCTTATATTCATCGTCTCCCCTATCCGATCATGCAGCTGTTGTGGATGGACTCCTTTGACTGGATCTCCTTTGCCCTGTTGTTGACCGCACACCTTCCTCGGTAGGCCTTGGGCTTTACCAAATCTTGGTGTCTTAAGCGCCATAAGCGCTGTAATGTTGTGAAGGTGGTAGGTTGCCGCACATCACCTTGTCTTCGTAACAACTATGGATAAGTATCGTCGTTGTGTATGAGCAACATTATACTATGAGGGTGCTCGTAGAGAGGATTTTTGGTTAGGTTAGGGGGAGTATTGTGTGGTGATTTGATGGTTATCTCGAAATAAGATACATGGGAGAGTTTTAGACAGGTTTGGACCTTCTAGGGAATAATAACTTTACTCTTGTGTATGTATGTATGAGCTTTCAAGTATGGAATGACCTTAAGCGGATGGAGATGAATGTTCTGAAGAACCTTCTCACTGTGTGTGTATGTATGTATGCCTCTTGCAGGCTCCCTCCAATCCCTTTATATGAGAGGGATCAGGGGTTATAAATGGTGTTTAAAGTGTCCTGTTAATGACCAATTAAGGGGTTTTAACGGTCAGTTTATAGGTATAGATATAGTGATTAACATGTTGATAATATCAGAACGTGGGGATTAATGATGACCCAATGCTTGAAGGCTGCTGACTAATTAATGTTGTTCAGGAGGTCCTCCCTTCCAAGTGTTGGACTCGAGAGTCTTTAAGCCTTCACTTGGTGACCATTTGGAGGACGCCGCTTATTGACTAGTCATCTCAAAACCTCTCGGGAAGTACCCCGGGATAATAATCCCGATAGTAGCCCCTGAGCTCTTTGCGGCACATAGATGAAATTTAGTAGTTAGAAAGGGCTTCAAGCTTGATGAATATTACTCGGCAAGTGCACCGTACAGGTGCACCTGCCGGGTGCGGCCCTTGGGACTGGAGTTTCTTTGAATAAAATAAGCTCCAATCTAATTTTTTTTTCAAATCTATGCTTCTAGAGATCTTGGCGTCGGGAGAAACCGAATTCGGAGTAGGACTAGTAGTCCACATGAGTGGTCTTTGGCGAAAAAGGGTGTCATTTGGAGCAGTTCGGTGCAATAATGGAGTGCTTGTGGGCCCCAACGAACGAAGAAACGCTTACTCCTACGAACGAGTGCCTATCATATTTGTGCATGTTTCCAATGCTGCCTTCCGAACACGAGTTTAGTTGAATTAACTACAAGCATCAATTTGAGCCTTGATATCCACTGTAGGATCTGCAACTATTGGTAGGATAGCAAGATTGAAGATATGTTAACCGGCTAACCGGCGTGATCAATGCTGAAGATTGCTTCGAGGGGAGTTCCAAGGCAATCGTAGTGGATAGGGGACTCGAACTGTTGAACGAAGTCCTCATAAATAGCTCTTTTGAAGGTGCTTCATTCTTCCGTAAACATCAAACTTTTAGTCTTCGTCTTCTTTCTTGAGCCCTTTGAGCGCAAGTTTACTGGCGCCTCAAAATACTCGTAGCCATTGCCAATGTGTGATCTGTTATCGCAAGGAAAGGAGTCTCTTCAATCTTTGTCTAGTCTATTCTTTAAGGATCACCCGACTTGCTATGATGGATCCTCAGGAGGTAATGAACCGAAGGAGTTCCGAAAATTGAAGGCCTACGAGAAGATGATCGGTGCACTGGAGGAGAAGGGAGTTCTTCTGGCAAGGGAGTTGTCTTTGTGGTGCCCGGCAGCCGGAGCGACGTTCCTATCCGCGAACATCAAGGAGTTGGCGGTCTTTGAGTCCTTATTTCTTCGTGGGTTTGGCTTATCAGCCCATCATTTCTTTCGAGGTGTTCTGCACCATTATAACATTTCCCTTTGCCATCATAACGCCAACTCCATTCTGCATATCGCCATTTTTGTTCATCTATGCGAAGCTTTTCTTGTCATCGATCCCTACTTCAATCTTTTCCGCCATTATTTTTACTTGAGGCCAAACACAAAGAAGGTGGTCGGCGATTATGGATTGCATCTAAGGGATGGGAAGGCAGCCGAGTATGTCTTGGTGCCGCTCCCTTCTTCCAATAAGGGCGGTCACTTGGGTTGGTTTTATGTTGCCAACAACAAGCTGGCCCTTTCACCAGAGATTAACCAGGCTCCGACTTTGACACTCTCCTGGACCGATCACTGCTCAAGGGAGGACTAGGGCTAGGTGGACGAGCTGGTGGCGATGATCAAAGAGATCTAGGCAATGAATCTGATAGGCGTCCATGTGGCGTACAACTTCATGTCCCGACAGGTTTAGCCGTTGAAGTTGAGAACCCACCTAGCTTACGAGTACTCGGGAGCCGAGGACTCGACCTGGGAAACCACTAAGCCTCTGTCGAGTGAAGAGGTGAGGCAATGGGTGATGTTGATCTTCACTGGTCGGTTTGGGGGTGACCCGGATGCCAATCTGAGACCATTCCGACTTCATCATCCTCGGCCTTCGGTAAGCATCATCTTTTGCTTTTGATTTTTGATGGTGCCACTTGCTAAGTGCTGAATTCTTCCTCGCATAGGGTCACAAAGTGTTCTGGTCCTGTCCTCTAGTGCTAGAACAACCCCTGGGAGTTGCTGAGAAGAGGAAGGTTAAGGAAATCTGCCCTTCCTCTTCAAAGAGAATGAAGATGACGACGGAAGCGTATCAAGCGATGCCTCTGATGTCGTCATCATTTGTTGGAGAAGTGGGTGCCAACTTGGAGAATTCTTAGGGATCACCGTCAAGGGAGTTGCAGAGATCATGTTGCCTTTGTTAATGCCTACATGACAGAATGGTTTGCATCCAGGTACTGGTTTGATACGGTGACCCGACCGATAGAACAATCAGTCACCATAGTAGAGCAAGCTTTGCCGAGAGGGATGAAGACATTACTGAAGCACCTCGGGTGAAGGCAGGAAATCTTGAGCTTGAAAAAAGGCTCAAGGACTCTGATGAGGCCACCCATGCCTGGTGGTTAGGTGAATATGAAAGTATGGAACCACCGTCTTGTGCCTTTTGATTATAATTTATTTTTTTGAAGCACTCTTTGAAATAATTTGATGATTTGCTGAGCTTTATCGGCAAGTGGGTGCCCAATTTGCCGACCTTGAATTGTTTTTGAGTAGTGCTTAGGCGCGGGAGACCATTTCAAAGCTAGGGCAGATGCGCTCATCAAGATAATCGATGGTGAGCCATCTGGCACCGAGTGGTCGATGGAGCAGTCCATGGAGCGGCTCCGGGGGTCAGCGACATGTCTACGGGAAAATTCACAGGGCATCACTCGGTTGGAAGCTACACACACACTTGGAATTTTTCGGGCGGTGTATCCAATGGCCCGAATGGATTACATCCAACAGGGGAGGTCGATGAGCGTCAAGGAGTCTGATGTGGAGCATATTTAAACGGAGGTGAGGGGGCCTACTGATGTCCATGTTTCAGACTTGGCAATATATCTATCTGACCTTACAAACCCATCTGAGTAGACCGTCGTAATGAAAATGTGTATTTTGTGGGAAATGAAACAATGTTTTCTTATGTGAAATATATTTTGTGCCCGACCACTCATGATGGATCTGACTGAATGTTATAGATTAGATCTGCAGCACAGGGAAACTTCAGCCACATGCATGCTGTTTGGAGTCATAAGCACATCTAGTCGAGCCACATCACTTTAGGAGTAGTCAGATTAATGACAAAATAAAGGTTGAGCCCCTTGAGTGTAAAGAAGTATAACCCGACTCAGCTAGAGTGGATCATGGATACAAAGTTTTTTAGGCTAAAAGGATTCAAGAATAACTAACTAAGCCAGAGTGGATCATGGATGCAAATAGGGATGGCAATCGGGTAGCATGGGTACGGGTAGTGAATACCCATACCCATACTCGTGAAAACATTCTATACCCAAACCCGTTACCCACAACGGGTAAAAACCCATGCCGATACCCGATACTCATGGGCGTCGTATACTCGTGGGTATACCTGATTGTCCGAAAAACAAATTTGGGTAGGCCACCAGTGGGAGGCTGCCAACAGAGGAAGAGGTCGTCGGCGCGGGGGTGCGGGCACATGTGCTACTACAGGGGGCACTGGTGTGGGCGTGGGGCACCTCCGGCTCAGGAGAGGGACTGCCGACGAATGGTTGACCGTAGGCACGAGGGGACGCCATAGGCCCTTCCCCCGCCGATGAGAGGGCCTAGCGTTCGATGGCGCTAGCGTGTGGGTTGGCGTCCAACGGTTGACGATGCGAGGGAGGGGGCCGTCGGTGAGTGGAGAGCCATAGGCATGGGTCGGACGAGGCACACGAGAGGCTTTGCGGCTGGTGGCGCGGGCGTGTGGGTTGGCGGCCAATGACACTAGGACCACCGGCGCAGAGGTGAGGTGGAGGGGGATGGGAAGGGAGCGGCAGCTACATGAAGGATGGGGATGGGAGTGGAGAGAGAGAAAGAGTAGGGTTCAATGTGTTAGGGTTTCTTTATATATTCAAGATTTTTTATATTTTTATTGTATGGGTACTAAATATCCATACCCATACCCGTGACCGTTTACCTGTCGGGTATAACTTTTGACACATGAACATACCCACGGGTATAAAATGAGGAACATACCTGACCTTAATTGGGTTTTTACCCGTAGGTAAATGGGTACACAAGTATAATTGCCATCCCTAGATGGAAAGCTTAATCATTCATAACTTAACTCACCAGAGCAAATCGTTGATACAAAGTTTAAGTTATTTCAAGGGGTCAAGCAAAAAAGCAATTGTGCAGTCATATTACTTTGGCAATAAGGACTTAGCTTGTTGCACCTTGAGTAATAGATACCACAGATGTTTTAAATCTCTAAGTTATTAGCGATCACCAGTAGTAGGAAGATTAAATTCCACACATTCAGTATTTTGATATCCAGCAAGAATTAAATCATGTGCGATTGGCGATTGAAATCCAACAGAAGAGACTCTGTGAATACAAAGCATTTGGCAGGCCAAACATCCATTAGACTTGACCGCTTCTCGCGGCAAGCATAAGGTCACGTTGACCATTTTGATGAAGATAGGAATATTGCTCAGCGAAATTTAATGCTGTGGATTTGGAGACTAAGCAATTAAGGTATTTCCATAGTATTTGGCGCGCCAGGAGTGACGATTATTGCCAAAAGATTTACGATTTACTTCCAATTAATGGGCTTGGTTTGATTGCTCCGATGGCCTATAAATAGCCATACCTGCATAGTTTTCTTCATCACACTTTGAGCCTTCATCTCTTCATGCATCTTCTTCTTGGTGCTTGAACTTTTTTCTCCTTTAAGTGCTTCTTCCATGTCCAAAAACACTAGGATTCCTCATGATTAAAAATAATGAGTTAACCTATCCACCCGAGTTCAATCTGATGCTGATTCTGGATGTGGCTTGGTTTCATTGCCATTAGTCGAAGGACCATGTTTAGGCGGATAAGTTCATCCCGCTCACCAAGCATCTTCAGGTGTGGAGGAAAAATGCTCTTGTTCCTTTAAGTTGTTGTATTTTTAACCTCTAGTAGGCCTCTTGATACTTAATTGCTTTTAATCTTCAATAATATCGCCTACCGGGTAATAACATAGCTTTTTAGGAACAAGGAGCAGTCACTTTTGCATGCTGGACAATGTTGTGTTGCAACTGCTTGGAAGGAGGAGGAGCAACTACAATCTCGGCATCCAACGATGCAATTCGAGCTGATATGGTGGTCATGCGATAGTACTCTGCCATGGACAACACATCTGGTTGGGGTCAGGCAGTCCTACGGAGCCTTCGACCATTGGAGGTCAGACGAATGCGCCCGGTCACTAGGTGAAGAAGACTTTGTTGAGCAGATAAATGCTTTAACATTGTCTTCACCACCTTCTTTGGTCGACTTCGCCATCATCGGTGGCCCTTGCACTCGGGAATGCCCTAGTGGTACTACATTCGAGGCATGATGCTCAAGTTCGTGTCACGATAC
The DNA here is from genome assembly GCA_019279435.1 of Zizania palustris. Lineage (NCBI taxonomy): Eukaryota > Viridiplantae > Streptophyta > Magnoliopsida > Poales > Poaceae > Zizania > Zizania palustris. Next base: position 10,117,650 of record JAAALK010000080.1, read on the forward strand.
TTCTGGTCTGCAACTATAGTGTTTTCCGGTTATTGGCGAGCTAACCACCCGGGCGATGGTTGCGTATGTAACATCGGTGCTTGGGCTTCGACGAATTTACCAGGTGTGACGGTTTTTGATATGACAATGTTTGTCTCTATGAGCTGTCTGGCCTCTACCACTACTACAACGACCTCCTGACTATTGGGTTAGGTGTGTCCTCTCAGAGTTGATGACGCCATCCGCTCAGCAGGCTGGGGAGCATGTGTTAAAGAATCTTCTAAGTGCTCTACAGCACTCGAGAAGTTCTTTACTTGACCTCTTCAGCTCGTGTGGCTTATTGTACTCAGGAATGTTCTAGCACTGTACGTGTATATATAGTGTAGTGAAACTATATCCGAGCAATGCAAGACATGTTGAGCAGATAAAAGGAATGCAGAAGAAAATTTGTACATGTTCATCTTATTGAAATGCAATGAAATTTCTTCTTTGGTAATATTTGTCTCGCCTGATTATATGCAGTGAAGTTCTAACTGTTTTGATATAGCTTAGGTATGTTTACCATAGGGAAACTTGAGCCGCATGCAAACTGTTTAGAACCATCGGCGTCACAAGTAGTCAAGGATGACACTGAGACTCAATTAGGGCGAATAAAGTTTTGAGCCCTCGAGTGGGCAATCACTTCAACAATAACTGAGTTAGAGAAGATCATGAGCAATAGGTTAGAGTGATTTGCAAACCCTCAAGTTCCAGGCAAATTATGAAGATCAATTTGAAAATTTTGAACTTATTGCATAATGTAAACAAGAACTTATCTCGTCCTATTTAGGGATAAAAATGACAAAGATGTTCAATGTTCCATGAATTTGTGATCTTCTAGCCATCTTCCTGCATGAGACGATATGACTCAGGTCAAGTTACTTTAGAGATGATATATGGTCCTTCCCACGGAGGTGACAACTTGTGGGCGCGGACTGCAGACTACACTCGGCGGAGGACCAAGTGTTCGACTTGAAAAGACCGACCACGAACGTTGTGGTCATAATATCTTCTTAGACATTGCTGGTAGCGATTCAAGTTGATAGATGCAGCAAGACGAGCTTCTTCGAGGCTATAAATATCCTTTTCTCTTATCTGCTAAGTTTTGTTTTCTTTATAATGCTGAATCTTGGGGGACTCATGCAACATGTCCACTGGTAAAATAGCCTCCGATACATATACAAGGGAAAAAGGAGTCTAACTAGCGGCTTGTCTAAGCTGAGTACGAAGACCCCAAAGAACGGTTGTCAACTCTTGCATCCATCGACTACCATATTTGTTGAGGGGATCAAATATTCTAGCTTTTAACCCTTGTAATATCATTTTGTTGGCCCGCTCAACTTGACCACTAGCTCTTGGATGTGCAACAAAAGAATATTTTACATCAATACAACAATCTTCACAAAATTCACAAAAATCATTGCTGATGAATTGGGTCCCGAGATCTGTAATAATTTGATTGGGGATGCCAAAATGGTATATTATATTTTGGATGAATTATGCAGCTTTCTTGGTTGTGCTTGTCTTTAATGGCATCACTTCTATCCACTTGGTAAATTTTCCCATATCCACAAAGAGACGAGTATAACCCTAGAGGGCCTTTGGAAAAGGTCCAACCATATCAAGTCCCCAACATGCAAATGGCCATGACACCGGGATGATCTAGAGAGCTTAAGAAAGGCGATGATGTTGTTTAGCGAAGAATTGACATCCTTGGCAAATGCGATCTAGTAGCTTGGCATATTCATTGGCAATCGGCCAACAAAAACATGACCTAAAGGCCTTGCTGACCTGTGTCTGAGCGCCTGCATGGTTTCTGCAAATGCCTGAGTGTATCTCTTTGAGGATTTCCAATCCTTTTGCTTTGTTGATACTTCATAAGCACTCGGGTTGAAGTGGCTTTTATATATAATTCTGATCCCACCACAACATATTGTTTACTCCTTCTGGATAGATGAATTGTTGCATCTTTATTAGAAGCACTCTGGGCTTATCGGATTGCGTGACACAAATCTACTCAAGTACCACCATATCAATTAGTGTATGGCCATGATGCAGTACTACCGTAGGAAAATAACATCGGCTCAAGACGGATTACACTACAAGACCAACTCACAACCGATGATTATTATAATTTAATGATGGATGACTTAGACGATATAGCGCAGGTCTGATTAAGAGCCCTCGAGAATATTGAAGAGAACAGAGAAAGGGTTGCCATATTTTACAACAAGAAAGTGGTGCCCAAGTCATTTTAACAAGGAGAACTCGTGTGGAAACTTATCCTACCGATCGGGTCTATGGACAATGGGTTCAGTAAGTGGTCGCCTAACTAGGAAGGATCATTTTGAATACATCGAGCGGTAACAAGCAATGCCTATCTGCTTGAAGAATTAGATGGAGAAGTTTTTGAGAAATCTTTGAATGGAAAGTACTTGAAGAAATATTTTTTGAGCGTTTGGATAAATGCTTGAAGATCTACACGCAAACATCAAACAACTGATATCGATGGTATAGCGTTTAGATGGATGATGCTGAAGCATCATCCTTAAACACAAAAAATCAATACCAAATCAAGGGATCAATGATAATATATTGCAAAAGCATAATATTTTGAGTTACTAGTCAAAGATCCTACGCAAAGTTTAAACAAGAGCATTGCGAATGGCGTCGATCGCCCGCAACCGAATTGCATCGATGCTCTGACGGATAGCCCAATCCTTGATGTCCAAGCCAGGGACATCTTGAATGGCGTGACGTCAGCGCTGTGCATGGCTGATGACACTAGCGAGCTAGCGTTCTTAGGCCTCGATCCGAGCTGGGAAGGAGGCCAGGACACTTTCCTTCTCGACAATCTTCATCCGGACCCCGTCCATACTAGAGGCCAGTTCGGTTTCTTCCACTTGGAGCTAGCCAAGATCCAGCGACATGGCCGATGATTCGCTCTGGATGCGATCCAAAAGGGTGCCCTCGGTGAGCACTGCTTCATCGTGGATTTTGATCGCTTCCTGCTGCGACACACAACTAGCATGATTGTTCATCTGCTTCAGCGCCCAGTGAATGTCCAACAGATGGAACTCCAATTATGCGGCCGACGTAAGGGCGTCAACCAACTCCGGGGAGAGGAGGTTTACGACATCGTTGAAGCGTCGTCTTATCGGCCCTGAGTCATTCACTAGGACCTCCACTAGGTCTTCTAAGCAGTGTAGTAGGCCCGACAGAACCCCTTTCACCTCCGGAGGTAACTGAGTTGCGGCCGACAAAGGGGCATAGGTGACTTCTTCATCTTCAAGATATGGCCCAATATCAAAAGGGAATTTCTGAAAGAAGGACTAAAACAAGAAAGAAAGTTAAACAGAAGCCAACCACATTACGACAATAAGTACAAAAGTGCTTACATTAGCAGGCGTGGCAAGGGAAGCCAAGTGCGGAGCGCCATCAGCGGAAGAAGCGGATGTATCATCCACTGCTGCACCCATCAGAAGGGTGTGTGACCCCTCCTCTTCAAGACTGCCTTGAGGGCAGACAAGTCTGCGATGTCCGGCATCAGCTGCATTTAAGGCCGATTGCACTTAAGGACGATGTTAGTTATGCGGAAGGCAACATGAAGATAAAGCAAGTAAAGTACCTGAAGAGAGCTTGAAGTAGGAGGAACCCCAGCGTTGGTCGCCACGTCGGCAATGACAGCGGCCTCTGACCCACCTTTCGGTGCATTGGCTTCAACTATTGTGGCCATATCAGCAACGTTGGCCGATACACTAGATTCAATAGTTACGACCCTCAGTGTACCGACGTCGACGATGGTTTCCACTACAGTATATCTAGTAGGTGGGGTCGATTAGGCGCTAGCTGGGTCATCGACCGCCTAGTCAAATGCCGCGTGAAGAGACGCAATGGTAGGGGAAGAAGAAGGCTAAAAAGGAAAAGGAAAAGCATTAGACATCAGAAATGCAAAGTAAGTACACATAGTGCGGAGATGCATACATAGCTAAGCCAACAAAGGCGCATCGATGGAAGTAGTGGCTTGTGTAGAAGGAGGAGCAGACGGTGTCGACTGAAGAAAAAGAGAGGCATTTTACAAAGGAAGGATAAAAAGTTCACTAGGCATGGCCAAATAACAAAAGACAGAACGATTACTTGGCTAGAGCGGGCTCTTGTGGATTGACGCACCACCACATCTGGTGATTTATGCTTGCGAGCCAGAACCTTGTCTTGCTTCTTGGTGAGCAGCTCCGTCGGAGTAGGGGCCCCACTACCCAAGGTGCTAGTGGCCGATATCAGCCCATATTCTATCGGCCTGCCACTCTAACTCACTAGTGGAGCATCCATGCCTTCCTCCTGCATAATATGAAGGTAAATGAGGAACATGGGATCAAGCAGAATAAACAAAAGTCAAGTTGAATGTGCTTGCCTGATAAGCCTCATCGACGTAGCCGTGATATAGTCACTCATAGTATGTCTTCGAGTGCCGGTTGAAAAGGTGTCCTACCCATTCATCCCACCACAGGACAAAGTCATCGGAGCTAGTGCCACAGACCGATCAGGGGGCAAGTTCATACTCTGCGCCATCTGTAACCTCCCCATGAATTTGGATTCGACCGATGAAGAATAAGTGAGGTGGGAGTTGGTCGAATCCTAGTTGTCACGAGAAGACTATTGGATGATAAAATTTGTAGAAAGCTTTCCGGGTGTGGCTGATAGTGAAGTTGATAGGCAAAAGACAAGGACTGATCAAAGTAATAAAGATTCTAGTGGACTTCTCGTTTTGACACACATTGGCTAGGAGAAACCCATAGGGATATTTATACTCTGATAGAAACTCATATGCAAACCAAACAATCTTCTCATCCCAAAATCCGTAGTAAACCCATACGAAGCATAGGCTTAGGGAATCAGGGGACATCCGAAAATTGGATCGGTCGATTGAGGATAGTCATAAGGGAATTCCATCGAGGTGAGGGGAGGATTGTCGATGACTTTGGTGGTGTAAATATTAAGCTAGAGCTGCAAAAACCACCAAGGACCGCCGAAGTGATCGACAGGTTCACCAGCTGATAGCTTGGCCGATACTTGGTGAAGAAGATAATAAGTAGTGCCAAGGAGGTATCGACCAATGGGGATTTTCTTTTTTGCACCAAAATACGAGGCTAGGAAGCGGAGGTAAGAGGTTGGACTAAGGGTGGATCAACAGAAGACAAATATTTCCAACGAGAGGTTGAGAAAGGCCACATGCTCACAAGTTTCGACCGGGCCGATTTTCTTGTTATGCTTCGTTATATATTTACTCCAGTCGCTGGTGGATTTCACATCAAGGCGATGGGTTGGCTCAGAATGGAAGGAAAAGGGATTGCAAGGGGAGACAATATAAGGAGAAACCAAGGCGAAGACGTCTAGCAAGGATGGGCTCATCGGGCCATGACCAAAAACGAAGGCGTTGAGGGTATCAGACCAAAAATAAAAAGCGATGGCAAGAAGCGGCTCGTTCTTGTAGGGTTTAGCAAGAGAGAGGCTGATGCAGTGGCCGATGCCGATTTCATCCCAATATGGACGGTTGATGGTCGATACCCTAAGGTACCAATCGCTCCAACCGAAAAGTGGGGAAGGAAAAGCCCTAAAGCTAAGATGCCAATCGGAGGTAAGCATAGAAGAGCATTTGAAAGGGATCTAATTGATTTCAGCGTTTATGATATCAGTAGGGTCGAGGTTACCCATTGGACCTAGGAAGTGATTAGTTGGGTGGTTAGCCATGAGAATAGAAACTTGGTTCTTCAGGTTCTACAGAAAAGAAAGGTAAAAGAAATAGTAAGAAAAGGAAAACAGTGAAGAAAAAGTGGCGAAAGAACCAAGAGAAAACCAAAGAGAAATAAAAAGGAAAAAAGGTCAAAGACTTACCTCGGGGATCACGTTGTTTGTGGCCATCACGAAGGTTGCCGAAGTATAGGATCGACAGAGATGATGAAGAATGATGAGGCGGCGGTCGCAAGAGCAATGGAAGTAAGACGACGGCGAGCTCGAGGGCTAAAAATGAGAACAATATGCAGAAAGCGTGAAGAAGAAAGAGAGGAGTGGAAGGGGATACTTATAGATCAAAAATGACTCCTCGACAGCAACCGGGTCAAGCCGATCCCGCCGAATTTGGTGGGACATAATTCAATGTTCGATAGAAAGGTAATCATGAGTATAGTTTTTGAAACGCTGAGATCATTTAAATCCTAGGATTAGGGGAACATAATCTTTGGTTTAAAGAGCACCAATACAAAACTGTGTGGGATGAAGCTGAAGGAATAGTGCCCAAGAAAATTCCGGTTGGATCGGACTAAACTGGAAATAGAGAGCTTAAATCGGAAGTTCCAATATGGTATTAGAAGTTCTGATAATTTATGTTTTGCGAAACCGAGAGCTCAAATCGAAAGTTTCGATATGGTATCGAAAGTTTCGATAATTTCTAATTAGAAACAAAGAGTTAAAACCGGAAGTACTGATGCGTATCGAGAAAAATTGCACTGATCGGATGTTCCGATAGGAGGTATCATAAGTTCCAATGCTAACTGGAATTGGGGTCTGAGAGTCCTGATCGGAAGTTTCGATATTAGATCAGAAGTTCCGATGCAGGCTTAACAGATTGGATTTATTACGTCTCGAATCGAATGTAATCGATTTGTTGGTTTCGAATTGTTGGATACCAGGGGCTCTCACCCCTATATAAAGAGAGGAGGAGGTCTTGGAAGCCAAGCAATTGATAGTTTGATCCAAGCCACCAAGAACTCCTCTCCTCCCTTTAATGATCTCAAAAGTTGAGATTGAGTAATCTCCCGTTTCTCATGAGCGGTGCTAGCACGTCGACGTGGGTATGATCTTATCCCTGAATGTGTGGATACCGTGGAGGCGTTGCTCCAATAGAGACGCTCGTGGACTTCATCACATGAATGCCTACATCGTCTTCGTCGATTGGATCGTCGGGGAACGGCAGGAGCAAGGCGAGGATCAGCAAGGACATGCTTGCCCGACATCTTCTTCCGCAGCACCTAGCGCATCTTTTGCTAGAAGGTATTGATCTATGATCTTGTGCGTGCATGGTTCTTGGGCTTAGGGCGAAATTTTTGAAATTGTCGACTAGCGTAGCTTCCCCTTTCCCCTATAGTGGTATCAGAGCCTACGTGTGTAGTGTTCGATCTGGATCCCTCATGTATGGAGATACATAGTGGAAAAACATATTAGATATGTTTCTGTCCACAGAAAATCGAAAGTTCTGATGCTTGATTAGAAGTTCCAATGGTGGATCAGAAGTTCCGATGATAAATAATGATTCTATACAGAGAGAAAGTTTCTGTCGGAAGTTCTAGCCGATCGGAATTTCTGATCTACATGATTTTGGAATTCTGAGCCTGTTGCGCTCGTTTTTTCATATCCACATTTCGGTCACTTGTAGATTCTTCGCCTAACTTTGTTTTGCATAGAATGTTGTGACTGACATGGTCTTGATAAATGTGATATATGAGATGCATGCAATGAATGTAAATTTAAATATGGCATGTGTGCCATTAATATTTACAGCCAAGGCTAGTGTACATTTGCGACCTACGAGTCGAGAATTGATGCTTGGACACATGTAACTAGTATAAGTGCTATAGTGATAGACTAGTACAGTTCTTGGAGGCCAGAAGCACATACTAAATGACGTTAGCCATGAAGATGGGGATCTTCGTGTGAACAGGGTCATGCTATGTCGCAGTTAATATGATTGCCTCTGATGCTTTCTTATATCCATGTTATACAATTCTTGCATGTTTCATGTGCGCTAGGGACGTAACCTTACTAGAATAGTTTTCCCTCAAAAAACTAAGTATTTATATTCTTTCCAATAGATGCACCTACTAAGGATCTTAGTCATCGATAGTGGGACTACCAAAGCATGCCAAAGCAGGGTGCTATATTTTATCTTGACTAGTTGGGGCAGAAGTCGGACTTCTGCATGCATAGTATTGGTTTGCTTAACAGGGCTATCAAAACGGTTTTGGGCCTTGGGGCATAGAGTTGGCGTAGAGCATTGGATGTTTCTCCAATGACAAGAGTCACAAACGATGTGATTAGCAAAGCGTTGCTTACCTATGTCACCTAGCTTTTAGTAGTGATACCAAAGCTCACTAGGCATTAGAATGAATATGGATCTTGCGCCACTATTAGTCATTAGAGGGAAAATGATTATTTTAAAATAGTGGAACATCTTTTTATTGTATAGAAGATAAACATTGCATAGTGTTGAACCTTGCATTTAATCTTTTGTAGATCATGGCAACAACTGTTAAGAACAATGTACTCTTTATTTTGTGATCGATTCCTTTTGAAATAATTTTTATTGATTAGTTTAGAAACTTGAGAAGTGTTCTCGAGGAAAATGAAAATGGTCTAGAGGAGTCCAATCATGATGAACTAATTAACCGGAGGGCTTGTGAGAAGCACTCAAATGAGTCACTTAATGTAAGTTGTATCATACCTTCCAGTTTGTCCTATGAGCTTTAGAAGCAAGATGAGAACAAGGATGTCCATAATATGATTATGGGACACCAAGGCATTTTTGAAAGCCAAGCTTGTGATAAGAGTTATGGTACCTCAGTGTCCTTGTTTTCCTGTAAAACTAGTCAATGGTTCAAGAATTGCAAATTGGACTTGAAGAAGTTTGGAAGAGGAAGGGAAGTAGGACTTCCGCGTCTACTTCAAGTATAAATTTTATTGAAATTAATCTTGCTACTCGTCCAAATGATTCAAGGGTATTTGATACTAGGTCGATGATTCATACTTGCAAATTGTTGCAAGGACAGAGTAGGTCAAGAAAGTGTGCAATAGGTGAACTGGCATGTCGGCAATGGTGCAAAGGTTCCAGCATAGGTCGTCAGCGTTTATTCTTTGTCACTACCCTCAGGATTAGTTCAGGAATTGAATAATTGTTATTATGTTCCAGCATTGGGCAGAAACATTATCTCTTCTTCATGTTTGGAGGAAGAAGGTTATGAGTTTGTGATAAAGAACAAATGTTGTTCGATATTCTTCAATGGTATGCACTATGGTGTTTGTCCATTGTTTAATGTATTATACATTCTAAGTCTTGAGAATGCACATGTTTATAACATTAGTACAAATAAACAACGACTCAATGATTTGAATCCTACCTACGTCTGGCATTATCGTTTGGGTCATATAAATGAGAAGCGCGGGTAGAAGCTCCATAGTGAATGACTTTTTGAGTCATTTGATTTTGAATCATATGACACATGTGAATATTGCTTACTTGGCAAAATGACAAAGACGCTTTTCACTAGAAAGAGTGAGAGGGCGAGTGAGCTATTGGCCATAGTACATGCTGATGTGTGTAGACCAATGAGCCATGTCGCAAGAGGTAGTTTTCAGTACTTCATCCCTTTTACCGACGACTTTTGTAGATATTGTTATGTCTACTTGATGAGGCATAAGTGGAAGTCCTTCGAAAAAATCAAGGAGTTCCAAAACGAAGTACACAATCATACGGGCAAGAGAATTAAATTTCTACGATCTGATCGTTGAGGTGAATATTTGAGTCATGAGTTTAGTGATCATCTGAGGCAGTGTGGAATTGTTCCACAATTGACTCCACCCGGCATGCCCCAATGGAATGGAGTGTCCGATCTGAGGAACCGCACCTTGTTGGACATGGTTCAGTCTAAGATGAGTCATGCTGATCTTCCATTATCCTTTTGGGGACTCGCTCTAGAAACTGCGCTTTCACGTTTAATAGAGTTCCATCTAAGTCAGTAGAGAAGACACCATATGAGATGTGGTCTGGGAGGCGTCCTAGTTTGTCTTTTCTAAAGATTTGGGGATATGAGGCGTATGTCAAATGTTTGATGTCTGACAAACTCAATCCTAAATCTGACAAGTGCTTCTTTGTGGGGTATCCTAGGGAAACCAAAGGATACAATTTTTATAATAGAGAAGAGGGCAAAGTGTTTGTCGCTCGGAATGGTGTATTCCTTGAGAAAGAGTTTCTCTCAAAAGGAGTTAGTGGGAGAAAAGTGCATCTCGAAGGGGTTCGAGAGCCACTAGAAGGTGTTCCAGATCCCACTTAGCCACAACAGGATTTGCAAGAAGTTGCACAACCCATTGTAGAGACGCCAGCCCCACGAAGGTCTAGGAGGGTGAGTCACGCGGTAGAGTAGTTCATGTTTTTGACCACTAGGCAGTGTGACGTGTTGTTGTTGGACAACAACGAGCCCAAGACCTATGTGAAAGTAGTGATGAGACCATACTCTAAGAAATAGCTTGGAGCCATTAGATCCGAGTTGGAGTCCATGCAAGAAAACTATTGAGTGTAAATGGATCTTCAAGAAAAAGATAGATATTGATGGAAATGTTCACATCTATAAGGCACGATTGGTGGGAAAAGGTTTCAGACAGATTCAAGTTGTTGATTATGATGAAATATTTTCGCTCGTCACTATGCTCAAGTCTATTCAGGTCATCCTAGCAAGTGCCACATTTTATGATGATGAGATATGGTAAATGGATGTCAAGATGGTTTTCCTGAATAGAAACCTAAGCGATGATGTGTACATGTCACAACCTGAAGATCTTGATGATCCAGGAAATAATGGGAAAGTTTGTACGTTGCAGAAGTCCATTTATGGGCTGAAGCAAGCTTCTTGGAGTTGGAAGCTTCGTTTTGATGAGGTAGTCAAAGGATTTGGCTTCATCAAGAACAAAGAAGAGCCTTGTGTTTACAAAAATGCTAGTGGGAGTTCACTTGTGTTTCTGGTCTTATATGTGGATGACATATTATTGATCGGAAATGACATTCCTTTCTTGAATGTTATCAATACTTCATTGAAAAATAGTTTTTTCGATGAAAGATCTTGGAAAGGCAGCATATATTTTGGGCATAAAGATCTGTAGAGATAGATCAAAACGGCTAATTGGATTAAGCCAAAGCATGTACATTGACAAGGTTTTGAAATGGTTCAAAATGGAGAATTCTAAGAAGGGATTTTTGCCAATGTCACATAGTATTTCTCTTAGTAATACTCAGTGTGTTGTGACACCTGATGAGCTAGAGAAAATGAGCGTGATCCCGTATGCCTCCGCGATCGGGTCCATCATGTATGCCATGTTGTGTACACGCCTAGATGTGTTATATGCTCTAAGTGTTACGAGCAGGTACCAATCGAACTCGAGTGAAAGTCACTTGGCTGTAGCAAAAAGTATCCACAAGTACTTGAGAAGGACTGAGGAAATGTTCCTAGTGTACGGTAGTGATGAGGAGCTCATTGTAAATGGTTACACTGATGCTAGCTTTCAGACTGATAAAGATGATTCTCGATCATAATCTAGTTTTGTGTTCTACCTCAATAGAGGCGCAGTGAGTTGGAAAAGTTCCAAGCAAGAGATGGTGGATGATTCTACAACAGAAGATGAGTATATCACCATTTCAGAAGCTGCGAAGGAGGTCGTTTGGATCAGAAAGTTTATGTTTGAGATGGGTCTTGTTCCTAGTGCGTCTAGTCCAGTAGACCTCTATTATGATAACAGTAGTGCCATTGCGCAAGCCAAGGAGCCAAGGTCACACCAGAAATCCAAACATATACATCGGCGATATCACCTGGTCCGTGAGATCGTATAGAGGGATGATGTGAAGATTACAAGGTGCACGCGGATTTGAACATAGCAGATCCATTGACAAAACCTTTTCCACAACTCAAGCATGAGGCGCACCTGAGCTTCATAGGTATTAGATACTTGTGTGAGTGAGTCATGTGATTTGTGGAAGATGTTACTAGTATATATGCTAATGTAAGAGGATAATTGTTATCTTGTTCCTTGAATAAATATCATTTACATTCAATTAATGGGTTGATAACTTGTTATATGAAACTATTTGTTTTATAATGATATTGTTCAAAATGGATCCATAATCTTATCATCATGTGGGACAGTGATGATACATAGATTAGCACATCTAACTGATTGATGATCACGTTTCACAGATCATAGACATAGAGATGTAAAATCAGTGATGTAGACACATGTTAGTGAAAATGGTGTTGGCTAGACCCACTTGAGACACTGTTGGGATTGTTATTGTAATGTGTCATCAGTTGTCATCTCAAATGGTGTACCTGTAGATTCCTCAGACCTGAGATCATCATTTGATTCTAGAATATGTACTGACACACTTAGATCCTTCCTAATGCTATTTCGTAACAGGGTAGTAATAAGGGTTGTTTTCAGGTGTGTTATGAAACATGTCTTAGGATGTGATTGGTCAAGATGGAATTTACCGCTCCTAATAATGGGAGAGACATCTCTAGGCCCCTCGAGGTAGTCGGATTAGAAAAGTACATGACCATGCCACTATGAATAAAGAGTTAGTCATGATTTTAATCCACTACTTGTTCGAGTGAAAATGTCGAGCTATCAAACAAGGGTCGCACGAATCTCGCCTTGAGCTTGATTGATGTCATGTGGTAAAGAGATTGGTGCATGCATATATCAAGGTTTAGTGAAAATTGATTTTTGTACGCTTTCGAGGGTCAATATGTGCTGCTAGGTACCGCTATTGTTCAGTGAGTCGGAAAAGGTTTCCGATGAATAGCCGTTAGTGTATGAACCTATCGGGTGACACACCTAAGTGGATGGATTAAGAAAATTGTAAAGAATTAGTTCTTGTGTAAGTGGGAGATTGAAGGAACATTGCCCAAGAAAATTCCGGTCGGATCAACAGTTTCGATTATTTTCTAAATAAGAAATAAAGAGCTCAAATCAAAAGTTTTGATATGATATCGGAAGTTCTGATAATTTCTAAATAGAGACAGAGAGTTAAAACCGAAAGTACCGATGCGTATCGGGAAAAATTGTACTGATCGGAAGTTCTGATGCTACCTGGAATTGGAGTCCGAGAGTCCTGATCGAAAATTTCAATTTGGGCTTAACATATTGGATTTGTTGGGTCTCGAATCAGTTGTAACTAATTTGTTGGTTTTGAATTGTTGAAGACTAGGGGCTCTCACCTCTATATAAAGAGAGGAGAAGGTCTTGAAAGTCAAGCAATTGATAGTTTGGACCTAGCCACCAAAAACTCCTCTCCTCCCTTTCTTGATCTCAAAAGTTGAGATTGAAAAATCTCCTGTTTCTCACGAACGGTGCTAGCACGCCGACGTGGGAAGGATCTCATCCATGGACGTGTGAATACCATGGAGGTGTTGCTCCAATATCGATGCTCGTGGACTTCATAACGTGAACGCCTACATCATCTTCGTCAATTGGAGGATCAGCGAGGATTAGCGAGGATGAACTTTCACGACATCTTCTTCCGCTGCACCTAGCACGTCTTGTGCTAGAAGGTACCGATCTATGATCTTGCACGCGAATGGTGCTTAGGCTTGGTGCAAAATTTTTGAAATTTTCGGCTAGCGCAGCTTCCCCTTTCCCCTATAGATGCTTGGACCAACACTACCACAAAGAAAGGTAGATGCGTAAGACCAAGCAACATCCATCACAGTCGTGAATGACTGAAGAAGAAGATGCAAAAAAGAAGAAATGGTTATATGATACGAAGTCGGTACCCTGTGCATGGTGTTATAAAGTTAGAAGATGAAGGGTTTCGGCTGCTAATAATGAATTTGAAAGACGTTACAGATGGACGTTTGAAAGGACATGATGGCAGAGGGTGATGATGACCGATAATTTCGAAGCATTCGTTACCCTTTAATGCTCCGAAACTAGGGGGCATGTGTTGACGCCAAGATATGGTAAAACCCAGGCAAATTAAGGATGACGCACGATCAACAGACGTCAAAGGAGTCCGGTCAAAGGTGGTCAAAGAAGCCCATCCATATCGTTACAATATGGTCGAATATGAAGGAGTCGATGAAGGTGAGAGAAGATGAAGATGATCTAGAATCGATACTAATATAGATTACTTGGACGACAAGTCTCCGGACTATAAATATGTATCTAATTAGCTAGGTTTAACATACACAATCAACCTCAACCAACTACTCCTTCGGCGGATCGCCACCCTTGGGTTCCCAAGGTTAATCCTGACGGGACTTGGCACTCGGAACCGGGCCGCATCATTCCGATCTCCGGTGAAGAGGTCAGTCCCGTCACTCCGATGGTCATATTGATTAGGTATGTGTTCTTCGAGGCTGCGTCGTATCGATCCCTTGAGGCATCGGTCTGGTCAATGCGATCGCCGATTTATCTTGTTATACTTTGTCAGGTCTAAGGCTACATCATTTTTGATCTCTTAGATTGACGTGAATTAGGTGTCATAGTTTGAGGCTTCGTCGGTTAAGTCCGGCATCTCGTTCTATTGTATATGGTTCATGTTATATACTATTCATCTAAATAAAGTATGTCTAATACGTTGAAGTGTTATTGATTTCTCGTGACTAGCAACTATCTTGGTTAGGTCTGATCTTGCTGTTACGGTAATTTGATGGTATAGATACGTTGTTTGGTATGCTGAGTTTAGCTTCTATCGGAGTACAAGCCGATAGGTTATCTTTAATTCCACGTTATATTCTACTTGCATCTGGGAGACAATCATCAGCCTTAATACGCAAGGACTTCACCCTATCGGTCGATAGCATGCTAAGTCCAATAGCGTGGACATGGCCATCGGTCCTATGGCTGACCGACACATTTATTCATGTTTATTCTATTCTCACCACAGTCATCAGCTCGATAGCCGATCGGCGTTGCTACTAACATTTTTCTCTCTGATTCCTTATCAGTTACAGGGTCAAACTGATTGACACACTCATACCCTTCTTTTTCTAAGATTATTGGATCTGCACTAGAGTTAAACAGATCTTATAGGTCACGCGTGTGACCAAAAAAGACACCAACATGGTTCCATACGGAGTGGTAACAGGCTAACCCTGTTCTTATATTGCCATTTTGATTAATACTATCTATATTAGTCAAAATACTATTTTAAATTTTTAAGATATGTATTAATTATTTATATTAAGCTATATATTGTATTGTATTCAAGTTAAATATAAACATATTTAATTATATTAATATATATTTTAATTGAATTTATATTATTTTAGTATATTTTGAAATGGTATATCGACATGTACCAAAATATTTTATTAAAAGAGTCAAACCGAAATAATCATCGACATAGAATTAACGATCCTTAACCACGTCATCTATCTCATTCTAATTCTTTTGCCACACCATCGTAGCCTATTTATATATTGGTTAGCAACACAACATGACCGACTATCCCCTTCATCCTTCCATCCACCATCCGTATTTTCCGAATCCAAGGACGGTGTGCTCGTGAAGACGACATCGGAGGAGACCGTTCATGGCGGCGACATCGAGGAAGGAGATTCCTATGCTTCGTCCACCTCTTACCTCGTTTAGGGATGAGGCAGCGGCGGGATCCAGCAGGAGTGACGAGAGGAAGACGACCACGGGAGTACAGACAGGATCAGACCTCCTAGACAAGCTAGGGCAAATCGAAAACCGCTTCATTGCTGTTGCAATTTGCAAGCAAAATAAGTAAATAACTCAAGCAAATGGAGCACCACGAAGGCAGGAAGATGGAACAAGTGGGGCTATATGGCGAATCCGTCGAAATTTTTTGTGGATGTTAAATTATAAAGATGAGATGATTAGCCTTATATAGATGGATTAATTAGATATAAAATATCACAAAGTTAATCAAAACAGTTTGAAAAAATTTCTAAGTATCACTAATAGTTTTTTTAGAAATCATAATAGTTTAATGGCAATATATCAACCGGTACGTACAAAGCTACATGCGGCTAGCTGCTCATAAGATTATCACTCGTTAACAAAACCGTCTTGGAACTCGATACCGCTCAATCTCGAGATAGCGGTTACCGTGTTAACTAAACGGTTACCGAAAAAATTCAATCAAATTTTACATTTTAAAATTTGAATTCAGATCAGTTAGCACAACAAGTTCAAATTAGGTTATCACGATATGTGATTCGGTTACCACAGTACATGCTTCGATTACCTCTTATCTGATACCATCTCGGTAACCACGGGGTACCACAGTATCGGTCAAACAATTTTTCAGTAAAAAACAAAAATGATAAAACCATATAAAAATAATTTTCAAGATAAATAAGAAACTTTTAATATCATAAATTTTATAATTTTACAATAAAACATAAATTATAAAACAATATTTAATTGTCAATTCGAGTATTTCTAATGTATCATCGTTGGCTTTATTAGTTATAAGTAACATTGTATTCATACGTAGACACTACATGTAAGCCACGTGAAACAAGAATATTTACTTTGTACTCCTCCTAACTTTGTCATGTCCAAGCTAAAGTGGTTGGACATTCTTCATATAAAATGGAATAAAATTGAGAATCTTACCACTCGTATACATATCTAGTAGAAGTAGCTTTTAGAACGAGATAAGGATGCAGATAAGGATACCCATAAGTGATATTCATGTATGCTATAGAGTCATAACTAGAGCTATAACTATCCTAGGAGCGTCGAAGGTTTATTGTCGATCGCTAAACTTTATATGCATGTGAATCAACATATCAGTAGCTTCACATCGTATGTGCACACGAATCACCAAACTTTGTATGGATGTGAATCAATATATCAGGAGCTACTACCTTATGTGCATGTGAACCACTAAACTTTGCATGCATACGTATTAACATACCAACAACTACAGATCTTACATATACATGAATCAACTGAATAAATCTTGTGACTCAATAGTGTGTGAGTGTTTATAGATCAATAGACTTGGAATAAATAATAACCACACAACACTCATCGAAAATGATATTTTATTTGATCAAACATATAACATTAATCCAAAAGGTCTACATGCAAAGAATCAAACAATAACAAGCATAAAAGATTAAAAATGAATTATTTTTTGTATTTTATATTTGTGTTCATCTTGTTTGGTTCATAATTTTGTGATAGTTCAATATTTTTGAAAACTAATTTCACCATAAATCATATTAATTTACGTAGTATTTTTAGGATTTTGTTTCCCATTTTTCATTTTTTTCAATTTCAAATTTGAATTTCAAATGAAACCGGTAATCCTGGTTTCCCAATGGTTTTGTTAACCCCGCTGGTTGCTGCACCCACGTACTATTTGTAACCTAGTCATTTCGTAAACAAAAAATAAGCGAATTTTGTGATATTGTCAGCTGTTAGTAAATAGTCATTTCACGAATTTAATTATATTATTGTCAGATGGTAGTAAACGATTATCGATCTAGTGTACAGTACAAAACAAATTTGTTACCGCTATAACCAAATCGAAAACTATTGGCAGACAACTGGTAGCCAGTTTTGCAAACCTTTTGTGGCCCGACAATGGGGCCGTTCTGACGGCTTGGAACGATGACCGTGAGATAACCATCTAACGGTTAACACCGGATTAGCAGATCTGCCTTGCCCACGGCCCGACACGTCCTCCCAAACCACCGTTCATTGGTTTATCACGCCAAGCCAGCCCACAACAAATGGCCACTGAACTACGCTTACTAAAACAGAGAATAAAATGGGTAACCAAAGAAAATATTAGAAGGAAACCGTGTGTCCTTGTCCTCCTCTCTACCGGCCTCCCGGGGTGCGTGAGAACCCCTCCTACTCGTTAAGGACTGGAAATAGCTCCTCTGCGAAAATTTTTTATAATATATGTTTAAAAAAACAAATTTAGTAGTTAAATTTTAAAAATTACAAAATTAGGCTCTCGGTAGATAATCGGCCGAACGAAGTCATGTCAAGCTTCATTCGGCTCTTCATCAGCCGAACGTGGCCACGTCAGCCAGGTTCGACTGATGAATAGCCGAACGAAATCCAACGACTACTCTGGTCAACGCTAATGGATCGCACAATGGCTATTTCGGCCAAACTATGCCACATCAGCCTCATTCCACCGATAAAAGGCCATCCTGGCCTGGCCCTATAAAAAGGGTCTGAATGCCCCCATCCCCCATCCCCACGCTCGCGTTGCCTCACCATTCATCCCTAAGGTAATTTTTTCTTCCTCTTTTTTATATTCAGTTTTAAATATTTTAATAGTAGTTTATGACTAATTTAGTAGTAGTTCAATAGTAGTTTAGGAGTAATTTAATAGTAGTTTAGGAGTAGTTCAATAGTAGTTTAGTTGTATTTTAGAAGTAATTTAGTAGTAGTTTACAAGTAATTTAGGAGTAATGTATTATTTTAGACCACCCTAATGAGTATCCATATACTTTTGAGATAATTTAGGATTATTTTAGAGATAATTTATAGCTGTTTTACACATGTTTTAGAGATAATTATGGCATAATGTACATGTTAAATAAACAAAGTCATTCATTATTCATAGCTTTGTTTTGTTTGCTAGGTTATCTGGTTGACGCAAGACCTGACTTCATCCGCTTCTAGGTATTTGCATGTATTTTATTTTAGTTTGTTATTTATTTATTGTGCGATAATTTCAACAAGATTACTATACTATGAAAAGCTTGATGATGTGGAGTCAATGTTGAATATTTGTTTGTTTTAGTCATATTGTTTGGTACTTTACTTTAGGATAGAACTTAATTGTGGTGTGAACTTAATGTTTTTTTTCAGGCATTACGGATAGAACATCATTTAGGATTTACTATCGAGATGGTCAAGTAGTTATTGGTCATGACGGTGCTGATCTTAGTAGTATTCAATGTACTAAGAATAATTTAAGTCAGGTGGATGAACGTGGCATTGACAATATTAAGAAGTGGATGTATCATATTTTTTGATTAGATATGGAGTAGTGGGATTTGCATCTGTATGCCCGATGTAGCTATGTGCCCGAAGAGTATTTTTGAGAGATGGCTCCTATTACCTTGAGCAGCATGTGGAGGATTTTACTAGTCTACTTCACTCCTCGTGTCCTTCCAACTCTAGACCCAGCACTAGATCAAGTTGCTGAGTTAGGCGTACAATTAGAGGTTAGCTAAAGTAGCCAAATCCATGAGGATATCCCCGAGGCGGATGCAATATCTCCAACCCCAACTATTCAACGGGTTGCTGGAGGGCAAGCTGATGAAGGGGGGGAAATAGAGGATATGGTTGAGTTGCTTGAGAGAGAGGACCAATATTTCGAGGATGTTGTGAAACAGGGTGGAGATGAGAACTCCGATGCAGAAGACCAAGCAATAGATAGAGGAGTACACACGGAGGAAAGAAGAGCATCGTCTTAAGGTGGAGCATGCTAGTTTAAGTTCGACAACAAATCCTCTAGGAATTCCTAAGTGGGAGCAACAACCTATATGTGCATGTGACAATCGTTGCATTATACGAACATCTTTCGGAGGCGATTTAAAGGGAAATGAGAGAATCTGTGTGTCCCAGCCTATATAGACACGTCATGGTAAGTGATGACTTGAATTAAATTCATATATTTTTTAACACAATACTAAACTCACTATTTATTGTGGCAGCAAAATATTAGGAGTTGTTCATTCCGTCTCCTAAGTATGAGGATGATTCTATCATAGAGGAAGAAAGTCACTTGGAGTATGAAACTAGAAGGCGGGAAGCTGATGAGCGAGCGAGGACTACAAGATAGAGTGAAGAGGACATGTAACAGAGGGAAAAATAGACAACGCCATCTTAGATTCTGAGAGGAACGAAGACGTTCTAGGGAAGATAGACAACAAAAAAATCAGTAGGACGGTAGGTCCACAAGACTTGTAATGTAATGAACTATTTATTATACATAGTTTCTATTGTTCTTTATCAAACATCTTTGAATATTGTATTGTGTGCATTGCAACTATTTGCTCATAATTATGTTGTTTTATGCATTTATTCGAGGAAAAACATCTACGCGCAATTTTATTATAAAACTCGTAGAACCACAAAGTAAAAAATACATAATAATTATTTAATAGTCCAACACAAACAACACATAACAAGGTACACGACATAACACGGTACAATACATTACAATTGATAAATACAAACTACACTAGGTGACTACTGAGTGTAGCGAGGGTACCTTCCCTTCCTTATGGTCTCTGATCCTGCTTCATACGCACGACAAGCCCTCTCACACTTCCTCTCTCTATCAGCCTTGCACTCTTCTTTTGTCTTGCGCTCCGCCTTCTCCCTCCTCCTCTGTTCTTCCTCACGCTCCTCCTCCCGCTGGCATCTCATCTCAAAGAGATCCCTATTGAACGCTTTGTGCATCATAAGAGAGGCCTAGTCATACGGATCCACCTTTTTGTCGATCAATTCAACAAAGTCACATAACGAAGGTGGCGGCGATGGAGGAGTTACCAATACGTAGAAATATTAATAGACATATTGTAAGTGATTGATTTGAGAAGAATATATGAATGAACTAAACAAAAAGTTATTAATACTGATTTGTTTGCACGTGGTCCACGCTTTGGTTTTGGCTTGAGTCTAAGAGTGGTTGGCACACTTCCAATACTTCATATCATATGTGGGGTCATCCATATTTCTCCAGAATTTACATGTGTTTCCACAGAAACACATTAGGGGTTCGACAACATCCAACAGACAATGATGAGGATCGTAACCATGAGTCGATATATCCCTTTTCACCATCTACCATAGTATGTCAACATAAATTCAGTATATTCATAATATGTTTATATTTTCACTAAACACACAAAAATTACTCTAATCGGTCACTAAAAAAAGAGGGATGAGAGACTTACTTGGGAGAAGTAGGTAGCTAGGGGACTCGGGATGTGCTGGACAAGTGTAGCGGCCTAGCGGGTGTGCTGAGAAGGGCCCCCTATTTATGGAGTCAGGTTCGACGCTTGATCGGCCAAACCAAGCCACGTCAGCCCGGTTCGATCGGTTATCGATCGAATGAGGTTGATGTGGCCTAGTTCGACCGAAATAGCCGTTGCGCGACCCGTTTGCGCTGACTGGACTAATAGTTGGACTTCGTTCGGTCGTTCATCGGTCGAACTTGGCTGACGTGGCCACGTTCGGTTGATGAACAACCAAACGAAGCCTGACATGGCTTCGTTCTGCCGATGATCTACCGACAGGAGCCTAATTTTACATTTTTTGAAATTTTTCTATCAGATTTGAATTTTTAAAAAAGTATTATAATAAAAAATTCACTCCTTTGCATTAGTTCATGCAAATATAGATAAGAATAGAAAATAAGTACCGACTTTTTTCCACTGTTAGATTTAAAACAGGAAGTTTAAATTAAAATCTACATTATTTGATCATACATTATAAAAATAATATTACATCCGTTGTAAAGTAATCAAAATTTGTCTTAAAATAAGTTCTAATCTAAGTAGTGTACGTCCTATCAATAACTTGAATTCAAATTTCTTCACATCTTACCCCTAACCACTCTCACTTTCAATTGCTCATCATTTAATGATGGACATTTTGGTCAATTTACTTTCCTGTTAATTTGACTTTTAAATGTTAGATAAACACTTACTTACGGAGGGGTACAATATTTTTCCTACCATAAAAAACATTGCTACACTACAATATTTGATAATACATTATACAATTCTACAATATTTTTTGCTATAATAAAATAACATTCTTGCTACGGTATTTTTTCCATAGTTTACTGTATTTATTTATCATACAGTGGCTCTCTGCGTTACCACCCGTATCCTCTACTACTGCCAAAACCACATCCACTGCAAGTCTGCATTCGCATTCGCGAGCCAACCCGACGCGGCGCCGGTAGCAGCAAAGCGAGCACGCACACGCACCGAAACTTCCGATCGGTCGATCGGTCGATCGGTCTCCCGGAGGTAAAATGGTAAATTCGCAGAGAGCCGCAGGGTCAAGATGGGAAACCCGCAGCGCAGGTAAGAAAAGCTCACCGTCACCGCTGACAAAAGCGAAATCGAGAGAGAAAAGAAGGGAGACATGGGAGGCGATCAGGTCGGGGAAGCCAAGTAGTTGCTCAGCTCAGCCTCTGTAGCTGCCGCAGCAGCCGCAGTGGTAGTACAGAATTTTACAGATCAACAAAGCCGAGAGACGCGTCGAGGCGTCGAGCAGAGGGGGACGAGGGAGAGGTGCAGGACAGGAGGCCCCAACGATCCGGAAGGGACGGACCATGAGGATCCGGAAGCGCACGCCGGCCAGGGCCGCCTTGCCGGGACCGACGCTGCTGCCGCCGCCGCCGCCCCCGCCCCCATGCCTGCTGCTGCAGCCGAAGGTAAGGTGTTGTCTCTGACCTGTTCTTGCGTTGGGAGTTGGGACCTTGCGCCGCGTTTCCGTCCCGGTATCCCGATTGGATTGGGTAATCGCGCAAATGGGGTGCGTGGCGGAGCCGATCGATCCTCACAAGTATTTGTGCAGGGGAAGCCCGGCGTCCAGGGCGAGGAGGACGAGGAGAAGGCGAGTCTGGTCGTCGGAGGCCGGGAAGAAGACCTAGTCCTAGTCGCCTCCAGGAACAGGTGCGCATGTGACAAAAGCCACAAAACCCTCCTCTGCTATGCTCTTCTCCGTTTTGGGTGTAGCCGCCTCGGCTAAATTTTTTTGTCTTTCCCCTGCTCCTGCAGCCTGCGCAGCGCAATGGACAAGCCGAAGCCACAGGACGCCGCCGCCGCCGACGTCAACAGGTGCAGCCGGAACGACGGGAAGCGGTGGCGCTGCAAGAGCGCGGCCGTGCCAGGGTACGTGTTCTGCGAGCAGCACATCGCGTGGTCCACACGCAAGCGCAAGCCCAGGTCCAAGACGAGTCAGTCCACCATCAAGGCTCCCACCAAGGAGGAGCCCGCGGCGGTAGAGGATGGCGACGACGACGACACCGCGGAGGAAGAGGAGGCCAAAAACCGGGATGATCCTGCGCCGGCGGCGGCGAACCTCCGGTACAACGGTGACGGCAGTGACGACGACGACGGATTTTACTACTATGGCGGGTTCCAGCCCGGCAGCAGGAAGCGAGCGAAGAGCAGCGGCGCCGCCCCGGAGTGAAGTGCGCGCGGAGGTGCTCTGTTTCAGGCTGCCGGCTACACGTTTTACAGCATTGATTCTTTATACTTCATTAGTTCATAGCTGCTTTTGCAACTTTGCATTGCGTCGATCGATCGATCTCAGTTTCGAAGCCTATGCTAGCACACAAAAAGCAGAGCTCGTTGTAGCTAACCGCCGAGAATTCAGACTTGAGAGGCAAATGCCCTGAAACCTTTTGGGTGAAAATCTAGGACCAAATGCAGAGTTTGGAAAGATGAATTGTTCAGGCGGAAGTAAGTGATCTCGGTTTAGAATTGCTTCTCTTTCGGACAGTTCTTCCTGCACCGTAAAATAACTAGTTTTTCTCCTTCATCACTGATCATAACTTGTGTTTGTGAGGCATGTCCCATCGATTTTCCCTCCCATGGTGTGGTGTGCGTATGCAGTCTGGGGAAAACCGGAAAATATGAACGGAACAATGGTTGGGTGCATTCGTGGCGTGGACGGGTGCCGGATCCATCCCCATCCATCAGAATTCAACACGGAGTGACAGCTGCTCGCACCGTCCGTGACTTGTTCATGCTACAATTGAGGGCTAATCTGCTGTCAGTTCTGATCCTGACCAGCTAAACATCGCCTGGAAGGCTGGAATTGTCGAGATTCTAGCAAACTTGGAGATGCTCCATACGTGTGACACTTGCAGTTCCTGAGGTAGGCCCGGGCATTCCGTGATAGTGGTGGTCACCGGTCAGGTGTCTAGGGGCGCTTTGCCGCGCATCACCAGACTCACGCCGTCACGCGCGCTGCCCAGAGAAAGCACTCGCCACCGAGCCCCTCGTTGGCCGCGCGCCTTAGGCACCAGCCACAGCAGCGCGGGGTGTGTGGACTGGTGGCGTCGGCCGCGCAGCTCGATCGATCGACGACAGCCGATCGTGCGCGCGGCAACGTCTTTTACGCGCCGAACCCAATCACTTCCGCTGGCTGCTCGCGACCGAGGGGATGGCCGATCGGTCGCTATGTATGCCGTCGCAGTTGATCGGTGCGCCACCGCGGTCGCTTGAATTGACAGCCGTCTAGTTCGGATTCGTTCGACCATGCAGGGGAGGGGCCTGGCAGGTCGTGCACGCTACTAGCTGGCCAACCCTTTGCTAACCGACGAAAATTTGACCTTAACCTCTCCCTATAACTATACCGGCTATACCACGTGGGATAATTAGTTGATGACGTGTTCACGTATACGCAGGAGCGTGCTTTGCTTGAGAACAGTCTCAATCCATACACGCCATCCGATTTGAGATCCTCCGAGAGAAGTCAACCTCTCCGCGCCGATTTCAATTGGACGGGCGTGCGAGGGGGGTTTCACACCGGTGAGACCCACTTCGCAGGAAGCTTAGAAGAGAAGGAGGTTTCGCACCGTCCGATCAAGATCGGACGGCTCAACCGCTCCCCGCCATCCAACGTGAATTTAAATGATATAGAGCTTCGTCTGACAGTATGGAGGTGAGTTTCACCCTATGCAAAGTCTCCTAGTACCATCATATCTCAGTCGGCAAACAACAGAGAATTTCAATTCAACGGTTACGTGCATATCAACCCGTTTGTTTGCCTCCAAAACGGTGCCCGTACGAGCGCCATGAAGAAACATGACGTACGTACTCGAACAAGTCTAAACATGACGTAATTGCCCGGCCCGTTTGAAGCGGAAAAGTTTCATAGGAATTCGACGGAAATAGTTCGATTCTCACAGGAAAACGAGGAAAATTCCTGAATTACGGAGCCCAAACAAAGTAACAAGGCACTACTGGAACAGTAAAAAGCTACAAAACACACGGTTTGACGCAGTTTGTACAACATGGCGGCAACAAAACCGAGATGAACCAAGTTAAGTTATTAACCCGAGCCTAGCTAGCTTCTTCTAGCTTAATTCTTCCTCTAGCACGTAAGCGCGCGCTTGTTGCTCACATCAGGGACTTGAGCGACCGGGCCTTCACAGGCTTCCTCCACCTCTTCCGCACCTGGCTCTTTTTCCTGGTGTCACCGATGATACCGGCACGGAGTCCACCATTGCCACCGTTGATGCGCGCATCGTCACTGCTCTCCTCGTCGCCTCCCGCAATTCCAGCAATGCCGTCGGAGTCGGAGCTTGACAAGTCGTCCCGAGCTGCTGCCACCACCATGGCCAGCGGCTGATGATCGGAATCATCCTCACGCCGAGGTTTCCCTGTACTGGGAGCAGCGTCGTTCTCCGGCAGCTGCTCTTCTTCTTGTTCCACATGTGTAGATTCCTGCATGTTGCTGCTTCTGCAGTGCCGCTTGGTGCGGAACGGGCCGAAGCCGGTGTAGTAGTAGAACCCCTCGCCTGCATCGCCCACCTTCTTCTTTCGTGACTTGGAGCTGGCGGATGGCTTCGAGCTGGGCTTGGAGGGAGCCGGCCACGGCGGTGAATATGCCGGTGGAGTTGGCGCGGCCTCGGAGGGGCACTCGTAGAGAGGGTTGTAGTACGAGCGCTTCTGCTCGAAATGGTAGTCGCAGAGTGAGTTGGGCTGGCTCACTCGGCGCTGGCAGTGCCACCTCTTCCCGTCGTTCTTCTTGCATGTCCAGACTTGTGCCTCACCGGTGGAGGCAACGACGGCGGCAGACTCGGCCGCAACCTCCTCTTTCTTAGTTTTTACCCTCTTCTTAAGCTCGCTCTCCTCCTCCCCTTCCTTCTCCACCTCTTTCTTCTTGGCCGGCGGCTTCTTCACCATCCTCTTCGTAGCCTTCTGCTTCCGTGGCTTGGCGCTGAACTCGTCGCCAGCGGCTAGCCCCTCCTCCGCCTTGCCGGTGGTCGGCCCGCTGCTGCTGGTCGGGAAGAGCCAGCTAGCCCGGCAGGCGACATGGACGAAGAACTTGTCGACGAGGTCCCCCTCCTAATCAATCGGAACAGATTAATCAAAGCAGCAACACGTGCAGATGCTTTCTTAGCTACCTACTGTGAGGAAATGGGGGAGTGGATCTAGGGTTCGACCCGGCGCCATTCCCACGATTCCAACCCTAGCCGCGGCGCCGCCAGCAAATTACCACGACCCAGGGGTAGCTAACGTGCCATCGGCCTCGATCAGGCCGGCTCCGGTCACCGGAACCACCCCCTGCCCACGCATTGGAAACCGCAGAAGAACCCTAGCGGCATGCACGAACCAGACACGCGAGCCGCGAGAACCCAACAAAACCTCCCCAAAACCGACGAGCTAGGGCCGCGCAGGCGCTGCAGAGGAAGGCGGAGCGGGATAGCGGGAGCGGAGAATGTAGGAGAGGAGGGGAATGAGGCGGGAGGCTGACCTGGGGATCGGAAAGGTCGAGCTCGCCGATGAGGTCCCACGGCGAGCGGCTGAGCTCACAGGGCTCCGCGGAGGCAGTCGCGGACCCGAAGCAGACACCCCCTCCGCGGGATTCGGTGGCCCCAACCGGGTACGGGGGCGGCAGCGGCGGCGGCGGCGTGGTCGTCGTCGTCAGCGGGAGCGGGAGCTCGAATCCGGGGGCCGCAGGTGGCACGGGCGGCGCGGGGGAGAAGTAGGAGGCGCCGAGAAGGCGGGAGGCGCACTTGCGGATCCGCATGGGCGCGCCGCGTGGGGAGGGATCTGCGGCTGCGCCGGGCTGCCGCTCGCTAGGGTTTGGGATTTGGGGTAGAGGAGGGAGGCACGAATGCTGGAGTGGAGGAGGAGATGGGTGCGGGCGAGTCGTGGGGTTTGGCTTTGCCTGCTACCACTACTAATATTTCGCCCTCTCCGTTGCTTTCCTCTCTTTTGTTTTTCTCGCCTCGCGTCGCGTCGCCAGAATTTCTCTTGCCGCGCGCTGGCTGAATTCGATAGCGCTTTCCCGGGGCGAATTTATAGTGTTGCGGGAAGTGGGTCCGTTCTGTCAGTGAGCCGGAAGAGCACCCCGCTGTTAACGGGGCTAATGTGTTTTTGGTTAGGTTTAAGTGTTTAACCGCCTGCTCAGATTAAGTGTTACCACGTACTGTGCCGTGATGTTCAGCGTGGATCTACTCTGATGCGTTAACATGTGCAAAACATCGTATGGGAGCTTATGAAAAAACCCTAGGAAAATTTCCCCAGATTTTTCATGTGACATATATATTATTCACTTGAAAAAATCCCCTGAACTGAATAGTTTCTCACTGCTGTATAAAAACCAACATAAACATCTAGTGAACAATAGAAAATTCAGAAAAAAATGAAAAACGCAGATAATTAATAAAAATATAAAAAATATCACATGATAATGGCTGTGGGATTTTATTGATGAATTAGTTCAATTGTTCACAGGAAGCAAATCTATAGGTTTAGTCTGATCATGGAACAACATAGCAAAATCAATTAGATGGATGGAATTAATATCAGTTGCAAAGAAACAGAAACTCTGGCACATTTCACCTTCTTTTCTAAATATGTGGATGTAATCTAACTTGAAAATTCCAAAATTTCTGGCACAGTTCCTCGGTGATAAAAAAGGGAACTTTTTCTCAACTGGTTCAGTACTCTCGAACGGTTGGAAGTTGAAACAGAGTAAAATAAAAAAAAGGAGTATCCTGCTCCCCTAATATTGTTAAAATATGGCAATAAAAAACATTCAAATTATGGGTACAATTTCATCACCTTATACGAAACTAAAAATTAGCTACACGACCTAAATGCTGGAAACTGTACTCACAGCTCATTTACCACAAACATTCAACCAGCAGAGTAAAAAGCAAATAGCCAGACGACCAGATTTCGAGAGCAAGATAAGAAATGTAATAAAATCTTGTTTTTCTTTCCATAGCAGAGACCATAACCCGTCTCCAAATGAGAAAATTGATAATTTATCACTACCAAGATGACCAATATCATTCGGGCATAATGCTAAAAAATGAATTTACTTTTGGTAGTGGTAAATTATCAAATCTTTCCTTCTTTCCTTCAAAATCTGACATAGATAAAGTAGTAGCAGGTACCGATGAACCGATCAACGTCAGTTCCCTTCTCTAATCTTTGTCTTCACAAACGGGTAGTGCTGCATATTTCCTAGGGCAAAATAACAACGTCCAGCACACAATTCAGAAATGGCGAAATAATAGATGAGCGCTATATCTGATTATGAAACACCTAACTAATCTGTAGAAATATGATAGAAGTATTTTTACTAATGATTGGCGGCCACGGTATAAATCCTGATAAGGTAGTTTACAATTGTCTTATTGTTGGTATTTTACTTAACAGTCCATCTACAGGGTACCTTAGATGGTATTTGAAATGATAGGGAAATGTTGTATTCTTAAGCTATAAGGTTGACTCAAGGGAATAAATGTCAAGAGTTTTAGATAGGTCTAACTCTGAAGGCTATGCAAGCATGAAACTGAAAGCATGAGTCCGTAGGGTGTCTCGTTCTTTTATATAGTCAAGGGGCAACCTGTTCAGAATTAAGTCTCTTATCCAAGTCAATTTCCTAGATATAAGGAATTATATATCAGACTTTGGTTTATTTATTATTTACAAGGATATATATATATATCTTTAATATCAAATCTTGGGGTTCTGTTTCTAGGTATAGCACCAAGATTCTTTATCGGATTCAAACTCCTATTCATGTGTTCATAGGCTATACCGGACTCTCTAAGAGCATCTCCAAGAGAAACTCTAAAGATATTTCTTTTCTAAATTTTAGAGATTATAATAAAAAATAGATCTAATAGATACTCTAAAAGACCCCTAAAAATGAGGTGATCCCTAAATCATCCTTCATCCCTCCCTGCTTGTAGGAAGTGACTCTCATTCCCTATTCAAGTTGGTCCCACCTATCGGTGATATAAGAGATTCAAATAAAATAAGAGATGATATATTTAATAAGTATGGTCTACCTGTCAATGATACAAGAGTAAAATGTAGGGAATATGATATTGGAATTCTGTTGGAGAGTAATATGATTTAGAGATTAAATTTTATTAGGATGACTCTGAGATTTTAGAGAACAAAAAATAGCAATTCTCTTGAAGATGCTCTCAAGCTGGCTAGGTCAACTCTTGGTCCAGACGGATCAAGCTCATCTTGGGTACCCAAAAGTCATATCCTTGATAATAACCCTGAGCTTTTCATAGCTTAGCTTAAGTATTTGCCTTAGATCAAGATAGGTGGAGATCTTTGTCTTCAAACCTTTTGTACTCGGCTTGTCAAACTTGAAAGCTTGTTGAAAAACCATCTTCTTATATGTGTGTGGTGCACTCAGTAGGTGCACCCAGACAATGTAGTCTCGAGTTTTCAATCAAATAGAATATTTGGCTCTATGGTCAATATGTACACATCAACTTCAAAAAACTTCATTTGGTCGGGCGAAGCTGCAATTAGGATCCCCGAGCAGTCGCTCGACCTAGGTGTGTGAGCGCTCAATGGTCAGGTGATGACATGGTGAGGCAAAGCATAGCCAAGCCCTTGAGTGTAGATTCATCTTCCTTGGCCTAGAGCCCAATTGACGTGATTAATGCCCTATCACTAGAGTTGAGGCAAAGATCCTTTAGACACAAATCCCAACGTGTAACATGTCATGGGCATAGCATTAGAAGGCACTTGAGCATTCATTGGATGTGTGGCCATTGTTTAGGCCATATGAAGAGGTGTAGCTATCCCATCAGCTCGGCCCATGCACGCGACACGATGAGAGTAAAGTTAGTTCCACGACTAGGCATGGCTGACGTCACGGTGAGAAATCTTAACAGTATATAAATTATTTTGTCTTAGTCTTCTTCTTCGCGCCTTCATTTCAAAATTTGCCTTCTAGATTTCAACTCCCCTTGAGCACTTTGTCTTTCTTTAGTCTCCGACCATACTCTTGGATCCTTGACGCTTGGGTCACTAGGTTAATTGTGTTATCTACTATAGAAAATCTCATCGCATGTTCTCATTGAAGTTGATGACACTAGAGAAGCTAGTACGAAGTGTTGAGTGGGTGAAATCCACCTTGACGAAGAAGGGGACCGAGGCATCGGAGAAGGAGGGCTTCTTGGAAACCTATCCTTGCTGCCATGGCATGTAGTAGCGAGCGAGGAGTTCCTAACGCCCGAGACCAGTGAGATCGTGGTGTTCGAGCCCTTCATCCTACACGGCCTCAGACTCTCGATGCACCCCTTTCTCTGTGCCCTCCTCAACTACTACGATATCTCCTTGATTCATCTCAATCTCAAATATATCCATCACATCTCCATCTTCATCAACCTTTGCGAGGCTTTTCTAGGGATCGATCCCCATTGAAACATATTCCACCATTTCTTCTAGTTGAAGCAAAATAGGAAGAAGTGGTTGATGGCACTAGATTGCAGCTCCAGGACGCTAAGGCCAAGGATTACATGATGGTTCCACTAACCTCTTTGAACAAGGGATGACATAATAGTTGTTATATATCATGAACAATGAGCTAGCCCTACTAAAGGAGATCGACCGGTGCTCGGTCCTATCTGAGCACTGGTTGAGTTTCTACCTAGACTCCAAGTGAGACTAGGTAGATGATTTTGTGGTACGGGTGGTAGGGCTCCGCGACCAAGGTCTGATAGTAGTGGTCAGTGTGGCATGCTTCTTATCATAGTGGGTGCTCTTGTTGAAGAGGCGGGTGAACGCCTCCTATGAGTTCATGACGAAGGCCAACCTGAGTGAGGAGTCATTGAACCCATTGCGAAAGCATGAGATTGAGAAGTTGCTTAAACAGTTTTTCAATGGCCAGCAATCCTTCACTAAGTGACCATTCCCAAGCTCCTATAGCCTAGCGTGCCTACTATAGATGCTTTCTAAGCTCTAAGGTTGACTAAAGAGAATAAGAGCCAAGAGTTTTAAACAGGTTTGGGCTTCCCGAAGAATAATAACCATACATCATGTGTGTTTATGGATTTGTAGATTGGATGTATGATGAACAACTATAGTCATGGGATGAGCCGTACAGAACTATGACTCTTACTCAAGTTGGTTTCCTATATATCATAAATTATGTACCAGACTCTAGTCTATTTCTTATTTATAAGGATATTTATACATCTTTATCTTTAATATCAAATTCCATGGTTCAATTTCTAGATATGGTGCAAAACTTTGTTATCGGATTCAAACTCCTATCTGGACTCCAAAGCTAGCTAGACCCACTTTTGGTCCGGACTAATAAAGCCTATCTTAGGATACCGAGAGTCATATCCCTGACACTTATGATCTAATACTGGGGTACAATCATTTTGTCAAAGCCACAAGTGCCAACGGATTTATGATGGACTATCTCTTATCTAAAAATGTCAATATGATCATTTCCTTATGTTGTTATAGAAGCTTCACATAAACCTAATGAGGCAACAAGATATATTATTCATATAGGAGTTGTTGGATATTGCATGAGATATATTGATAGTGCCTATCAAGTTGTCATGCAATATATCAACCAGTATCATGTAAATCAAAACTACACTGAAATATAATCATTTGCAAAATATCTATCAGCAATACAGAGTTCATGCAAGAGCGGGATCATGTATTTGCATCACTCTACAAAGTTGAGGGAAAAGAGGTTCAGAGAGATGGATTGGCTCACCAAACCTAGTTGGCTGGCTTTCTTAACTCGATGACTCATGACTATGACGATGCCAAAAGCATGAGCTAACACACGTCACCGGTGTTGTGGTCGATGATGCCAAAATCCTGATGATTAAGATTATAATGTTGTTATGCAGCAACATAGGTACCATGGAACACAAGAAATAAGATGCAACAACGTAGGTACCTTCAACGGAGGTGTATCGAGGTTGGCAAATGGAGGATCCACAATTTCGTAGATGGAGGAAAAGGAAACCCTAGGCGTTGTGGTTATCAGATCGGAGAGAAATCATGGTAGCATGGGCTTATGAGGCATGCCTAAAACTAGAGGAGACGACGGAGGAGGCGCAGATGACTAGAAGAGGTGTTGAAGGAGGTGCCACCACCCGCCGCCATGAGTGAGAGAGAGACGGGGGAGAAAGAGAAAGAGAGAGACAATGGGAGTAGACGTGGGCCGTTTCCCTATGGAATCACCGTGGATTAGGCCGGTACTTCTTCTCTAGGTGGGTTTCCAAATGCATATGTAAATTGCTCTATGGATTTTTCCTATGTGGGCTGAATTTTCGAGAAATGGGTTAGAATTCTGATCTACAAAAAGAGATCCAAAAGTTTTTGCTCGATTTCTTCAATTATGTTCTCTTAGCCATATATACAATGTGTAAAGAGAATATGGCTATTTGACTATCTTATCGATGATAAACTCAGGTTTAGACTTCTCTATATAAAGTAATACTTATATGTTGCTTGTTTATTTATTGATATAGTTGGTAAGAGAAAAATAGCATTTGTAAGAGGTTAGTGTGTATGAGCTTGATTGCTAGATCGTAAATCTATGTGTTTATACTTGATTCGACAATATTGATATATATTTTACGACTATGATTTACAATAATTTAGTATGTTAAGATATATTCTAAATATATAGAAGAGTTATTTTTCGATATACTACTAAAATGGCAACGATATTGTTGGGGAAAATAATCCCGTCAGCATAAGTAATTGAAGCAAGGACTCCAAAGATGGTTTCAGAGTCTGTGCGTGTGAAGCCTTACGGTGCTGCTACGATGCTCCGGAGAAGAGACTTCGAAGCACGTGGTGCCCCCTCCCTAAGCGAAGACCCTTAGAGAGATTCGAAGCCCTCACTGGCACCTCGATGCCGACCGTAACAGATGTCTTCCATGAGGCCTCTCGGGACTCCGCCTCGAAGGGGCGTTGCCAAATGGGGCATGATGATTATAGTACCAAGCGCTGTCTGTTGGACAAGATGTTCTCTTTATGAAAACGTCATGTCATGAAGAGGATCCCATTTGGTCAAGACGTGCGCCATCGCTCAGATGGGACATTTGCCTTATCCGAGCATCTACATGAGTTTGTACTATCATACCCCTACGGGGTCCGGTGAATAGAGTCCATTATGACGGTTGTAACTAGAGGGTAAAGGGGCATTTTCCTTGTAGATCTCTCCCTATAAATACCCCCCTTCTTCCACTGTAATGAGGAGTCAGACTCAAGCAATCACAGACTTAGAGCCTCGCCAGAGTTATTATCCAATTCAGAGGCTCTGTTTGGACTCAATACAATTCTCTTAGCTAAGTGTTGTTCTTCAAGTTATTCAAACATGTTAGCGTAATGTTTTATGCCAACAGTTGGCGCCGTCCGTGGGGATCCTAGTACCAAAAGCTAGCATATCTTCCACCTAAAGCGTGGGCCAAGGAGTTGTTGGCCTTCTCCCATCCAGAGACCTCCTCCCGACCTCGACAACACTCCAGATGGACTTCGACCGGTCACAGGTCCCAGAGACGCACTCAGGACTCAGGAGAAAGCAGGAGCCCAAGCGACGCTATGGTTGCTAAGAATGCCCAACTCAGGGTCGAGCTGATGAGGTGGCGGCAAGAGGCCGCGAACTAGCTCCCTACTCAGGGCAGTCTGGCAAGGCTACCAGCTCCTAGTGAAGTTGTCGTGGTAAGTGACGCCTAGGACCTAGAAGCGCGAAGGGGCGAGCAGAACGCTTCCTTCGACAAGGAATCCCTACTGCACCCAGATTTGCAGAGGGTGTGTTTCGACTCTATGTTTCGAGCGGCCAAGATCCCCAAGTACTCCAGAGATACTGACCCTAGTGACTTCTCCTGATCATACGCCTTGGCAATAGAGGCTTGCAGAGGGGTGTGCGATACAATGGCCAAGTGCTTCCTCCTTGCACTCAAAGGCATCGCGCTCCAATGGTTCTGGTCATTGAATCCAGGATCCATAAAATCATGGGAGCAACTAAAGAAGAAGTTTGTCAACAACTTCCAAGGGACCTTCATAGCTCTGATGTCCACAGGGAGCCTGTTCCAAGTAAAGCAGTAGCCCGGGGAGACGATTCGCTAGTACTCTTAATGCTTCACTCACACCAAGTCCCAGATCAAGGGACTGTCTACCTCCTCTATCGTCGACGCTGCTCGCGAAGGCGTCACCAACCCCGACCTCCTCAACAAGGTCCACCGAAAGCCCATCTCCTTGGTGGATCAATTGATGACGTACTTCAAGGAGTATTCCATATCTGAGGAGGGACAACTTCAAAGAAACGCGATGGTCGCCCTAGCACGGGCTCTAGAAGTCAAAGTCCTTGAAGCAGGAAGTCGTAGCCCTCCCCGAGCCACACCGACGGAGCATCGGCACTCAGCAGCATGACTCCCGGAGAAGTCAGAAGCACTACCGGTCAAAGGTGCTGAACATCGCCTCCCCGCCTTGAAGCCTCCCAAATAACAGCACAATCCAAGCGGAGGCTGAGCCAGTAGCTCAAAACCCCCGGTGAGAGCCCTAGTGGGAGACCAGACCTTCCACTATAATGTCCACGAAGAGAATCGGAGCCACAACACCAATTCTTGTAAGTCCATTTTGGCTCTACGGAGTGACTACCTCGAGCGAAGCGCCAGTCATAGGTCCACTGACAGAGCATCGCCAGTCGTCTGCTCCGAGCCAGTCTAGGTGGTCGGGCGGACCGAGGAGCGCGAAGCTCCTATGTACCCTCCGGTGCCAAGCATATTACCAGCCCCAAGGACGAAGAAGGCCCCGGCCGAGGAAAGCACATAGTACTTCCCATCACTGAAGGTGGTGCCATGGGTAGCATGTCAAAGCGACAACGTAGGGAGTATGTCCGTGAGGTGAGGCACATCGGGACCTCGGCATCTGCCTCGGCCATGCCCGAGTGGTCACATGTGCCCATCTCCTTCGCATCCGACGATTCCTTTGGCATCAAGTTCCCGCACGCTGACCCCCTTGTCATCATCGCCAACATCACCATCATAGAGGTTCATCGCATGCTGGTCGAGGGAGGGATCTCCGTCGATATCATCTTCATGCAGGCATTTGACCAACTCTGCATTTCAAGAATACACCTGCTCCCAGTGGCCTGGCCACTGTCAGGCTTCGTCAGACCATCCCTCGATGCTCTCGACCAGAAAGGCCTCGAAGTTACTTTTGGCAAAGGCCCCCTGGCTCGGTCGGAAGAAGTCATCTTCGATGCCTCGTATGCCTACAACACCATCTTCAGCAGGGCATGCTAAACCAATTCGGGGCAATTGCACACCACAACTACCTCTGCTTAAAAATGTCCACGTAAGGAGGGGTGCTCATCGTCCTCGGTGATCAAGCGGGAGCACGAAGAGTGGAATACAGCCACACTGCCTCGCTTGAGGCACGTGAAGTCAACAGTGTGTGAGAGCACCTAGAGGACTTGCAACCTATCCCAAACCCCGTAAGAGGACCAACCGTCAAGCCTCGCCCCAAGGGAGAAATAATCATGAAGATCATCGCCAAAGAGGGGAGGGAGTACCCCATCCAGTTCAGTGGAGGGCTAGCTCCTGAAGTCATGGCCTCGCTGGAGGAAGTAGTCTGAGACAACCTGGATGTCTTCGCATGGTCAGACAAAGACATTCGAGGGGTGGACCGGAGTATCATCGAGCACTCCTAGCTGGTGAGCCCAAAGTCTTGGACCATGCACTAGGGGTTGCAGAAGTTGTCCACGAAAAGAGTTGACCTCGCCAATACGGAGGTAGAGAAACTGCTCCGAGCAGGGGTTATCAGAGAGATAAGCCATATGGAGTGGCTATCGAACCCAAACTTCATCAAGAAGAAAAAGTCTGGTAAATGGTGCATGTGTATTGATTTCACCTCTTTGAATAAAGCATGCCCCCATGACTCGTACCACATGCTTCGCATTGATCAATTGGTCGATTCCACGGTCGGCTCTAAGCTCCTTAGCTTCCTTGACACATACTCCGGGTACCACCAAATATGGTTGAAGCGAGATGACGAAGCCAATACTAGTTTTGTTACTCTGTTTGGAGTCTTCTACTATGTAAGAATGGCCTTTGGCTTGAGAAACACCAAGGTGTCTTTTTCTAGGCTAATTGCTAAGGCCTTGGGCCATCAGATAGGTCGTAATGTCGAAGCCTACATGGACGACATTGTAATCAAAAGTGTAAAAAAGCACCAGCATAGTCTAGACATAGCGGAAACATTTGAAAGTCTCCGGGCATGCGAAGTCCACCTAAACCCTGAAAAATGTGTCTTCGAGACACATGTCGGTAAACTATTAGGGTATATAGTTTTGAGTCGAGGGATCGAAGCTAGCCCCACACAAATCAGTGCCCTACAACAAATGGCTCCACTAGAAAATCTAAAGCAGGTCCAGAAGCTGGTCGGCCGCTTGGCCATCCCAAGTCAGTTCCTCGTGAGGACCGTAGAACGAAGCCTCCCAATCTTCAAAGTGCTCAAAGGGTCGGACGACATCGCATGGACTCTCGAATGTCATAAAAGCTTCAATGAAATCAAGGTCTCCCGAAAGCATGTTGTTAGGCCTTCGGAAGGCGCGCGCGCTTGTCACCACTCGGGTGGTCGTGAAACCAGATTCACTGATTGTTGTTGGGCATGTAGATAAGAGTTTTTAGGTTCGGCACCCAGACATCGCCACATACCAGGTAGATATCCACAAAACCAAAGCAGCATTTAAGGGGATATCTGTTCGAAGCATTCTATGGGCCAACAACCAGCAGGCAGACGTCCTTGCCAAGGCAGCAGCTGGAGGCCAAGACATCCCGCCAGGGGCTTTCTTCGAGGAATTATTTTGCCCTTCGATGCCATCCCTAGAGCCCGCCAAAGTCATCTGCATACCTAACGAAGATTGGAGGGGCCCAATTATGAGTATTCTTCAAAACGAAGAGATGCTTCCTGAAGGCCTCGAGCTCTCAAGACTACAGTCCAGGATATGATGCTATCACATCAATAACGGCGTGCTATACAAATCTGGAGTATGCTTGCCACTACTCCAATCCATCACCTAGGCTGAAGGCTGGCAAATACTCCAAGACATCCACGAAGGCTTGTGCGGCAGCCATTTAGCGCCCTGAGCCCTAACTGTGAAGACACTTCACCAAGGACTCTACTGGCCAACAATTATGGTCGATGCCAAAGCCTTGGTGTGCACCTGCTAAAGATGCTAGTGGATGGGAAGGCAGAGCCATCGGCCTTGCGTGCCCCTGTATATTATAGCCCCAGTATGGCCCCTTGCTAGATGGGGTATGGATCTAATCGGACCCTTACCAAAGGCAAAGAGGAGCCTGAAGTTTGCAGTGGTGTCAATTGAATATTTATCAAAGTAGGTCAAGGTCGAACCTTTAACAACTATCACTTTGAATAATGTCTAGAAATTTTTCTGGCAGAATATCATTTGTAGGTTCGGAGTACCCAGGCAACTCACAATCGACAACGACACCCAGTTTGATGCTAAAACATTCAGAGAATTTTTTGAAGGGCTAGGGATTCAACTATGCTTCATGGTCATGTTGACACTCGAATTTGGTATTAATGGTCGAAATTGTCGAAATATCAATTTTGGTAATTTGGGCTGAAAATATGCCATCTCTGGCATAGGCCGAAGCCTTGAAGTGCCGAAGGCCCATCCTGCGTTGGGCTTCAGCAGCACCTTCGGAGGCCTGCTTCACAGGCAGGCTTCGGCCTAGTGGGACCCTTCGGCGGCCTGTGGGCTTCGACCCAGCAGACTAGCTTTGGCGAGGCCTGCGGAGGCCCACTCCGGCCGGTAGAGTCCTATTCAGATTAGTATAATTTGGTTGTTTTTGATCTCTTACCCAAATCTTAACCATCTAGTTGAATCCTACTCAGATTAGGTGAGATCTCTTATCCCAATCTTAACCACCTGGCCGAATCCTACTCAAATTAGGTGAGACCAGCCCCTATAAATATAGGGGTGAGGTCGATTCAAGAGACCCCCTCTTTCATATCAACATAAAGCCCTCACTTTGAATCGTTCTTTTATCTTCCAATCTACTTCCTTGCCCTAGGATTAGCATAGTAACGTCCATCTTCGTGGGTTTGTGTCGTAAGCTCTCCGTCCGCCGCGTCGAAATCACGGTAACCCTTGTTGATTCGCTCGTGAATCTCCCGTTTAATCCACGAAACGTATTTTTATCATTTTATCGGCTTTCTTCTTCTACCATTGGGAGTTTGGCCTCTAGGCCAGATTGCACTTGATCTTTTGTTGTTTTGAAGGGGAAACATCTTCAAAATCATCGCCAAGAAGTTTGGGGGTGATTGATACTCATCTACAAGGCTGCCGGAGCACTCTTGCCATCGCGTCGAAGCCTCTTCGGCGAGAACCTCTCCACAGTGAACCACTCCACGCCGAAGCACTCTTCGCCATCGCGCCGAAGCCCTCTTCGGCGAGCACCGTCCGTAGTAAATTTCTCCGCACCGGAACCCACGGTGCCGAAGCCCTCGATCTGACCGAAGCTTCATTGTCGATCTGATCGGGTACCCTCCGTCGGTATGAAAGCCCAGAGAACGCTTCGCACTAGAACGCCGAAGCCACCTTCGGCGATACTTCGCACCAAAGTTCCGAGGCCCCCCTTCGGCGATACTTCGCATCATCGGTCCGACCAAGGAGTATACCTTCGTTTCGACTGCCATTTTATTATAGATCAGAATCGGCCCTGTTCTGGCCAGTTTGTTCAGGTTTTATTATTTTTAGTTATTTCCTCATATATCGGCTAATCGAAATTTATTTCTTAATATCTGTTTGATTACATGGCGACTCTGTTACCCTTACAACTGTTTAGGATTTGTCGGAACGCGGTGTCGGTGCTGCGTCACGCTTAGGCTCGTCCCTAAGTATCCGCGCGCTTTTGGATTGTTCAACTGACCCAAGTGTGGGGGCGTGTTTTCGTGTCAACAGGTCATCAGACACCCGCAATCCAACGGAGCCATCAAAAGAGCCAATTGAAATATACTATACAGCCTAAATCGCCGCATTGTAGGCCTTGCAAAGGGGCTCTAGACTGAGGAGTTGCCAAAAATTCTATGGTCCATTCAAACCACTCAAGCCTAGTCAACAGGATTCATACCATTTCTATTGTTATTCGGGGATGAGGCCATGACACCAATAGAGTTAAAAGGAGGCTCCTTGTGAGCAATGGAGCTCGAAGATGAAGGAGAAAGGTGTGCTTCACTGTACTTATCCAAAGAAACAAGGCTCCGAGCCGTCGCCAACCTAACGAAGTATCACGACCAAACGAAGGCCTGGTACAACCCAAGGTGAAGCTAAAAGAATTAAGGCCAGGGCACCTCATTCTCCAGAACATAGTTGGCCCTGGAAATCTAGGCAACAAATGGGAAGGCCCATTTATTATCCTTCGCTCCGGCCGACCAGGGTCATTTAAGCTAGCCAACCTGGAAGGAGAGTAATTGAGACATACCTGGCACGCTGAGCACCTCAAACGCTACTTTGTGTAAGTGCATTGTAAGCAAACTATTGTGTCCTATTCTTAAATAAAAAGCTACCTTTCGAACTATGCACGCCCCGAAACAAACCCCTACCACGGTGGACGTACTAAGGTACGGGAAGCATTTTGGCCAGGTATGGCACCATTCACAAGATAAAGGATTTTGAGCCATTGGCCAAAGCACCCCAAAAAGAGTCCAAAAGCGACCACAATAAGGATTCTTGGCCATCAACCCGAAGCATCCCAAAAAGAGTCCAAAAGCGACCACAATAAGGATTTCGGGCCATCGGCCCGTAGCATCCCGAAAATAGTCCAAAAGCGACCACAATACGGATTCTGGGCCACCGGCTAGAAACATCCTAAAAACGGATTCCGGGCTACCGACCCGAAGCATCCTTCAAATGGATTCCGGGCCATAGGACCGAAGCATCCTTCAAACGGATTCTGGGCCACCGACCCGAAGCATTCGAACAATGGACTCTGGGCAACTAGCTTGAAGCATCCTAAAAAAGGAGTCCGGGTCACCGGCCCAAGGCATCCTAAAAAGAGTCCAAAGTGGCCAATATATGAATCATTTGCACCACAAACGATTCACGATATGAGCTATACTAAAGCATTGCGCGAGACGACACCTTCCAGCCAAAAGTTGCCACCCCAAGCAAAGAGGGGCGAAGGGTATCATAAATAAGCTCGAAGCATTAATCGTAGTATGCAGACACTCGAAACAAAAATGAAAAACAACTCAACTCATGAACTTTATTGCAAAACATTGTAAATACAACATGAATTATGTTAATACAGAGCAGGCAAAGCCTGAAGAATGTTAACACTACAAAAAAATAGTATCTATCCTGGGGAGGAACTAAAAACCCTTCCACTGCTGAAGTTCGGGTTAGCTCCGAGAGCCCTCCCCGTGGCCCGATGCCAAAGGAGCTACGAAGGCTTTCTTCCTAGCCCTAGGTCGCCTCGCCTTCTTTGAAGCCCTCCAAGCCTTTTGTTCCTCTTGAAGTCATGCCCAAGTTCGAAGCCCACGATCTCTGAACTCCACCGCAACGGGATCCTATTCTACATCGGACCAGTCAATGAACTCCGAAGATGAGGACGAGGCCATAGCAGGCCCCTTCCCTCCGCTAGACCAATTTATGAACTCAGAAGATGAAGATAAGATTGTTGTCCTTTTCTCTTCCTATTTTATGGAAGCAAGCACTTTGTTAACTACTTCGGGTACAATATTTCCTAGTCTATCACGAGGTATAGTAAATCAGGTACGCCTATTAGGCCTAAGGGCTTCGAAAATCGCCCATTGATGATGAAGGGCCTCTGTTACTTAAAGTATCTCGATCTCCGGGATTAGAGCATCAACCAAACCCTGAGCAATATACATATCCAAAAGAAGTCCTTCTCATTCATAAAATCATAAGATTGTTTACAGGAAAGACTTTATAGAAGAACCCTAAGAAGAAACTACACATTTGGGTCCACCGGAGGGGTATCGGATGAAGGCTTCGAAGGAGGGTGTGCCCATGGCTGCTTCTTGCAATGAACTTTGTCCACCCAAGACTTCATCACCGACGAACCCTCGGCCATCCAAGGTGCTTGGAAGGCCTTCCAAGCCTTCACGATGGGTGAAAATGGAACCCAGAGGCGCTCACCTCCGAAGATGACAGGCGACACCTCTGTTGCTGGTAAAATGGAACTGCCAACATCCTCAAGGTGTTGAAGGATGCCGAAGGCGACCACTCATCTAGAGACCTCCCCGTACTTGGTGGGGGTGGCGTCCATCATCTTCGCTGCAGCTTGGACGAGCTTCGGACGACGTCCCAGAGGCTTGCTCGCAATGGCAGAGGACGAAGGGCAGTACTAGGGATGGCAATTGTACTAGTTTACTCGTTTACCCATTGGTAAAAACCCTATTAGGATCGGGTTTGTTCCTATTATCAAACCCGATGGGTAAATGGGTACGGATATGGGTATTAACTAACCATACCCATTTCGCCCGTTTACCCATTAGCTGCAAAGATATAAAGAAAACCCTAACTTTTACTTTCTCCACCTCCCCATCCTTCTTCTAGCCACCAGCCACCCTATCCCTAATCCCTCCCTCAGTCCCTCAGTCCCTCTCCATCTCGCACTGCCCCTCCCCTCCATCTCCATCCCACGTCTCCCTTCGGCCCTCTCAAACTCCATCCCGCGTCATTGGCACTACTGCTGAGCGTCTTCCCAGTAGTTGCCCTCTCCGAGAGCATGAGACGTCGACCATCGCAGTTCGTAGACCGCCTATGCTAGCGGGCTCCTAAGATAGTTTCAAGAGGGACGCCTACACTTGAGGCTCCAAGCCCACATCGTCAGCATTTGGCTTCCGCGTCACCGGTGTTTGACTCCCGCGCCAATGATATCTTATTCCGGGCCACCGGCATTTTAGGCTGCAACCAGGATTTGGTAGCCATTTAACACATGCAACATCAAAAGCACATCACAGAAGAGTCATTGCTAAATTTGTAGCATATTTATTAACTTCTATCTCGTTATCTCGGAGAAATGGCCCAAACAATGAGTGACACAAGACAATTTCATGGCTACTAACTATAAACCTATAGCTAGAATGAAGAGCGACACAAGATGATCGCATGGATTTTGAATACTATCTACCTATATCTATATCGAGAGCTTGTATAGTATCTTGAAGCCCCTATAGCTATATCCAAAGCTTGGATAGTGTATTCCAAGCTTGTAGCATGGCCAGCAGAAGCCCAGTGGGTATTATAGATCCCCACCAGCCATGGGTAGCAGGAGAACCTACCGGCCATGGGTAGGAGCACCACCACGATGATTCATGCCAACTTCGAGGTTGTTATCTCGAAGAAATTGGCTAATACCATCAATTATATCGGAGAAATTGGCTAAAAGCAGTAGGTCAGGATACCCTGTAACAATGGTGGCAGAAGTTAGCTAGTTAGACAAAAAGTGGCGGAAGTTAGACAAAATGAGGTAGAGGACGATGATGAACCTTAGGAGGAGGAGGATGCAACCATGGTGGCGGAAAGTAGGGCGTCCATGCGCGCCGATGGGACATGTGGCCAGGCCAGGAGCACGATGAAGCCTATGGTGGCGGGGGGAGGGTTAAGGTAGGGTTGCGGGAAATGAAAACCCGACCCTCGGTACCCGCCAATTTATAAGCGGGAGGAGTCATCAGTGACCAGTGCACATTATGGCCCATCACCGATGACGGCGACGGCGGGAGTGTTATGGTTAGGGTTGCGGAAATTGAAAGGTCGACCCTCGGTACCCGCGTAGGAGGAGTCATCAGTGATAGGTGCACATTATGATCCATCACTGATGACGGCGGCGGTAGGAGTGTTAGGGTTAGGGTTGCGGGAAATGAAAGGCTGGCCCTCGGTACCCATGTATGAGGGGTCATCAGTGATAGGTGCACATTATGACCCGTCACTAATGACTCCTACGGCTTTTTTCGACGTATACCTTCAGTGACGGGTAATTATTGTTACCCGTCACAAAATGCTTCATTAGTGATGGGTAATTATTATTACCCGTCACTAATGTTATGGTAATTTTGAAAAAATCTAAGGGTAACAATGTTGAAATGGAAGATGCCGGAATTTTACAATTAAGTTTCCAAAACACATCACAAACATATTTTTAGGTTGTAGCCTGAATTAAAGCCATCAAACAGTGAATTAAACACATCACAATTATCCTTGATAATTCGTCACAAAAGTTAATTCATCACAAGTCATAATTCATCCTATGTTTACAGTACATACATTACAACCTCAATGCCATTAGTACCAACATTAACCTGGAAGGCGCACACTGTCCCAACTTCTAGCGAGTTGTCGCTAAGAAATTGCCCGAAAACTTTAGTTAGATAGCACCGTCCATCCGTCCCTTGATGCATCGCAATTGGGACTGCATCATACCCTGCTGCTGCCACTTGGATCTCGGTGATCTGCTGGTGTAGGTGAGGTGTGATATACTTATCACAGTACTGCCTTGAGAAGTACTGTAAAATAAAATTTAAACAAAACTATTAGAGGATGCTATTTGTATAAATTAAGTACATGATCAAATAATTTACCACCGACTTCTTGTTGATGATTGTGTTATTTATTGTGCAGACATATAATTGATTCTCAGAGGATAAACCTGCTGAGATGTCTTGTAGGAGAGTCTTCCTTGCTGGAGTTACATCTGTTGGATTGCCAAAATAACATATGTGTTTCAATTGGTCCATTTGGTCGGTGTTGACCTCCCTAGCTATCACCTTCCCCTTCATGTCTGCAACATTACTAGGACCCGCCCCTGACATTATAAGAAACCATGCATGATAAGAACATAAACAAAAGATGTCCATGTTAAGTGATGTCGTTGCTTCTCTATGTATACCACTATTGTCATTGTCATCCACTTTGATGGCCATTGGGGTCTTCTCATCACCAAAATTAGTGTAGAATTTTGCCATAACAGTCAATGGGGCTTGTCCCATTGTTAATACCAAATAGTCCCCTTGTGTTAGGCCACCTTTGTGGCTAAATTCACTCCACCCTTTGTGGAGGCATATCGTACCACCGCCCCCACAGCTCACAACCTCAACCGCAGTGGTGCACCCATCTCTTGTCATTATTTTGAGGGTGTCGCTCGCACGAATGTTATTGACTTCACAAAATATTTTTGATAAATACTACAACAGTAATAGATGTGCTTTAGTTTGTTAATTAACACAAAAAACAGGACATGCAATGTACAAAAAAACTATAACTAAATTGACCTAGTGACGCCCCCCGTGAATAAGATGATTGATCTTTATTAAGAAACTATCAGGAATATAGGTTGGTACTTGTAGATCATTCAGATACGTTGCCATATCCCTA
Organism: Zizania palustris; assembly: GCA_019279435.1. Classification (NCBI taxonomy): domain Eukaryota; kingdom Viridiplantae; phylum Streptophyta; class Magnoliopsida; order Poales; family Poaceae; genus Zizania; species Zizania palustris. Next base: position 10,161,879 of record JAAALK010000080.1, read on the forward strand.
ATTCACAAATTCAATAAACAAATTTTGCTTACATGAAGATCAGTTTATAAACTGAGATCTAATAGTAAGCATAGACAAACTTGTGAGAATGACGACGAAGGGCATGGGCGACGGAGCAACGAAGGCGATGGCGGCGGCGGGAGTAAGTTAGGATTGCACGAAATGAAAGTGTGACGACCCACTTCCTACCCTACCTATTTATAAGTGGGAGTCATCAGTGACGGGTATAAATATAATACATCACTAAAGGTGGCATTAGGGTTTCGGGCAACACTCATTAGTTACGGGTGGTACTACCAACTATCACTAATGTGGTACCTTTAGTGATGGGTAACTATATGACCCATCACTAACGTGGGTGCCCCCGCCAGCCTCATATATAATGACAGGTCATACCACGACCCGTCACTAATGATACAACATTACTGACGCGTGTGAATCAACCCGTCACTAAAAGTGTAGTACTGACGCATGTCTTTTGCCCGTCACTAAAGTCGCGTCACTAAAGACCGTTTTTGTGGTAATGATACAACCTAGATCTATATTTTCATGGGTAAACGGGTATACCCGCAGGTAAACGACGCCCGCGGGTAATGGGTATGGGCATGGGTTTTTGTCCGTTGGATAAACGGGTACTAGTATGGGTATGCACTACCCGTACCCACCGTACCCGAAATCTATCCCTAGGCAGGATGTGTCGTAGCGCTTCAGGATGCCCCGAAGAGTGTCCATAGTCTCGACCGCCACCTCTTCGTCCTTCGCTCGTTTGGTGAGCAGGTGGTCGGACAACGACTTTAGCTCGCTGTTCGAGGCTGAAAGGTCCAAGATCACCCATTCTAGGATAGCTCTCTGCCTCCGAAGCACCTCGACTTTAGTTGCCCGCACCCGAAGCTCCTTGACCTTGGTTGTCCGTGCCCAAAGCTCCTCGACCTCGGCTGCCCACGCCTGAAGGTCCTCAACCTCAGCCACCCATGCCCGAAGCTCCTCGACCTCGGCTACCCACACCCGAAGCTCGTCGACTTCGGCGGCCAAGGCATTCCACTCGGCCTAGAACTCCATTGCCTTCCTCTTGACGAAGTTAAGGCAGTCGTGGAACCTCGCCTCCTCACTAGAGTACTGACCACGCTATGCCTCGAAGGAAGCCATAGCCCCTTAAGCCAGGACGACGGACTTTAGAGAAAGGAAAAGAGAGAAAAATTAAGCAAGAGAAGAAAGGAGAAACACCACGCAACACTTCAAAGTACCCCGGTAAGATACCTGGTAAGCTGCCCATTCAAGGGCAAGGCTCAACTGACCCCGTCCATTCGACTCACCTTGGCAGCCAGGTCGGTGCCACTTAAGGTCTGGCAAAGCTGAGCGAAGGGCTCCACCTTCGTGACCATCCCTAGCCTAGGTGCTAGGAACGGGGCCAATAGGGGTATATCCGTTAGCACGCGCCGGGTATTCCCCTGAGAGGAAGCGTTAGTGCGCTGCGAAAGCCCCCTCTGAATGAGCCTCCTCGTTCGATTCCATCAACTCGACTACCTCGGTAGGGGCCTTCCCCTTAGCCTCGTCCTCCTCCATGGTAGACGAAGGGACCTTCAGAAAGCTCCCCACCACAGTACCAACAATATAGAATGTACACGTAAAATATTTCTATAAGTGAAGGTGCCAGGAGGGAAACTAAGCCTACCACTAAAAAAGGTGACCTACCGGCTCTAGCATCGTTCGAAGAATGCTCGGGGGACTCCAAGTCCTACAACATCTAGAAGTGGCCCCCTATGGAGCCCCTCGGGGGTCCTTACAGTGTGGTGGTCACCTCGGTCGCGACGTCATTGATCGTATCCTCTTGGGCCGCAACCTCTTCAACCACGACCTCATCGATCATTGTCTCTTCGGTCATAGCCTCGTCAGCTGCGACCACCTCAGTCGGGGTCGCCCCTTCGTTCACTGGTGGCACTAAGGCCTCCTGTTCGACGTCGGGGCCTCACTCAAAGCCCCCTCTTCGTCAGTTGGCGAGGGAGCAGACCTCTCCTTCGGGGAGTCGGGATGGGGCCTTGGGTCGGCAGGGCTTTTTGGCCTACAGGCTGTCTTCTTGGAGTGCATCTTCGGGGCCCTGGTTGGACCTTTGTCCACCTTCCTCTTCCTCGGAATGGGATCCAGGATGTCCAGGTCTAGGAGCGCTGGGGCTCCACCTCGAGGCTGCCCCAAACATAGTTATACCGTTCCCAGACCCCCACTAGTTCTATCTGTCACTTCTTCTCAGCCGAGGTAGGGGCCCCGAGGATCTTTTCGACCGTACGGACCACCTTCTTAGGGGTCATGACCACCCGCGAACCTGCACAAGACAATGTACATTTTTGATAAGTACTCCTTGAAGGGAAAGTAATTTTTTGGAGCATACCTAGGGAGCTAGAGGACACTTCGAGGAGAGCATCATCTTGGGTGCTCTAGAAGACGAGGAGCTAGATACGGGCCCGGACCGAGCCCACGTCCACTGAAACCTCGGCTTTCCTATGGTAAAGAATTTGTTAGATGGGTCTTGGCAATCCGGAGTCCGTCCCCGCCGCCAAATGAAACCAGCGATGGATCTAATCAGAATACCATCGCTCATTGATAGCCTTCACCGGGAATCTATTGGCATACTCCTTTTGGAGCTGGAAATTGATGCTCCCTGTTGATAGCAAAAAATGGCATTAATGGCTAGATTGCAAAAATATCAATTTTGGTGATTTGGGCCGAAAATACACATGTCCAGGGTCTGTCCGAAGCCCTATAGGGCCGAAGTCCATTGATCTATGGGCTCCGAAAGCCTCTAGCCAGCCCATGGGCTTTGGCCGGGAAGCCTTCAGAGGCCCATGCCACCGAAGCTTCGGCCCGAAGTCAGTAATTTAGAAGTTTTTTCAAAATGTGGACCAGCAAGACCCTCTGAAACCTATAAGGGTGATTGGAGAGTCCCAATCGTCCAATATTTGAGAGACCCTAGCCAAAAGGTTGATCGGAAGGTTCGGCGACAAGCGTTCAAATTCGTGTTGATAGATGACACATTGTATCGCCGAACCATCGATGAAGTACTATTGAAGTGTTTAGACCACGAACAATCCCAGGTGGCCACGGGAGAAGTCCATGAAGGGCTTTGCGGCACTCATCAGTCGGCCCAAAAAATGAGTTGGATGCTCAAAAGAGCGGGTTTTTATTGGCCGACTATGACCGAAGATTGTTTCAAGTACTATAGAGGGTGTGAGGCATGTCAAAAGTTTGGTTATATCCAGTTAGCTCATGTCTCATTGCTCAATCCTATTGTCAAGCCATGGCTGTTTCGAGGTTGAGGTTTAGACTTCATCGTCCAGATTTACCCTCCTTCCTCAAGAGGGCATCGGTTCGTGTTGATGGCGACGGATTACTTCACCTAGTGGACCGAAGCCGTACCTCTCAAGAACATGACTCACAATGAGGTACGTGATTTTATTTTGAAGCACACCATACATAGATTCGACATTCCTCAAACTCTTACTACAGATCAAGGAAGTTCATTTGTTTCCGGAGAAGTAAGGGACTTCGCCGAATACTATGGTATTAAGTTGATAAACTCTTCACCTTACTATGCTCAGGCTAATGGTCAGGCCGAGTCTAGTAATAAAACCGTGATTAAGCTTATTAAGAAGAAAATTGAAGAGTTTCCTAAAAGGTGGCATGAAGTGCTTTCCGAGGCGCTATGGGCTTGTAGGATTGCAAAGCACGGTGCTACCAAAGTCAGTCCATATGAATTGGTATATGGATAGGAAGTCGTTCTGCCCGTAGAGGTAGATCTTGGCTCCTTAAGAGTGTTGAAGCAAGATGGCTTATCGGTCGACGAGTATGAAACTCTTCTAAAGGATAATCTAGAGGAAGTGACCGATAAGAGATTAAGGGCTTTAGAAGCCATAGAGGTAAAAAAGAAGAGAGTAGCCAAAGCCTACAATAAGAAGGTTAAACCAAAATCATTTAAAATAGGAGACTTGGTGTGGAAAACGATTTTACCCTTAGGCACGAAGAGTCCCAAGTTTGGTAAATGGTCACCTAGTTGGGAAGGTTCTTTTAAGATAGCCGAAATCTCTCTCGGCAACGCATACGTGTTGGAATCCCTGTAGGGAGAGCGGTTTCAAAGAGCTTTGAATGGTAGGTACTTGAAAAGGTATTTCCCAAGTGTGTGGCAAACATCATAAAAAGCGTCGAAGAGCTGATACGGATGGTATCGTCTTCAGCTCGTTGTGCTTTTAGTTCACTCAGTTCACTAAAAGGCAGGGGGGCATGTGTTGATAGCAAAAAATGGCATTAATGGCTAGATTGCCAAAATATCAATTTTGGTGATTTGGACCGAAAATACACATGTCCAGGGTATGTCCGAAGCCCTACAGGGCCGAAGTCCATTAAGCTATGGGCTCCGAAAGCCTCTAGCCAGCCCATGGGCTTCGACCGGGAAGCCTACGGAGGCCCACGCCACCGAAGCTTCGGCCCAAGGAGCAGGCCTCGACGGGCCTGGCCGAAGCCCACTTCGGCAGAGATGGAATTGTATGCGATTCCATCTCAATTCTTATCTCCATCCGGCCGGATTAATAGCAGATTAGATTAGGAATTAAGCCCCTATAAATAGAGAGGCAAGGCCAACGTAGAGCCCCTCCCACTCAAACCAAACCAAAGCCCTATGCTTTGATAGTATTTACTTTACCTTTATTTTCCTGTACCTCTTCGTGGGTTTGCCTGGAAGCCCTCCGCCAGCCACTACGGAACAGTGGTAACCCTTGTTACTTCACCTGTGAAGTATCCGTTAATCTACGTAATAGATTGCTATCGCCTTGTTACTTCGCCTGTGAAGTATCCGCTAATCTGTGTAACAGATTACTACCTTCGCTACTAGTTCAACACTTAGCAAAATTTGGTCCTTGGGCCGAATTGGTACTTCAAATCATCTTTGTTGCAGGTTCCTACGTGCGGAGCTACTTCGTCGGAGGTGTCCGGAGCTGAGAGATCGGTTTCAGAGGTCACCAGGACACCCTTTGGCGACACTACAGGCTCCGGCAACAGGCTTCGCCAGCACACTTCGTCACAACGGGCTTCGCCACGACCATACTCCGCACCGAACGAAGTTGCGCTCACGCGTGGCCCTCGTGTCATTATTCTGTAGTTTGCTGTATCGGAGATCTCACACCGAACCCCGTTGTTCGGAGGTGATCATTGCGTCCAGATCCGTTCAGAGTCCATCTTCGGCCGAATCAGTCTGAACGCCAAAGCACCCTTCGACGGAGCACTTCACACCAGACGCCAAAGGTACACTTTGGTGACCCCTTCGCACTAGACTTCGAACCAGACGGGCTCCGACTGGTTTTCTGATTTTATTCTGTTTAATCTATCTCTTTCGGCTAATTGGATTATTTTGTGTAATATGGTTGCCTGGTGACTCCACCCCCTTATCACGACTAAGGGAAGTCGGAACGCGGCGTCGATGCTACGTCATGCTTAGGCTTGTCCCTAAGTATCCGTGCACTTTTGGATCGCCGAACTGACCCAAGTGTGGGGGCACGTTTCCGTGTCAACACTCCCGAAGGCCAGCATCTTCATAGAACCGTTCAATCTAGGATTCTTCTTGGGCTAGCATCTAGCTTCATGCATCACGGCGAACACCTCTGTCCTTCCTTCGCACCCCTCCACCCTCATGGCCCATTTGAATATGGACAAACGGGTGACAACGTTCGGAGATAGCTGTGGCAGGTCCAAGTGGTTGAGATGGAGGACCTCCGCTAGGAGCACTGATGCAGGAAATACGAGCCCCACATCAAAGAAGGCTTCGAAGACTACCACCTCCCCTTTGTGCGGCTCAAGGATGACCTCGTCTTTAGGAAGCCGCACGACGACCCTTGGTTTGAGCCGCTCGTGCACCGTGTTCCTCACGGTTTCTTCAGTGCAGGCGGACCTCTCCAGGACCAGAGTTTTCTCCAGGAACTTCTTTGATGGAGGCCAGAGGTCTCAGGGGCCATACGCCAAGGCCCCTACCACGACGGTCGTCGTCGCCGCAGCCGTCTACTACTGAACAAGATGGGAGTCTGAGGCGAGCCCTGTAGCATCCCTCTTCATCATATTTTTCTGAGATGTGGGGGTCACACGAGGAAGAATACAAGGACATGAGGCAAAGGCTAGAAGAAGACAAGTGGAAATGGTGGAGGCTAAAGCACGAAAGGCGTGCCTCGGTAACAAGAGACCGCTACCATTTTATAGGAGACAAGGGCTTGCGTCGCAAGCCTTTCTCGCACCCTTCATTTCCTTCTTTATTCCCCCCGAGACTAGCGGGTGGGGCCGCGGTTGAAAACGGTCCAATCTTCCCGAAATGGTTGGGATCCTATGCGTAGTAACTCATCAAGAATGGCAGTTCGCTGTCCGAGGCAACACTCCGAAGGCCCATAATAGGCGCTTGGGGACCAGAGGACATTAGGTTGCGCGAAGCGACAGTCGGCCGCCCGAAATCCCAAACCTCCAAAAGGGAGCGCAAACGATAGACAATTCAACGCAAGACTTCTTCGGGCCAGGCCCCTTCGCAGCCTAGAGCATCTCAAGGTAAGCCATGAGGTTCGTCCACATTCTGAAACTCTTGCGGTATTATTTCTTGCGCATATTGTCCTTACAAGATAGGTCGATCAAAGACACATATTCGAGGGGCTACTATTTGGGGGCAATAATTCAGTTAGCATAAGTAATTGAAGCAAAGACTCCGAAGATGGTTTCAGAGCCTGTGCGTGCGAAGCCTTTTGGTGCTGCTACGATGCTCTGAAGTAGAGGCTCCAAAGCACGTTGCGCCCCTCCCCAAGCAAAGACCCTTATAGGAAGTCGAAGCCCTCGTTGGCACCCTAATACTGGCTATAATGAGTGTCTTCCATGAGGCCCCTCGGGACTCGGCCTTGAAGGGGCGCCGCCAAACGGGGCGTGATGATTATAGTACCAGGCGTTGTCTATTGGACAAGACGTTCGCTTTATGAAGACGTCATGTCATGACGAGGCTCCTGTTTAGTAAAGACGTGTGCCGTCGCTCAAATGGGACATTTGCCTTATCCGAGCGTCTGCATGAATTTGTACCGTCGTACCCCTACGGGGTCCGGTAAATAGAGTTTGTTATGATGGTTGTAATTACAGGGTAAATGGGCATTTTTCTTGTAGATCTCTTACTATAAATATCCCCCTTCTTCCACTGTAATGAGGATTTAGACTCAAGCAATCACAGACTTAGAGCCCAGTCGGAGTTATTATTCAATTCGGAGGCTCTGTTTGAACTCAAGACAATTCCCTTAGCTAAGTGTTGTTCTTCAAGTTATTTAAATATGTTAGTGTAATCTTTTACGACAACAAATATATGTATGTGTGTGTGTGTGATTTACTTGTTTTAATTTTGAATTATTTCTAATAATAAGTTTTAAATTTGAAAACTAGCATTGGTTGCAATCCAAATCTAAAATAAGTGGGACACCAATAGTGATGGCAATGGTCTTCCTTCGTTGGTTTTTCTCATGCTGCCCTTGTTCTAAAAAAATGTGTCCATATGCACACTTGAGTGGGAATTTTCTCAATCTTAAGAAAATGTTCCATACAGATCTTATTTAGAAGCCTAAAATCTCCATCCATTCAATAAGCTGGATTTTAATATAAAATCTCGGTTCTCAGAGAATAGTTTGGACACCCAAATAAGCCCGCAGGGATCCGCCGGGTAGTTCGCAGGCAACAGGCATGAGCAGAGCGGCGGGGGCATGCAGAAGATGCGTGGTCCCTCAGCCTCGGTTCTTCGCCATCAAACGCAGCGCCACTCTGCCACCACTACGCCCACAGTGTCGTCGGCCACCATGCCAACAATCTTCACGTCGCTGACCGCCGTAGCGCCGTTGCTGCTGCCTGTCGCTACCAACTGCCTCCGCACCACTTGAGGGATGAGCGGCGTTGTGAGCGGTGCAGCGGCTGTGAACTGGGAATGGAGTGCACGGTGCGGCTAGGGTTAGTAATACGTACTTGGCAGTTAGGATGCTGGTCTGCTAGCCGGCAGCACGCATGTGCACCATGGCTCATGGCCCTGCAAGGCCGGCTATCAGCTTTGCCCCGTCTGCATGCGGCCCAGTTTTATTTCGGGGTTATATGCCTCATGCGGAATTATAGTGTCCTTGGCGGCTAGGCCGGGGTTACCAATGATATTAATTTTTAGCCGATTTCATTTTCATGTCTATTAAGTTTCTCATTTTTAACTATCCAATAGCCTCTATTTAAGTCCTCAAACTTATTTTTGAGAGCCCACGAAAACAATCGAAATTCAATAGTTCCTTACTCGCTCTAAAAAATAAGAGGCTTTTAAAATAGGCCACGAAGCCCTCATTCTCAGGAGCCACTATCCCGGCTCTCGTCTGTGCCACGTGGGCGTGCGCTTCTCGCTTATTTAAATTTAAATATTTGTATTTGCATTTAAATATTCGAATATTTAAATATGATAGATGATTATGTTCCTATTGTTTAATACGATAGATGATTTTGTTCATGTATTTAAATTTGAATATTTGTATTTCGATTTAAAATTTTGAATATTCAAATATGGTAGATAATTATATTCCTATTGTTTAATATGATAGATGATTATGTTGCTATATTTAAATTTGAATATTTGTATTTGAATTTAAAATTTTAAATATTTAAATTTGAATATTTAAATATGATAGATGATTATGTTTCTATATTTAAATTTGGATATTTTATTTACATTTAAATTTGAATATTTGTATTTACATTTAAAAATTTGAATATTCAATATGATATGTGATTATGTTCCTATATTTAAATTTGCATATTTGTACTTGCATTTAAAATTTTGAATATTTAAATATAATCATTCATTATTAAATAATAAATAATTTATTATCTACTATGGTTTTATCAAATACATGTGTATAGTGTGTAAAGAAATGGTAGAAATTAAAAATAGAGGTTCTGTTTTGAGAGCCACTATTGGAGTGGAACACGGAAAACAGGCCTCTCAAAAATAGATGGAGCCCTCAAATCAAAAATAGAGACCCTGATTTGAGGGCTACTGTTAGAGTTGCTCTTAATACAGTTTTTCCTCACTAGATTTTAGGTTTCATGTACACATTGCTCTCCCTAGACAACAACAATATTGCAGAGAGAATAAGCTATATTATAAAATCAAACTAGATTACTATAATGTCAAACCGAAACAAATATATCATAAGAGATAATTGCATCATCCAAATAGTTTATAGGAAAATAGATGGTTTTCTCTTTTTTTTCTTATATTATTTTTTTGTGTCAATATATGTTGTTGTTCACTCTAAATTATAACAAGCTGACATAATAATCTTGTTTGTTTTAGCTTATGAAAATAAGCTAAATTAATATAATCTCAAACTAAAATAAAAAGGCCCTACGAAATAATTGCCTCATCCAAATAGTTTATAAGAAAATAGATAGTTTTCAATATTTTTCTCTTATATTATTTGTTTGACAGCATATGTTGTTGTTGACTTTTGTTTAGAAAAACTTCAAGAAATAATTGCAGCCTCTAGATTTTTAAGCTTCTCCTAACATTATTGATTCTTACTCTAAATCATAAGACTAAATAAAGTTTATGGTTTGTTTGTCTATCAGGATATGTTGTTGTTGACTTTAGTCCTTTTTAGAAAACTTATAGCAATTACGGTCTCTAGATTTTTAAGCTCCTAACTTTTTACTCTAAATTATAAGAGTTAATAAGGTTTATGGTTTAGAGTTAGAGAAACTTAAGACTTAACTTCTCTAGATTATAGAGTGTTACTACGCCTAGTTTAGTATATCCAAATCTTAATCCACTCTACATGGGAAAAAAATCTATATTATCCCCTCAACTATTAGATTGTAGACAAATATTGCCCCATCTAAAAACCAGATCTTTAACCTCACGAACTAATCTATACCGGATAAATAATCCACTGGAGTAGTTTTGGACAATAGTTTTGCTGACATGACATTTCAAGTGGCACAGGACTGCTTATATGGCACAATACAGATGACAGACAAGTGGGACCACAGAAAAATACTAAATTTTGACGTGGAATAATCTATGTTGTATTTGGATTGTAAAAAGTTTAAGTTTAAGCAAAGACTTAACTATTGATTTGCTTTAAACCCAAATCCATTCTTTCTCAAAACCATAATTTTTTTTGGAGAATATTTGTTTTCTTAATATTCTATGTGACAACTTTCTTGAAATATTTTTAATTTTTTATCATATCATCTACGTATCATATTATAACACCATGAAAAATCTCATATTTTTTAGAATTAAAAAAAATAAGATCCACTTTGCTGATCAAGTGCTGTAACGTAACCTAGATTTTTTTCAAAATATCTTTTCAATTTAGTGGATAAGAACTAAAAATAGACTTCAAATCATGAATATGATTTTTCTATAATTTTTGATGCATTATTTCAAGCACTTGCCGTTCCAATTTCACCTATTTCAATTTAAATCTTAGAAACACAGTTAATGAATTAAAAGCAACAAAAAGACCTAAAAAATTCAAAAGTTTACATGTAATAAGTTATGTTGTATATTAAGCATAGAATTTTTTTAAGCTCAAATAAAATTACAAATATTTTACTGTCTTATACTGCTAAAAAACTCCAACTAACTTAAGTATTTTATAATTATATAAATAATAAATAAACCACATATATTAATATAATAATTGTTGGGAGAAATTGCTTCACTTTCAGGACTTAGAGATTAACAACTTAAAGATTCACTAAGCTTCGGAGTCGGTGGGCTCTTATTCGAAGGAGAAGGCATCAAGCCGAAGGGTGACTCGATTCGAAGTCTGGAGAAGCCCCTCGCAAGATACGAAGGCTCCGAAGCAGTACGACAAGATTGATAAGACGTTTGGATTATCCGTCTGCCCTGGATAACTTTATCCTTTTAACCCTGCTCCAGGTACCGAATATTTTCTACTATGTCGGTTGTAATTTAGGGGTAATTAGGTCTTTTCCTTAGGCATTTTTGCCTATAAATGCCCCCTCTCTACCCTGTATCGGGGATCGAATACTCAGCTATTCAATACACCTATTCGAACTACTTGAGCTATTATCCAATACGGAGGCTAGAGACAGTTCTTAAACATGAACTCACTGTTTGTCCGTTCTTGATCTCAGAGAACCTGTTAGCGTAAACTTTTACGCCAACAGTTGGCGACGTCCGTGGGGATCAGTTCTAGAAGCTTGTTCTCTACTGCTGACTGCACTTCGAAGAGCACTTACAGAGGGAGCCTCGGAGTCCCAAGATTCCGCACACCCTTCAGTAAGGGGCTTCTTAGTGCAGTTCGAAGGCTCTCGCTCGCCTTCCCAGATCAATCGAAGTCCCCGGTCTTCGGACCTCTCCGTGACTAGCTATGCCTCCGAAGCGAAGCCAAGCCTCGGGTCCCCTCCGAAGGTCCCATCGGACCACAGGGGCCGGGCCCTCAACCGCTCCAACGATTCCCGAGGATACCGCTGGGCGTCGAGTGCCCAGGGGTCCCCGAGCCCCTCCTATGGTGCTTCGGACTGATTATGTCAGCTCCCAGGACCCGGAGCTGCCCTCCGATGAAGATGAAGACCTTCCTGGAACCGAGGCTACTCAACTAGTAAGGCTTCAAGAGGAAGTGGCTAGGTGGAGGCAAGAGGCCGCAGATCGCCTCCGCACTCAAGCCTCCACCGAGACTCCAGAAGGGCCTCAAGATGATGGTGCTCGCAATCTCCTAGAAGCTGTCCAAGTCCCGGAGGAGGCTGAGAACGTATCTTTCGATGAGGAGTCTCCGCTACATTCGGACTTGCAAAGAGTGCCCTTCGACCCCAGATTCAAGGCCTCGAAGCTGCACAAGTAATCCGGTGGGTCAAACCCCGGAGAGTTCGCCCGCTCATATGCCCTGGCAATAGAAGCAAGCGGAGGGATGCGCAACACGATGGCGAAGTGTTTCCCTCTCGCTCTCGAAGGCGTGGCGCTCTGATGGTTCTGGTCCCTCAAGCCAGGATCGATCAGGTCCTGGGAGCAGTTGAAGAAGAAGTTTGTGAGCAACTTCCAGGGTACCTTTGTGGTCCCGATGTCCACAGGGAGTTTGTTCCAGGTGAAGCAGCGGGCGGGAGAAACACTCCAAGAGTACTTCACGCGCTTCACCCACACCAAGTCACAGATTAAGGCCCTGTCTACCTCCTCGGTAGTCGACGCCGCCCGCGAAGGGGTGCTAAACCCCGACCTCCCTAGCAAACTCCATCGTAAGCTGATGACGTCTGTGGCGCAGCTAATGGCGTACTTCGAACAGTATGTCAAGGAAGAGGAAGGCTGTCTTCGGTGAGCCGGAGCACCCGCACCTACACTCCGAGAAGTTAAGACGGAGCCAGAAGCCTCGGCTCCTCTACAACCCCCTCAAGATAACCGCTTCAACGAGCACAGGCGAGGGAAGAAGCATTTCCGTTCGGAGGTTCTAAGCATTGCACCCTTCGTTCCGAAGGCACCTGCCAGTTATCAGCAGGCGCAGAACTTCAAGGCTGGAGTACCGAAGCCTCAAGAGAGAGCACTTGGCAGGCGCCAGAGTTTTTTCTGCTGAATGCATGATGATAATAGAATCCATGACACGAAGGATTGCAAGGTAGTGTTGGCCCTTCGGGGCGATTACCTTGGGTGAAGTACCGGGCGGGGTACTCCGGATCGAGCCCCACCAGCGGCACGGTCAGAGCCTGTGCAAATCGTGGCCTGAGCCGGTGTCCCCGAAGCTCCCATGCGACTTCCGTTGGCCAACATTATGCCACCGCCGAAGAAGGAAGACCCTCAGGACCACGTCAAACGAGTGGTCCTGCCCATCTCCAGAGGGGGGACCCTCGGGAGCATGTCCAAAAGGCAGCGGCGCGAATACGTTCGCGAGGTTGGGCACATTGGGACTTCGAGCTCCGCAGAAGGGATGCTGGAGTGGTCTCATGTGCCCATCTCATTCACTGCCAGTGATGCCGTGGGGGTAAAGTTTCCCCATGCTGACCCCTTGGTCATTTCCGCAGACATAGCAGGGGTGGAAGTCCAAAGGATCCTGGTGGACGGCGGAATGTCCGCAGACATAGGCCTTCGATCAAATGTGCATACCTCGGAAGCATCTACTTCCAGTGTCCCAGCCACTTCAAGGTTTCTCAGGACCGCCTCTCGTTGCCCTCGGCCAGATAGGCCTCGAGGTTGCTTTTGGAGAGGGGCCTTTCACTGGGGTATAAGAGGTGATCTTCGACGTTGTTGACGCCCCTTATGCTTACAACGCAATCTTTGGTTGAGGGATGCTGAACCAGTTTGGGGCTATAGCGCATCACAACTATCTCTGTCTCAAAATGCCCACGCAAGGTGGAGTTCTTACTATTTCAGGAGACCAAGCTATAGCCCGAAGAATGGAGTATGGGCACGGCCAGTCATTGGATCCCCGACAAGTGCACAACGTGGTGGAGGGCACGGAAGAGGTGTCGGAGGCTTCGAACCCTTCAAAGGGGCTCTCCCTCAAGCCAAGCCCGGAAGGTGATGTCGAGACAAGGATAATTTCAAAAGATGGTAAAGAATATCCAGTACAGTTCGGCAAAGGGCTATCCCCGGAGATAGCTGCCTCATTGGAAGAAGTCGTCAAGCAAAATCTGGACGTCTTTGCCTGGACCGACGAAGACATCACCGGGGTGGATCGGAGCATCATCGAGCATAGCCTGCTCATCAACCCGAAGGCCAGGACAGTACGCCAGGGGCTTCGCAAGCTGTCTGCAGAAAGAGCAAGCCTCGCCAAAACCGAAGTAGAAAAATTGCTAAGGGCTGGCATCATCAGGGAGGTAGCCCATACCGAGTGGTTGGCTAACCCTGTTTTTGTAACGAAGAAGGACTCGAACAAATGGCGCATGTGTATTGACTTTACTTCATTAAATAAAGCATCCCCGTGAGACCCCTACCCGATGCCCTGAATAGACCAGCTGGTGGATTCCACAGCCGGCTCCGAATTGCTAAGTTTCCTCGATGCTTACTCCGGGTATCATCAAGTCTGGCTAAAGCGCGAAGACGAAGCCAAGACAAGGTTCATAACTCCTTCCGGGGTATTTTGTTATGTAAGAATGCCTTTTGGCTTGCGGAATGCCGGAGCTACTTTTTCACGTTTAATAGCTAAGGCACTAGGTCACCAAATAGGCCGAAATGTTGAGGCCTATATGGATGACATTGTAATAAAAAGTGCTCAAAAGCACCAGCATAGCCTAGACCTAGCTGAAACGTTTGAGAGCCTCCGAGCATGTGGAGTACGCCTCAACCCTGGAAAATGTATATTCAGAGCACAAGTAGGAAAACTGCTAGGGTACTTAGTTTCGAGCAGGGGAATCGAAGCTAGCCCAACGCAGATAAGTGCACTGCAAAGAATGGCTCCACCAGGGAATTTGAAGCAGGTCTAGAAGCTAGCAGGAAAGCTCACAGCCCTTAGCAGATTCTTAGCTAGGTCAGCAGAGCGAAGCCTCCCAATTTTCAAAGCCCTAAAGGGGTCCGAAAGCTTCAATTTGACACCGGAATGCCAGAAGAGCTTTGATGACATAAAAGCATACCTCGGAAGCTTGTCAACACTTACTGTGCCCCTCCCAGAAGAAACACTCCTCCTTTATCTTGCGGCAACAGGCTCCGCAGTAAGTGCAGTATTGGTCCGGGAAGTTGAGCTCAAGGGAAAGGTGGTGCAGAACCCAGTTTATTTTGTTTCAGAAGCTTTGTCCGGAGCTAAGATAAGATACTCCGAGCTCGAGAAATTTGCTTATGCCCTGGTAATGGCCTCGCGAAAGCTAAGGCATTATTTTTTGGCGCATAACCTAATCGTTCCTACGTCGTATTCCCTTGGTGATATGCTCCGGAGCAAAGACTCCATAGGTAGGATTGGAAAATGGGCTGTCGAGCTAGCCCCCTTCGGAATCTCCTTCACGGCAAGAACAACTATCAAGTCCCAAATCATAGATGACTTCGTAGCAGAGTGGACTCCATCTGCAGTTTGGGCTCCGGAGGAGCCCTCCGAAGGTTTATGGACAATATTTTCTGACGGAGCTTATCAGGCATCTGGTGCCGGAGCTGGTGCAGTCATCATATCACCGTCAGGGCAAAAGGCCATGTATTCTGCGAGGCTCAACTTCAAAACCACCAATAATATCACAGAATACGAAGGGATCCTGCTAGGCCTCCGAAAGGCAAAGGCACTTGGAGCAACAAGGATAATAATTAAAACAGATTCCCAAGTCATCGCAGGGCATGTCGATAAAAGCTTCCAAGCAAAGAACCCACATCTAGCAAAGTACCTAGAGGAAATCCGCAAGACCGAAGAAGCATTCAAAGGATTTTCTGTTCGCATCATCCCTCGAGCAGATAATCAACTTGCAGACATTCTGGCAAAGGCTGCGGCCGGAGCATTAGACCTACCGGAGGGTGCTTTCTATGAAGAACTAGTAAAGCCTGCTATCAACCAATTACCCTCCACAGAAGTCCTTTGCATTCCAGCCACGGATTGGCGAGCTCAGATAATGGACATCTTGCAAGGTAGTACAGACTCTTCCGAAGGTCCGGATTTCCGAAGACTGCAGGCAAGGGCTAGAAATTATAAGCTTGTTAATGGAATGTTGTACAAAGCCAGAGTGTGTTCTCCTCTACTTCAGTGCATCTCTCAACCAGAAGGCCAAGACATACTTCGAGACATTCACGAAGGCTTATGTGGAAGCCACTTAGCCCCTCGTGCCCTAGCAGGCAAAACACTTCGGCAGGGGCTTTACTGGCCGACAGTTGTGAGAGATGCGGAGGAATTGGTCCGAACCTGCCAAGGATGCCAGTGGATGGGGAAACAAAGCCACCGTCCGCTAGTACCACTTCAAGTTATGGCCCCAGTATGGCCAATGGCTCGATGGGGCATGGACCTCATAGGCCCTTTCCCAATGGCCAAAGGCAGCTTGAAGTTTGCAGTGGTAGCAATCGAGTATTTTTCAAAATGGGTTGAAGCAGAACCATTGACTGCTATCACTTCAAGGAATGTGCAAAAGTTTTTCTGGCAAAATATTATATGCAGGTTCGGAGTGCCAAGGGAGCTAACCGTGGATAATGGAACCCAGTTCGAAGCTGAAACATTCAAAGAATTTTGTGAAGAACTGGGCATTAAGTTGTGCTTCGCAACAGTGCACCATCCACAGTCCAACGGAGCTGTCGAGCGAGCCAATGGGAACATCCTCTCCAGTTTAAATCGAAGGATTGTTGGGTTGGCCAAGGGGCTGTGGGTCGAAGAGCTCCCCAAGATCTTGTGGTCCATTCGAACCACTCAAACTAGATCCACATGCTTTACCCCATTTAGACTACTCTTCAGAGATGAGGCCATGACTCCTACGGAGCTCAAGGGTGGATCCCTTCGTGTAGTGCAGCCCGGAGATGAAGATGAAAGAAGCACTTCGCTGGACTTATCAGAAGAAACAAGGCTTCGAGCTGTCGCGAATTTGATGAAGTACCAGGGCCAAACAAAAAAATGGTATGACCCGAAGATAAAGCCGAACGAGCTTAGACCAGGTCATCTAGTTTTGCGAAGTGTAATAGCACCGGGGAAGCTAGGAAATAAATGGGAAGGACCATATATTATCCTATGATCAGGACATCCCGGATCATTTAAATTAGTTAATTTAGAAGGGGAAGAATTGAAACATGCATGGCATGCGGAGCACCTTAAGCGTTATTACGCTTAGGGGCTCCTTGTAATCATTTGTAAAATTTCCTTTTCTAAATAAAAGCGGAGGGTAGAATTTTGTTTACTCTTAGAGTATCCCTTACTCCCGGTGGACGCATCGGGAGGACAGAGCTGCTTGCAGAGTCAAGCATCTTTCCCAAGACCCGGACAGCAGCCTACGAACCATGGGTTCGAGAGCTTCGTTGTCACCCTACGGATTCCAGGCTATGACTTGTTAGGATCCGTAGAAGAGTCTAAGGACTTTAAAAGAACAGATTTCCAGCCTCCGGGCACGAAGTATCTGTAAAAGAGTCGAAGGTGGCCACCCTACGGATTCCAGGCTATGGCTTGTTAGGATCCGTAGAAGAGTCTAAGGACTTTTAAAAAATAGATTTGCGGCCTCCGGGCGCGAAGTATCTGTAAAAGAGCCGAAGGTGGCCACCCTACGGATTCCAGGCTATGGGTTGTTAGGATCCGTAGAAGAGTCCAAGGACTTTAAAAGTTAAACAGATCTCCGGCCTACGGGTTCGAGCAATCTGTAAAAGAGTCGAAGGTGACCAAGTAATAAGGTTTCGAGGTCCAGGCTAACGAGACACTTTAAAAAAACGAATCAAAGGTCCTAAGCGACAGATCCAACTTTGAAACTTACGAGGTAATAATACGGAAGTATGTTAGAAGAACCCTCTTAAAAGGTTAAGTACAAATATTAAGTGTGATACAAAGCATCAAGTTGTCCGGCGCATCATTGTGTTCGGCGAACCCATTTGCACAACAAAGGATCCACCACCCACAAGGAGGGGTAGGAGGGTAAAAAGCAAATAAGATACTTTCAGGGCAATTCACATTAATTCATCGTACTTATACATCAGGAGAAGTTTTGGTCCAAGCCTAGGAAAAATCGAAGACCCTATCAGCCTCTGGAGCTACCCCTCCGACTACTATGTCCTTCGGAGCTCGAAGCTGCCGGTTTGGTCCTTTTCATCCGAGCGCTTCTCTTCTTCTTCGAGGCTCGCAATTTCTTTTTCTCCTCTTGAATCTCGGCCCAGGTCAGAAGCCTTTCGGAGTTAACCTCCGCAGGGTCTTCGGCCTGGTACTCCGAGTCAGACCAATTCATGTGTTCGGAAGACGAGGATGCCTTCTCTTTCTCCTCTTCCTTGATATAAGCTAAGACATCTTGAAAAACTTCGGGGGGTATTTCCCCTTTGTCTCCACGAGGAACAGAGAAGCGAGAACGGTGGTAGGGCCTTAAGCTCTCAAGGCTTGCCCATTCCTTCCGGAGCCCTTCGGTAAAATCCAGTATTTCGAGGTCAAGGTTCGAAGGGCGTGACAAAACCTAAATGGACAAAACACCCAAACAAGCTTTTCGTTTATAACTTTTCATTAATGAAAGGAGCTTTACAAGATTTGTATACATGATTTCCCTAAGAGCTAGACCTGCGGGTCGGTTGGTGGAGCAGGAGGAGCCGGGGCTGGCGAGGCAGGAAGAGGTGGCTTTGTCTGTGCCTGCTTCTGCTGACGGGCCTCGTCGATTCAAGCTTTGGCCGCAGCCTTGTGGTCCGTCTTCCAGGTCGACCGGAATGCTTCCCAGGCCAAGGCTACGTCCGAAGATGGGTGTAGCAGGTCTTCGGAGGCTAAGCTTCTAGGGGTCGAACTCCCGACTGAAGCGAGGGGGATCTGAAGGGCTTCGAGGTGGCGAAGAACCCCAATGCCGGCGCACTGACCGGAGATCTCTCCGTACCGGATGCCAGAGTTCATCATCAATGACGCCTCCACTTGGATCATCTTCAACTTCCGATCGAGGGATTCGCTGGCAGCTGCAGAAGACGAAGGGAACATAGTGCCAAAATATTCCAAGGTACCCTGAAGGGCGTCCAAGGTACGTTCTGCCACACTGACGTTCTTCTTTTCCGCTGCCTCCAGCCCCGCAGCAGTAGCAGACACTTCGGACACTTGGAGCAGCAAGGAGCTCTTCTGGGCCATCACTTGATTAAGGGCTCCTTGGAGCTCCACCAGCTGAGCGCTCGAAGTGGCCGCCGATTGCCGGAGCTTTTCAACCTCCGCTCGAAGAACTACGTGCTCGGCTTCAGCCTCTTGGGCCGAAGTACGGAGCGCGTTGTTCTCTTGCCTCGCTATTCGGAGGGCTTCGTCGGCCGCAGCCCTAGCCCTCCGTTCCTCTAAGGCTTCCTCCTCCAACCGAAGGGATCTTTCGTCGGAGCCTTTGAGGGCGGTTTGGAGGGTGATAACCTTCCTTTTGAGTCGATTGGTTTCGACTTCATTGGAAGTCGCTGCCGCTCTAGCAAGGACGAATTGCTGCAAAGAAAAAAACAAGTAAGTACCGAGTATTTACAATTACTAATTAGAAGTGGTTGTGGTGCTTTTCATACCTGAAGGGCAGCCCTTTCGAGGGCCGTGTTGAGCGTCGGGGCCCTAGCTTCGCTCAGAGTAGAGACCAGGTCCGAATTGGCAATATCCTGGCTCTTCTCCGCCAAAGGCTCTAGGAGCGCTCGGAGACCCGTCCGGTGCTCCAAGAACGGAGCCAACAAAGGGAGCCAAGACGAAGCTTGGCGATCATCTGTCGTGGACTCCTCCTCCAAGTTGCTGGCCGAGGTCGTCCTTGGGCCGGGGGGAGGCCGAGGCTAGACATACTTTTGCCCCTCCCCGGCACCAAGGCAGGCGCATCGGCTAGGGCGGGGGTGGACCTTTCTTCGGCGGCCACCCCTTCGTCTGGATCCGCATCAGCGGAGGCGGCCTCGGCCACCGGAGCCGCATCAGCGGGCGCGACTTCCGCCACCGAGACTGGAGCATCCAAGGGAGTCGAGGTGTCCATCGGAACCACGACCTCTGAAGAAATTGGGACTTCGGGCGCCGTCGGAGCTCCGTCACCCTTCGAGGTACCTACAATATCAAGATATTAGATAAGCATTTGCGAGCAAAGATTGTTGCAGGTGTCGACCAAGGTAAAAGCTTCGTAGCATACCTTCGGAGGGCCCGTGAGGCAAAATCGTCGGATCCTCCAGGACTTCGTACATCTGGAGGATATCATCGATGTCGTCTCCCGAAGTCTTCTCCGGCGCGTTTTCCGCTGGGGGCTCGACTTCCTCCATGATCACCCCGGTTACAGGTGTGTTGGGGATGGTGGAGTCCGACTCTAGGTTTACGACAGCGGGCGCGGGGGTGCGTGATGGGTCTAGCTCCGCAACCTCCCGAGCAGAAGCTTCGGCTAGGACTCCCACCGCCTCTTCATCGCCCTCCAAGAGATAATTCTCGAAGGTCGCCGCCAGTTGGGCGTTGGAGTCCTCGGACTCCTCTGAGGCCGAGCTCTGAACGTCCAAGGACGAAGCGGACGAAGCAGGAGTCAGCTGTGGAGGGATCTTCGCCACCTTCTTCTTCTTAGGCGGCGTCTTGCTGGCTTTCTTGGGGGCTCGGCGACAACCTTCCGTTTCCGAGAGGCTCCGGTCGAGGTAAAGTCTGGTAAAGGAGGGGGCGCCATCCCGAGAGCTCCCCACACTCTGTTGGAGCGCTCCCAGCTCCCTACCAGCTCCAGCCTCTTCTGTCTTTCGGCCATCGTAGGGGCTCCGAGGACCCATTTGGTGGCCCGAGCTATGTCTTCCGGAACTAGTGCCAGTGGAGCCGCTGGAAAAAAGGGTAACATGTTATAAGTATGTTATTTTCATCATCTAACACATTACTGCAGGAGTTGAAGTCTTACCTAGGGTTCGGAGATCACCCTCCGAGGCCTGCTAATACATTACCGGCTAGTTGGCCCCGAGGGGTGGAATCCGGAGGGCGACGAACTCTTCGACGAGGTCGCGCATGCTCATGCAGCGCGCCACCGAGGTCAATAGCCCTAGCCGCGTGGAGAGCAGGCTAGGGTTCGGAGCAATCTCCACCTCCTTCCGGAACCAGATCTCCTGGAGAGGCCCTACGAGGGGGGAGTCC
This sequence comes from Zizania palustris, assembly GCA_019279435.1. Classification (NCBI taxonomy): domain Eukaryota; kingdom Viridiplantae; phylum Streptophyta; class Magnoliopsida; order Poales; family Poaceae; genus Zizania; species Zizania palustris. The sequence goes on from JAAALK010000080.1 coordinate 10,182,551, forward strand.
TCTCCAACTTCGGCGTAGAACCACCGAAGGATCTAGTTGGTGTATCATTGATCGTTAATGGCCTTCACGGGAAAGTGTTGGGCGTGCTCCTTCCGCAACTGGAAGTTGACGCTGCCAAAGGCTGTTATCACCTTGGAGTCCCCGGGCCCGTCTTGTGGCTTCGGCTGGCAGATAACTTCGTGTGTAGCGGCGAAGATCTCTGAGCGTCCTTCGCACCCTTCGACCCGGAGCGCCCACTCGAAGACAGCTAGGCGGGCGACGGCATTGGGAGATAATTGAGGAAGAGTGATGTGAAACAGGTCCAGCACCTCTATCAAGAAGTCAATGGCCAGAAGTCCCAAGCCCGCTTCGAAGAATGCCTCGAAAACCACCACTTCTCCGCTTCGTGGCCTTGGGGTTGATTCCGACCCAGGGACTCGAGTTCTCAGTCCGGGCCCCAGCTTTCCTTCCACGGCCTCCTCAATAGACTCGGCGGTGCTCGTAGACTGGCCGATGAGGAAGCTTTGAGAATCTTCTTCTTGGATGGCGGGCGGAGCTCCCAAGGGTTTTTGGGCCAGGCGTCACTCGGAGCCCCCGCCATTGCTGCCGCAGCCGAGGCGGCCCACGCTTGCCTCTGTGCTAGAGTACTCGCCACCACCGGAACAGTGTGGCTGGTCCTCGCCATTGCTCGGTGGATTGGGAGATTGTGAGAATTGGGGGATGAAGAAAGTGAATCGCAGGTGCTGAGAACGGTAAAAAGTTTCGGGTAACTTCTAATCCTCCTTTTATAACCATCTGTTGGTTGCTACGCTTCGATCGCATTCACACTGCAGGTTCGTCTTCCGCCACTAGCAGGTGGGTCCAGAAAGTGGAACGGTGAGAAACTGCCGTAAATTTTGACCGTTACCTTTTACAGGGCGTAACGGCTACTTACGCCGTAACGGTTATAACCAAACGTCTCCTCACGACGTTTGGGCTTCGGAGCGGTACTCCTTCTCACGATGTATTCACACCGCGTTGAGCTCGAAAAAGGGGTCCGAATGTTTTGAGTTCGAAATCCTCCGAAGGACCGTAATGTGTTCAAATTTTCTCTAAGTCTCAGAATATCAAAATATTCCTTGCGTATACTGCCTCTCTTCTGTACAGGTTAAATCCGGAGAGGCATATTTGAGGGGCTACTGTTGGGGGAAATTGCTTCACTTTCAGGACTTAGAGATTAACAACTTAAAGATTCACTAAGCTTCGGAGCCGGTGGGCTCTTATTCGAAGGAGAAGGCATCAAGCCGAAGGGTGCCTCGATTCGAAGTCCGGAGAAGCCCCTCGCAAGATACGAAGGCTCCGAAGCAGTACAACAAGATTGATAAGACGTTTGGCTTATTCGTCTGCCCTGGATAACTTTACCCTTTTAACCCTGCTCCGGGTACCAAATAGTTTCCACTATGTCGGTTGTAATTTAGGGGTAATTAGGTCTTTTCCTTAGGCATTTTTGCCTATAAATGCCCCCCTCTCTACCCTGTATCGGGGATCGAATACTCAGCTATTCAATACACCTATTCGAACTACTTGAGCTATTATCCAATACGGAGGCTGGAGACAGTTCTTAAACACGAACTCACTGTTTGTCCGTTCTTGATCTCAGAGAACCTGTTAGCGTAAACTTTTACGCCAACAATAATGACATATCATCTTAAGTCCCTAAAAATATGATCAACGTGAAATCCTGAAGTGAATATAGATGTATCCATTTTCATATCCATGTTCAACATAAATTCAAATATATGTTTTCATATCCATATTTGTTAAACGAATTTGAATGTTTTCATTTATTATCTCATGTTTAATTCAGATATAAATATAGATATTCATATTTATAATTTATTAAATATAAATATAAATAATTTAGTAATTTAGATATTTTGATGTCCAATTTCCATCCTACTACTTTGACGTGATTGTTTTCTGTTCCTGCAATTCACGTAAGAATTGGAGACGTCTAGGGCTTCGTTCCCGTTGGTTTCTTCGACGAAAGAAGCTCCAAGAATTCCTTTGCCAAAGTACGTAGGCATCCAGGAAATTCTTATTCTTTTCTTTTGTGAGGAAGAAATGCAAGCGACTCCTCGGAATTGATAAAAAGGAAGCAGAAGGAATTCGTGTGACGTCCTGAGGGTGTTTGGTTATAATTCTGGAAAGTATTTCACGTAAAAAGGCTGAAATCTAAATTAAAGGGTTCAACCGCAAACTGATTCTCCAATTCCACGGTTCAATTTAAGAATCTGGTTGTACACCAAATTTCACTGACCTCACTTTTTCTCTTCCCTCGATCCTATCCATACTCCTCAGCCCTCTCGACGAGACCTTACTCTGCTGTCCTCCCTAACGCGAGGTTGGGGCACCACCATCCTCCCTAGATCGGTGGCCACCTAAGTCGGCGACCTCTCCTCCATCTTTACGTCCTAGATTCAGCGACCTACTCTCCCTTGACGTCGGCACCCTCCCTAGACCGACAGCCATCGGAGCAGCACCATCACCCTTCCCTCCATCTCTGCGTCCTAGATCCGACGACCCCCCCTCCCTTGGCACTGCCACCCTAAAGATGGCAATGGGTTTATACCTATTAGGTTTGACAATATCAAATCCATACCCGTTAGAAAAAAATTCTCCGTCGGATAATCCATACATACATATGGGTACCATTTCTTCCTCAAACTCATACCTATGTATGTAAAATATATCCATCGGGTACCTATACCCATCAATAGACACCACACACAAAGCATACTAATAAAATAACAACAGTTTATCTATCCTCGTAAAAACGGTGTTTCACCTAATTATATCGATCACTCATTCAGTCGTAAGATCAAAATTACATATATAAATAAACTTATAAACATAATACATCAATGATTTAACCTACAACAATAGCAGAATGATTTAAACTCCCAAAAATATAGCATATTTGATGATGGGTACTCATCGGGTAACTGGTATGGATATTTAGTATGGATATTAGGAAACCATACTCATACCCTCATACCTGTTGGGTAATATTTTTTTCGTTAGTAGACCCACAGATGATCAATTTTATCCATATATCTACCCTAATAGAGTAAAAACCAATCGGGTTTTGGGTACTCATTGCCATCTTTATGCCACCCTCCCCTGTCCGGCGGCCCAAGAGCACTACCACAACAAAAATCAAAAATCAAAAATTCAGCCAAACAACTATTAATTTTTCCGTTAGTAGACCTATGGGTGAGCAATTTTATCTATATATCTACTCTAATAGGGTAAAAACCTATCAGGTTTCGGGTACCCATTGCCATCTTTATGCCACACTCCCCTGTCCGACGGCCCCCGGAGCACTACCACAGCAAAAATCAAAAATCAAAAATCAGAAATTCAGTCAAACAACTATTAACTTTTACTTTTTGACAGTTGTTAACTCACAACATTTTTTTATAATTGACAACAGAAATCATTTTTTTAGGAATTCCACGGCTTAACCAATACACACTAAACTTTTCGTTTTTTTCTTGCGTTCTTTTTAAAGGCTTTTCTTTTTTCTTCCGAGAGGAAAAAAATCAAGGAAATGGACTGATACCGTAACCGTGACATGGCCTGTGCGATATTGGGCTGATGCCCGTGGGTTTTCCTTAATTTAGGCTGTTGGGCTCTTTATCTCTCTGACAAAACACACTCATTCTCTCTCCTCCTCCCTCTGACAAAACAAAATACTACCAGTACATCGTTTATATTATTAAGGTAAGTCTTTGATTTTTAAAGTCAAATTTATTAAACTTTGATTAAATTTTAAATAAAAAATATAATAACTTGACAATATCAAAAATACACTGTTAAAACATATTTAATGATTGATTTAATAAAACTAATTTGATGTTGTAATTGTTATTATTTTTGTATAAATTTGGTTAAAGTTGAAAACTTTCATTTTAAAAAATCAAATTAATTACATTGTGAAATAGAAGGGAATAACAAGTAGTTATGCGACTTATGTAAAAAACAAGACGGTTAGAACACGACTTGCATGGACATTTTCGTCTCAAGATGAGGTTCACTACCATTTTAGGATTAGATACCTCTCGAGCTAGGAATAGCGGTTATCCCGGTAATCAAAATGATATCGAAGAAATATGATGAAATTTGAATTCAAATAAGTTCACGAAATAGTTTCAAATTCGGTTAGCACGCCCTTGTGTACTTACCGTTGGTTCGGTATCCAACTTGTTAACCATAGTAACGAGCTCGGTTACTATGGCAACCATTGGTCAGACAATTTTTCGAATTTTTTTTTAAAAAATTGTAAAATCAAAGAAAAATATTTTTTTGAGATAGACAGTAAACTTACAATATTATAAATTTTATAAGTTTAAAATAAAATACAAATTACAAAACAACATAGTTAATTAGCAATTTAAGCATTTCTAACTTATCATTGTTTACTCCATTGGTTATAAGCGATGTATTTGTACGTAGATATTAGTTGTAAGCTACATGAATCAAGAATGTTTGTTTTGTACTCCTTCCGGCTTCGTCATGTATAAGTTGTAATTGTTTGTCATTCTTCTTCGGGTTAATTTTTTTGTGTCATTATAATTTTTACGGTTTTACATGTTATTAGTGAGTCGCTGACAGATGAGAACACCACAGTTACTAACAATGGCATTTTGCAAATTCTTAAAAAAATTTAATAACATACGAGGATTTTCCCTTCTTTATATAAATAGAATAAAATTAAGCATCTCATCACTCATATACATATCCCGTAGGAGTAGCGTGTATGCTTATCGATCAATAGGCTTGAAACAAATGATCAACAGGAAACATTTATTAAAAATAAGCAAATTTTCATTCCAAAATCACAGATAAATCTAGTGCTATCACTCTGCTGTCAGATATGATGTGATGTGGCGGTTTATGAGATCACAAGTATTAAAAATAATCCAGTCTCCTAAAAGCAACCGGTGTCTTAATTGATAAGACATCGAAATAATGCTCAGAGGCAAATAAATATGACCCACATACCAAACAACTGATCAACGAACATTCCACCAAATCAAAGATATTTCATCAAGTACTTGAAACAGTTCACGATCAAATACTAGTCAAGTAGGAAACGTAGCCAAACAATTGGACATTTTCTTAGAAATTTAAGTAAGCATAGGTATTGCAGTTTGAATCTTTGAAACAAACACTAGTATTCAGAAAACTAACCTTAAATAAATTAAAACTATTTTCTGAAATATACGAAAAATATGTGAATTAATTACCTGAAGACCGTGGACCAAACGGGCAAAAAGTAAAATCCTAACTCTAGGTAGTTTGTTCCGACGAAGCTTTCGTAGCAGTTATGCCTTCGCTTCAGTAACATCTAATCTCCGATGAACATTCTAGATAGTATGTCGGTTTTGTGCCGAAACCGACAAAGCGCTTGCTATCTTCACACTGGGTACCCGGATTGGGCCGACCCGACTCTACGGCCCCCTTGTCCTAGCAGTCACTCGTCAAGTCTCTTGCCGTTCCTAGCCCATGTACCCAGATTGGGTAGGCCCGACTCCACGGCTCCCTTTGCTCGGCAATCTGGCTCCTCAAGTGTCCACCACGAAACCAAGGTAGCATGTGCATCTTCTCGTGTTACTTGAGGTAATTAAAAGGCAGGTGGTGCTGTCACAACGCTCAGTTAAGACTATGACCATTAGACTGCAGTCGAGACGAATTGCCGAAGACGGTGGCACAACCACCACCAAAAACAGGAGGAAGCTAGTAGAAGTTGGCTCTTTTGCGATCCTCAAACCAATGTCCCAGTCGAGGGCTGTTCTTTTCGAGCATACCAGATTACCAGTCAAAAAGGCAGACGACTAAACCATAACATGTCTCCGATCATCCAGTAATTTTACATTAATTAGGTGTGCCTGTTAATAGATTGTTGTATACTCCGTATTTCATATGGTTAATCTTACGTATTGGTTATTGGTCGTCACATCATGTCCATGTTCTATTCAGCGAAACTATTCGGCGAAAAGATGATGTCTCATATAATGACACTTATATACCAGCCTAATCGGTAAAGAATAAGGCTAACAATATGATACAACAAGAAAGTAAATAGAATAGTAATAATAATGATGTATGTGACAAGTGATAGAGATCCGCCATTAGTGAAATATAACAACTAGATGCTCCTCGGAGTAATAGAGAACTAAGATTTAACATTCTTTCACTTTAACTCGATACACACAAGCAAAATGTAGGGTTATTATTTACAATAAGGTCTGAACTTGGGTATACATTGCATTCTTATGAAAGCTAGGCTAAGATTTCACGGATGTTCAACCCCTGGTTTTTAAAGCCTAGATCAATTCAAACAAATTTGCGGAGCAACAAACATCCACAAGTATATTAGGACAATCCTAATCATACCGACTAAGTTGATTTCTTAGCAATAATTATATTAATATGTCAGTCAAAATATGATATAACAAAAAATTATTGTGGTCAGAGAGGAATAATGTCTCACGAAAGAAATCTTGCCTGAAAAGGGGAATAAATACTTTGGTTCATATCTTTTATTTCTTGCTGTCACTAATTGCTGTTACAATCAAACTAATTAATTAAGACAGTGACGTGGTGGATTTGCTTTTGTAGAGTGGTACTGATTATTTACGCTAACTACGTGACAAAGGGGTCATATTAACTACATGTGTTTTATATTATTATCTGCTTTATTTACAAGACTGTCAAGACATATGTATTTTTTAGTCGATCTTCTTTAACTTTAATAAATTTAAATAAAATATATTAATATTTATAATATCAAATAAATACACTATAAGTTAGAATTAATAGTCAATTTAATAAATTAATCAAATGTTATAATTATTAATATTTTTAAAAATAATTGAAGTTTAACAACTCTAACAAAGTCAACCTAGCTAGACGAAGATCTAACCTAAAGCACGTACGGTCGTCGTCGTCTTGGGGGCGTGTATATATAGATAGATGCAACACACTTAATTTTATCAGCCTGAAACCCCAGCTAGCGTTGCTAAACAAATTTTGGTTTCTTCAGCGAGAGGTAAAACAATATAGAGTTGAATCTCATAGTTATAATGGCATGCGAGTAATTTCTCTTATGTCATTACAATTTTTATAGTTTGCTAATATGTCATCGGTGTGTCAATAATAAATAGGGTTAATTTTTTCTGTGCCATTATAATTTTTATAATTTGCCAATATGCCATCGATGTGTCAATGATAAATGGGGGTCACCACAGTCACTGACATATAAGCAATTCTTGAAAATTATAACGGCATGTGAGTAATTTTCCCCTCTACCCTCAATTATCAGCCTAAAACCCTATTATTGCTAAATAGAATTTGGTTTCTAAAATAATAATATAACAACTACTAGAGAACATGTCATCAGTACCGTTTGAAAACCCATTTAGTTATAGTTTTTAATCCAGTATTATCTATCCGAGAATAAATAGGTGGCACATTAGTATCGATTATTCAATCAGTACTAATGCATCCTTTTAGTATCAAGTAGGTTCTCCAACCGATACTAATACCCTACATATTAGTATCAACTGAGACGCATATCTAGTATAAAAACCACAACTTTATTGTTGTTGGGGAAATAATCCCATCAGTGTAGTGGTTAAATGAACCGTTTTGAAAGATGCTCTGAAGCCTGGATATTTCGAGTCTCTCGATGTAGGCCTCGAAGACCATTCTGAAGACGTCCCGAAGCCCTCAAATGGTCGAGGAGCCTCTAGGCTATGAAAAGGGCTTCACCCCGAAGGCACGACGCAAGCCAGGACAATACGTTTGCTTTACAACTACGAAGTCTTGTGAATAGAGTCACAATGATGGTTGTAATAACTAGAGGGAGGAATGATATTTTCATATTGTACCCTTGCCTATAAATACTTTCCCTTTCTACCGTAATAGGGACTCGGGAAAAAATCTAAGAAAACACTTGGCACTGGACGTAAGGTTATTATCCCTCTTGGAGGCCTGAACCAGTACAAACTCAAACCTTGTGTCTAAGCTTGCCCATCGAGGCTATTTAAACCGTGGGGATTCTAGTACTAAACTAGCCTCTCTACCATCAAACTCTTCGAAGCCATGCCTTCGAACAAGAGCAAGAGCACGACCCCCGTTCGAAGGTCCTCTCGGACTTTTGGGAAGGGAGCTCCAAACACCACTACAAGCAACGTGGAGCCTTCCGTAGTACCTCCACAGACAAACAACACCACCCCCGAAACTACTACCCCCACAGCACAAGACAACATGCCAAGAACCAAAGAGCACACTTCGGTCCCCCCAATGACAAGAGGAGCCTCGGGGTCCGTGGGTTCGTCCATGGACCCTCTGGCTCCCGTTCCACAAGGAGCAGTGGATCTTCACCATGGAGGCCCCCTTTTAGCTCTGATAACACTTCAGACTGACTTCGCCCAGTCACGAGACCCGAAAACATGTTTCGGAGTAAGTGGGATCTTCAATGATGCTATGGCCACCAAGAGGGCCTGTCTCAAGGCAGAGCTTCAGCGATGGCGACAAGGGGTGACGTATTAGCTTCGCACCTAGAGCCCATCGGAGGGACCCCTGAAGCCACCTGAGGTCATTGCCGTAAGTGACCTCGAAGATCAATAAACTAGGGGATACATGAGGAATGCCTCCTTCGATGAAAATTCACCATTGCACCCCAAACTACGGAGAGTACGCTTCGACTCTAGGTTTCGAGCGATAAAGCTCCCTAAGTACTCTAGGGACACAGACCCCGATGAGTTCGCCTGCTCTTATGCCCTCGCCATAGAGGCTAGTGGAGGGGAAAAAGACACAACGATGAAGGGCTTCCCCCTTGCCCTCGAAGGGATTGCACTCTATGATTCTAGTCACCAAGGCTAGGCTCCACGAAATCCTGGGAGCATTTGAAGAAGAAATTCGACAATAACTTCCAAGGGACCTTCGTAACCCCCAATGTCCATAGGAAATCCTTTCAAGTAAAGCAATAGTTGGGAGAGACGTTGCGGTAGTGCTCGTAGTGCTTCGCTCACACGAAGTCCTAGATTAAGGGATTTTCCACGTCTTTGGTCGTCGATGCTGCTCCCGAAGGCATCACCAACTCTAACCTCCTCAACAATATTCACCGAAATACCATCTCTTCGATGGAACAACTCATGACATACTTCGAAGAGTATGCACGGTCGAAAGAAGGACAACTCTGAAGAACAACGGTAGTCGCCCAAGTGTGGATCCTCAAAGTCAAGAACCTCGAAGCGAGGGCCCTAAGCGTCCTAGGTCGACCCCGCTAGAACATTGGCCATCAGACTCAAGGAGAAACTGGAAGCATTTCTAGTCAGAGTTGTTGAACATCATCGTGGCCAAGACCCCGAAGTATCAGTCGAACCAGGGCAAAAGCCGATGAAGTGGCTCGAAGCCCCCCATAGGACCCTCTAGTCTGAGCCGAACCTTATTTTGTAATGTCCACGGAGAGAATCGGCGTCACAACACAGATTCATGTAAGTCCATTTTGGCCCTACGGGGTGAATACCTCAAGAAGAGAAGCCGTCAAGGGGTTACCGACCAAGCACTGCAGACCTTATGCCCCAAGCTAGTATAAACCATAGGGCATACCGAAGGACACGGAGCTTCCCTGCAACTCTCGGTGGAAAAACTGATGCCACCCCTGAAGGTCGAAGATAGGTCGGACCACCATAAGAGCGTGGTGCTTCCTATCGCCGGAGGTGGTGTCATGTGTGGCATGTCCAAACGGCAATGTTGGGAGTACATGCACAAAGTAGGACACATCGGGACCTCAACATTAGCATCAACTAGGTCGGAGTGGGCGTATGTGCCAATTTCCTTCACATCCTACGATGCCCTTGGAATCAAGTTCTTGCACACTTACCCCCTTGTCATCTTCACCAACATCACTGGCACCAAAGTCCGTCACGTGCTTATTGATGGAGGATGTTCGGACGACATAATATTCGTACATGCCTTTGACCAACTGTGCATCCCACGAAGGCATATACTCCCAGAGGCTCATCCCCTGCAAGTTTTCGCCAGACCCCCTCTCGATGCATTGGGCAAGATTGGCCTAGAAGTCACATTTGGTGAAGGAAACCTCGCGAGGTCGGGGGAAGTCATCTTCAACATAATCGACATCCTGTGCAGCTACAACGCTATCTTCGGGTGGGGACGTTGAATCAGTTCAGGGTTATTGCACATCATAATTATCTATACTTGGAGATGCCCATGTAGGGAGGAGTGCTCACCATCCTCGGTGATCAAATGATGGCGCGAAGGGTGGAGTACGGCCATGACGCGTTGCTCGAATCTCAACATGTAAATAATGTGCAAATGCACCAAGGAGATGCAAGTCAATCCACCGACCCCCGAGGGGACCGGCCGTCAAGCCCCGTCCCAACGAAGGAGTGATGACCAAAATTCTAGTTTAAAGGGGCCTTGAGTACCCCATTCGGTTCGACGAAGGGTTAACTCCGGAAGATGTGGCTCCACTCAAAGAAACGATTGGGAGAAAATTGAATGTATTCGCCTGGTCCGACGAAGATATCCCCGAGGTCAACCGAAGTATCATGGAGCATGCCCTGCTTGTGAATCCAAGAGCCAGACCTGTGCGCCAGGGGCTTTAGAAGTTGTCAGCCAAGAGTGCAGTCCTCGTGAAGTTAGAGAGATCGATAAACTACTTCGGACGAGAGTCATCAGGGAGGTAAGCCACACCAATTGGCTATTGTACCTTGTCTTCGTAAAGAAGAAAAACACGGGCAAATGGCGTATGTGTATCAATTTCACTTCATTAAATAAAGCATGCCCCCGTGACCCCTACCCATGCCCTGTATTGATCAAATGGTTGACTCTATGGTCGGATCTGAGCTCCTAAGCTTTCTCGATGTCTACTCTGGCTATCATCAAGTATGGCTAAAGTGAGAAGATGAAGCCAAGACTAGCTTTGTTACCCCTTCAGGAATATTCTGCTATGTAAGAATGCCTTTTGACTTGAGAAACGATGGGGCTATCTTTTCAAGGTTAATTGCTAAGGCCCTAGGCCATCGGATAAGAATAAATATCGAAGCCTACAAGGACAACATTGTAATAAAAATTGCGAAAAAGCACAATCATAGTCTAGATTTAGCAGAGAACTTTGAGAGTCTCCGAGCAGTAGGAGTCTGCCTAAACCCCAAGAAATGTATCTTCGGGGCGTAGGCTAGTAAGTTATTAGGGTATTTAGTTTTGAGTCAAGGCATTGAAGCTAGCCCTACCTAGATCAGTGCGCTGCAGTGAATGGCTCCACCGGAGAATTTAAAGCAGGTCCAAAAATTGATCGACCGCCTTGCCACTCTCAACATATTCCTCGCGCAATCCGTGCGAGAAAAATAAAAGTCTAACATGTGTAGTAGTGCACGACACTCTACATGAAGCCCAATACCCAATACTTGGGGTCGCCCTCTGAGCACGGTCGAAGGAACTGACTTAGGGTTCCATGAAAACGACCCACACAAACTAAGGTGAGATCTGCTCCACCAGTACCGTTACACAGTGTCTCCAGACCTGTAACGAATCGTACAAAAGGACTCCAAGCACCGCTTGATGCATCCTAAAAAGAGTTGGGGCTGATCAAGAATAGAAAATAAAGGGAGTAGCGTGCCACAAGTCGCACACCTTGCATTAAGGATTGCGAGCCCCGGCTCGAAGCATCCTAAAGGAGTTGAAGAAGTTACAAGTGCAAAAAGCATCGAACTCACTCCATGAAATAAACATACAAAATGTACCCCGAAGCATACTAGGCATTGCACGAGGTAACCATTTACCTAATATAAAAATGCCACCCCCTCGCAAAAAGGGGCTAGGGGTGCACAAGATGTAGGACTGAACTAGGTGACTAAAGTGGGGTGAATAGGCGCTTCGATAAGTTCTTTCGAATATATGACCTTTTCTTACACCCAATGCTCCTCTAAATAATTAGAAATTCAAAAGAAAATCTTGTGTGCTTGTGACTGAATGGAGAAAACCGAGGTTATGTATATGTGCATAGAGAGTGATAGGCCTGGCTCCACATGTATAGACTAGCCAAAGATCATGCAGACAGAGAAATTTGGGTGAAAGAAATTGGGAACAAAGTACATTCCAATCACGCACAACGTCTGTGCACTATGAGAAAATAATACTTGCTGGTCTAAGAATATTTGTGCACGCAAATCAAAACAGGGTAACAACAAATCACAGGCAACATCAGAAAATCACGGGGACATAAAAATACTACTGTTACAAGAACTCAAGAAAATACATGCAGGCACGCAAATCGAAAAACCAGTGGAAGAAACTAGTTCGCAGACTAGAGTAAAAGCTCACACACGTTAATGCAAAATCTAAGTGAAAATAAACTGATGCTGGCCAGTTGAAGAACTCTTGAGAGAGAGAACGAAGTGGGCTTTGGTGATGTCGGAATTTGCACCTATTGACTAAAATTTTCACGCACCAGTAGTGATGGGACACCAAAAAGAACAAGGCAGCTGCAGGAAAAGTAACACAGAGAAACTCAGGCGAAGGACATGTACCACACGCATTATGCTGATTAAGGCTTAACTCATGGGAACACAAACCAATGCATAAGAAGAAATTAAGTAATCACTAGAAGAAAAAATTGCGATGCCCAAGATAGAAGATAGTGTCACCCATGCGCCAAGCGCTAGAGGCAATGAGACAAGACTCAACTTCGAATGGCGACAAGGAACAACAATCATAGTCCTAGATAGAAAGAAATCATCGGCTCAAAAATCTAGTGGAGAAGAAAAGCTCAGGTGGTGGATGAACAAAAGGCGGCATCAGAACCAGACCAGGGAAGAATGTAAAATCTCTAGAAAAGTGACCCATTTTTTTTGAAATGAGAAAGTAATTTTCTGAATGGGTGGTTCAAACCCTAGGGAATTAAGTCTTTATAGGCTAGGCCTTGAATCAAAAATACTAAAATACCCCTTAGGTCATTTTTACTATAGACTCGATTTTACGGACTTGGGCCCACTAGATAAAATAGTAAAAACCTGTTTCTAGGTAGTTTGTCCTTATGCGAGGCTTTCGTAGTTGCCACAGCATCGCATCACGACCCTTCGATCTTCATCCGACGTTCAGATGGGGTGATGGTTTTGAGCCAAAACCGACAAAGTCCTTCCTGATCTTGACACATGTCAACCATCTTGCGATCTTGACTACCACAAGTCTCTCCCGCTCTCAATCCCTCGAGCTGCCTTATCACTTGCACTAGTATCCCTTTCGCTTGACGTGGTCAACATGTTGTCTTCATCAACCTTCATTACATGACTTGCTTTATCTCCACGTGTATGACTAGGATCATCCTCAACTTCACTCGGCCTCCTTGATCGTCCGGCACCAAGCTCCCCTCTTAGTCTTGATCCTTGTCATTGACCGTTGAGTAGCATCTAAGCCCTGCACACCATAAGACAAGTAAACATGTTCCTTCCACGCACATTGAACCCTTCGGTGAACACCATAAGACAAGCACAAGTCCAAACAGTGAACCCAACAAACTTGTCAATCACTCATCACTTAGACAAAACCAAGGTATATTTCAACTTGGTTTCTCACAAGAGCACTCCAAACGCATTTAGGCTACATTTCATAGAAAAACTTTATTCATTAAAATATATATAGACATTACAAATACAAAACTTCACAAACACAACTCGGGCAAAAGCTAAAGTGCAATCACAAGAAATTAGTATCTAAACCAAGAAGGAATCAAAAACCCCTTCGTCCCCGAGGGTCCGGTTGATTCCAAGAGCCACCTCCAGGGCTAGGCACTTGAGGCTTCGACGGATTTAAAGAAGACTTCGCCTTGTTCATCGACCACTTGCCTCTTTTTGAAGCTCTAAAAATATCCCTCTCCTCTTGAAGCTCTACCCATGTGTGAAGCCTAACATGGCTCGACTCAACAACAGGAGACCCATGGTCTTCATTGGACCACTATATAAGCTCTGATGGTATAAGCTCCGATGGTGAAGATAGGAAGGCTTCCCACTTTTTCTCCTCTTTTATTGAAGTAAGCACTTTGTTAGCTACTTCAGGTACTACCTTACCTAGCCTATCACGGGGGATGTTAAAACGAGTGTGCCTATTAGATCTAAGGGCTTTGGAAATCACCCATCGATGACGGAGTTCCTTGTTAACCTCGAGTACTTCCACTTTGGGCACAAAGGCTGAATGAAAATCCTAGAGAAACCAAAAAGTCTTTCTTTCGATCATTAAAGTATGAAAACCTTACAAAAAGAGGTACATAGGGGATCCTAGAAACTACACCTCAGGAGCATCCTACGGAGGGTCGTTGGGAGGCTTCATAGATGGATTCATCTACAACGCCTTCAAACGGTGGGCCTTGTCCATTAGCGCCTTGGTGCCGTCACAACACTCAGCCTTTTAGGCCCCTTGGAAAATTTTCCAAGCTGCAGCAACCCTCAAGGACGGAGCCAACAAGGGATAATCCGTGAAGGCAACGGGTGCTACCCTCATCGCCCACTCGATTGCACAACCAATGTCTTCGAGGTGATGGAGAATCCCTTGGGCAGAAACTCTCCTAGAGATTTCTCCATACCTCGTCATTATATCTTAGGCCATATTTGCTTCGGCCTGCATAAGCTTGAGTTGAAGAGTTCCAGTACATCCCAGAGTACCTCGATAGTCTCCATCACTATCCCTTTGCCCTTGGACTTCTTAGTCTATAAGATCTACCCCAAATCCCTCAGCTTGGTGTTGGTGGCAAGGCGGTCGGAGGCTCCGCTCTCTAGTAGCTTATTCTTCGCTCGGATATTTTGAACTTCGGCCTCCAAAGCTTCTTTATCGGCTTGGAGGCCTTCAGCCTTTACCTTAAAGGTCATGCACCTTTCTTGCTCCCAACAAAGGCTATCCTTTAAATCTAAGACCTTTTCCTCCGAGGTCGCTAGTCGATCGCTAAGAGTCGTGGTTTCATCCATAAGTTGGTCCCTCCACCTTTTGAAGGCATATGAGGTCCCCCGAGCCAGAATAAACATCTAAAAATAATAATAAATACGGAGGAAAAATCTTGCAAACTCATAGCATCAATGTGAAGTATCACTTACTTGGTAAAAAGAGCTCTCTAACGCATCAAACAAAGCCATCTCTTCATTTTGACTGATGTCAATGACCAGGTCGCACTGGCCCAAGTTGCGAGTGGCCTAGACCAAGGGTTCCACCTTCACTCGAAGGTCTGGAGATAGGGTAAAGAAATCCCTGAGCACAGGGAGTCAGGATAAAATCTTAGCCACGCTAGGATGTCCTTGAGTCACCCCAACAAAGGAGCCCTCCTCTTGCTTACTGCTCCCTTTCGAAGCCTCCTTAGAGCAAGCTTCACCCCCGACCTCCGAATCATCCCTAATGATGATAGGGGCTTTATCTTTTGCTTCAACCCCTTCGTCGCTGGTTGGCGGACCCTTCGGACTAGACATCACCAAAGGGCTAGACATGGCCATGGCACCTACAAGAGGTCAGACATAGATAAGTATCAAGTAAATAAAAGAGGAGGGCCTGACCCCGTCAATTTTAAGGCTTGAGGAAGATACCATCAATGAAGACAAGCATCGATAGCGATGGACTCCTCGCCTACTCGAACATTCGAAGGGAATCTTCATTCGAATCCCGTGGCGATTCAACGTAAGTAGTTTGGCCCATGGGCGGGGTTGACTCCTAGGCCGCCACGACCACTTCGGCGATAGCCGCCTCGGCAACTGCCACCCCGACCTGTGGTACTAGAGCCCTAGCGGCAACACTCGGAAGCAGCGAGGACCTTGGTTGTTTTGGACTTTTAGGGGTGCAGGGTCTTTTCTTCGTATGAGACTTCGAGGTCCCCTATTGGTACTTATCGGTTTTCTTTTTCTTCGGAGCGAGATCCTGCACTTCGAGGTCAGGGAGCGTAGGAGGATCGATGTGGATCTCAGCCCACACCCGGTTGAAGCGCTCCCATGACCCGACTAGCTTGAGCCTCCTTTTCTTTTCTCCTAGAGTAGGGGCTCCTACGACCCGTTTGGCCACCCTAACCACTTGATCCAGAGTCATGTCAACCCTCGAAACTGCAAAATTCAGATGGTGCAGTTAGGTCAAGTAGCAAGAGGTAGACTATTATTCAAGGCAAGGAGGCTTTGATTCATACCTATGGTATCAAGCGTAATCTCGTGAAGTTGGTCACTGTGACGCCCCGATTTATCGAATTGGAACATTATTGAATTTCCAAAGAAAAAACAATAATACAAGAGGTTCATCATGCGACAACGTAAATACGACAAGCATTCATGGTACGCAAACCATATTATTACAAAAGAGTAAAATTAAAAATAAGTAAATAAAAGCATGACGAACACCCTCTTCAGGATCTTCTTCTTGACTGGGTCGTTACTCCAGACCATCCTCGTAGTAGGCATCCTCTGAATGGTGTGTCCAACGGGTATGAGTACAAAAAGTACTCAACAAGCCACCGCAAATGCAAGTAGTAATGCAAGGTAATAACAAAGGAAGGATAATGGCTAAAGTGTGGAAAAGTACATTTTTCAGTTATTGCATTTAGTGTAGTCAAATTTAATCAGGCGGAATAATAAACATGAACATCATAATACCATCTAACTCGACGAGTACGTTTTCCCTCCTCGCACAACAGTCCTTACTTGTCAAACCATCATGCACATCCATTCCAAAAGTAAACTAACTGTGGGATGTCACGCAACCCGCCCTTGACCGTGGGCTTGGCTTTTCGAAAAGATTTATGACTCTGATCAGAGATGTACTACTGTACCCACAAGGCACGCACTCATCCCAAACACCAAAGTGTAACGAGATGACCCATACCACGGGAACTCGTGCCAAAACTTCAGCATGAAATGCTCCAAGCGATAACCACCCGCTCTAGGTTTCGCCGGCGCGCCGGGCCGCATCCCGACTAACGTCGCACCCCCTTTTGCGCCATGTCGGTAAAGCCACCCGCAGGTGCAGCTTGACCCATCTCCAAATGGTGGCCTCCGTTTGGAACACTCCATACCTTAGTTAGGACTTACCCATTAGACTTGTGGTTAGTACGGAAGTGTATTGCAATGGATCCCTCAGACTGGTCCTTATAGTGCCCCGGGTGCTACCGACCAATGCCCTAGCTTGCACCCGGAACCCACCATGCATACACTCACAACCAAAACTCTATCACCAATAGAATTCCAAAGATAAGAATAACGGGGATCATATAATAGAACCAAGTTGCTACGACTCATTTTTAATCCTATAGCAATCGTGTCGATACATTGGACACTAGCTAATAATACTAATCATATGGTGACAAGGAGTTTAGGCTAGATAGCATGGCTTGGGTTGCACATCAAGGTCGAGGGATCCTAATAAATATATATTAAGGGTTTCATTTGACTAATGCATGTATATCCTATGTGTTTTAGCGATAGTTTAATAAAGCAAGGGTTCAATATGCTCAAGAGATTGGTTTGGTGACTTGCCTTGTTCAGTGAAAGGCGACGGGGGAACCTCCGGGTAATATTCCGGCTCTTCGGCGGCGGCGTAGTCTTTTTAACATGAATAATAAACATAACATTCAATAAGCAATACAAAATCCACACAATAGGCATATAGGTTTTTGATTTGGTTTGAACTAAGGAAAATAAAGTTATTAACTTTCTGAAGTTTATCTTAAGAACATATTAAAATAAATTATTAATGAAATAATGGCATTTCCAAAAGGGGTAATAATGTAAAGTAATGTATTTTAAATCTTCTAACTAAATTAAAATAAGAGGTTCAGTGTAAACCTAGTGGTTTTATTAGACTAACATGAAAAGAATAAAATATATTTTTTTTCTAAAGTTGAAATGAACCAAATTGGTAATTTACCCTAAAGTGCATTTGAATATATTATTAAACAAAAACAAAATACTCCATATAAACCTACTGTTTTATTGCATTAACATGTAGAGAATAAAGTTATAAATTTTCTGGAATTGAAATGATAATTTTTGGTGTTAAAATGTGACAGATATGAATTTTATAAGTTTAAAATAGTTTCTGGAATTTAATTTAAAATCAAAAACAGGCGTCGGTCCACGGTGAACCAGGCTCACTGTGAACCCGCGCACTGTGCGTGTGCGCCAGATCGAGATCCACCGTTGGATCGCGATCGGGTGGCCACAAGCAAGGCAGGGGAGTTAAACTAACGTGGACGGCTGAGATTAAAATGTTGAAACGGTACGCAATGGACGGGCCAGATGCGATGCAGGATTTAAATACTAATGAACGGCTCAGATTAGAACGTAACGCTTCGCCGAGATCTAATGAATCTGATTAAACCGCACGAGGGATTTAATCGCCACCGTCGGATCCAGATCGCATGGTCGTGATTGAATCCGACACAGCACGGGTACTCAACCCGTGCCGGTCGTCTTCTCCGGCGACGGCGAGCGGGCCAGAGGCCACGGCGAGCGACGACGAGGGGTCCTAAGGGCTAGAATGAAAAGAGGACACTACGGGGATCACGAGGGTACTGTTGCGGTGGTCCGAGGTCGACGGGGCGTGGCCGGCGACGAGCGGAGGCGGCGAAGATGTTCGGGTCCTTGTCGACGACGGAGATCCGGTGGGGTTCGTCATCGGTGGAGGGGTGGCCGAGGTCGGTGAGGTGCTGGCAGTCATGGAGGTGCGGTCACCTAGGGCGGAGGAGGCCTCCGGCGACGGCGAGCGGCGGCTGGAGTGAGGGCGGCGGTGTGGCGCTACAACGAGTGTCTCAGGCGTTCTGTTCGGTTCTGGACTGCGAGAGCATGGGGGTCGAACGCGGTGGAGGCCAGGGGGTTAAATAGAGGTACCGGTGAGGGTAGGGGAGGCGTAATCGGGGGAGACCGAGAGTAAAACCTCTCTTCAATGCTGGCGAGATCGGTTGCAAGGGATTCATCGAACCAGGATGCGAATCGGCCTAATTTGAATAGGGGAAACGGTCGCCGGGGATCGGGCGTTGTAATGGCGGGCTCAATTTGGGGAGAGGGGTCGGGAGCAACGGATCCGAGGCGCATTAAGGCGTTGGCCGGCGAGGGGGGATTTGGGGGCGGATCTCGCGGAGACGACGGGTCCGACAGGTGGGCCAAGGTGGTTAGCGGGCGCGAGCGTACGGGTGTGGCGACTGACGGGTGGGGTAGGGCGGTCGGGCGCGAGGGGTTCGGTTGGCGCCGATAGGTGGGATCGGGTTGTCGGGCACGCGCGAAGAGAGAGGGGGTCACTAACGGGTGGGGTCTGTTTGTCAGTCGGGGTGCGGGGAGGAGTGGGCTGGGCCAGCCGGTTGGAGGAGATTGAGGGAGGGAGGCCCGTTACTGTTTAAATCCTTTTCCGAATAAAAATAATTACAAAAATTGATTTAAAATATTTAGGCTACTTCCAAGGGTGATAAAAATTTGTAAAAATTCTCAAAAATATATTTTGGTCTTGGGAACTCATACAAAATTTTCTAGCCTCTGGTTTGGTCATTTCAACTAGGTTCTAGTTCAAATAGGCCAAGAAGGGCATTAAAGGTATTTCCTATTTAATTAATCCCAGGAAAATATATTAAATGATATTTTTATTTCTTTGAAAATGTGGGGTGTTACAGTCACCCCCAACACTCCGAAAAGAGGTGGGTCAACTATCCTTTTGTGGAGCTACGTGGAGGGAAATGAATTCCTCTGCTAAGTCTGTCATACTCATCCAACATGAAACGATTTTTAGGAGCTGAACTTGTGCTCGGACCGAACCCGACATCTGCCTCCTTCCGATAGTAAATCTGTTGGTTCGCTCCCAGCAACCCCGAATCTTTTCCCAACTTGACATAAAACCAGTGGAAGATCTAATCGGAATACCACCGCTCATTGATCGTCTTCGCTGGAAAGCTATCTTGATATTCTTTGCGAAGTTGGAAGTTGATCCTCCCATATGCTAGCAGCTTGGTCGTTCTGTTTTTGCTTGTCCTCTTCTTGGACTAGCAGTTGGTCTCGTGCATAACGGCGAAGACATCCATATGGCCTTCGCAACCTTTGGCCCACATAGCCCATTTGAAGATGGTCAATCAGGCTATGGCGTTCAAACAAAGTTGTGGCAACTCTAAATGATAGACCTGCAGCACCTCAAGAAGCATAGTTGAGCTCAAAAATCCAAGGTCCGCCTCGAAGAAGACCTTGAATACCACCACTTCGTTGTCTCGAGGCTCCAGAATAAATTTGTCCCCTAGAATTCGTGCCATCACCTCGGGTTTCATTTTTCCTTGTATCACTTCCCTCATTGTCGCCTCCATACAGGTTGACCTCTCTAGGACAAATGTCTGCTTTGTGAACTTTTAAGATGGGGGTTGAGGTCTCAAGGCCCATAAACCTTCGGTCCAGTGGGACCTCCCAGCATTGTCACCGATATGATCGTTGTCATCGTCTGCTAGAGAAGAAGATGAGAGCTTGACGATGCCACCATAGCAGAGCTTTTTGCTACTTTTCTTTGTCATCCTCAGATCGATGAAGCCTCCTGAAAAGCAAGGGTGAAGAAGAGGACTGGTACAGACTGAGGACAAATGGCGAAGAAATTTGGAAGGACTAAAGGCGTGAAGAACTCAAGGCGACGGAAAACCCCCCTTTTTTATAGATCTCAAGGCTTCCTTCGCAAGACTCCATGCATTACCTTTTCTACCATTTTTTGTATCCCCCACCATCACTGACATGCGGGGCTAAGGTGAAATGTTTTTTAGGAATGCAATTTTAGGATCACTATTACAGCCCGGGCTTCGAATTCATCGTCAAACCAAAGCGACATTTGGTTACTCAAGGCAGCATTTGGGTGCCCTAGGTTCGAGGCCCGCGTTCGGTTATCAGTAACATTTTTCGCTGCCCCAAGTGCTCTGATAGCCTATTGGAGGCATGACACCTTATGAAGTGGTCTACAAAATAACCCATTCAGAGTAAGGTTTGTCTGCAATCACAACCTGGTATGAATTTTTTGCTTGCGCACATTGCCTCTTCCCAAATGACAGAAGATTCGAAAATACATGTGCAAGGGCTACTGTTGGGGAAAATAATCACATCAGTGTTGTGGTTATATGAACCGCTTCGAAGGGTGCTCCAAAGCCTAGACATTTGGAGCCTCTCGATGTAGTCCTTAAAGACCATTGTGTAGACATCCCGAAGCCCTTGAATGGTCGAGGATATTCTAGGCTATGAAAAGGGCTTCACCCCGAAAGCATGATGCAAGCTAGTATAAGACATTTGCTTTACAACTACGTTCACATGCAGTTTTACTATCTTGCCCATGCGAAGTCTTATGAATAGAGTCCACAATGACGGTTATAACTAGAGGGTGGAATGATATTTTCATATTGTATCATTGCCTATAAATACTTGCCCTTTCTACTGCAATAGGGACTCAGGAAAAAATCTAAGAAAGAACTTCGCACTGGACATGAGGTTATTATCCCTCTCGGAGGCCTAAACCAGTACGAACTCAAACCTTGTCTCAAAGCTAGCCCTTTAATTTGAGGCTATTTAAACCTGTAGGCGTAATATTTTACACCAACAAGTGCCGATTGGACATCTCAGTTGATACTAAATACACATTTTTTAAATATTTATCTCATCTGATCTTAGCTAACCAATAAAAAATTATGATATTTTTTGTTTGATCGTAGTTAACTTATAATGCTTTACAAGCTATATTTTCATTTGTTCATGGTTAACTAGTAAAGTTTAAGTTATTTTTTCTCATCTCATGTGAACTAGTAAAGGTGTATGTTGTTTTTTGATTCATTTCATATGGTAAACAAAGTATAAAAGTTATAGCCTTATATATGTTGAACAATTTATTACACACACACACACACACACATATATATATATATATATATGTTGACACAAAAAACGTGCCCCGCACTTGGTTCAGTTTGACGATCTAAAAGTGTGTGGATACTTAGGGACAAGCCTAAGTGTAACACAACACCGATGTCGTGTTCCGACTACCCTTAACAGTGGTAAGGGGTGAAGTCGCTAGGTAATCTGATCACACAGAAATAATCTAATTAGCTGAAAAGAAATATATAAATAAAATAAACTAGCTAGCTGATCAGAGCCTAACTGATTCGAAGTGTATTATGCGAAGGGTTCACCGAAGGGCGCCTTCGGCGTCTGGTGCGAAGGGTCTCGCCGAAGGTAGTCTTCGGCGTTCGGACTGATCTGGCCGAAGGCAGGCTCTGAACAAATCTCGACACGAAATCACCTCCGAACAGCAGGGTTCGGTGCAAAGTCTCTGACATGAAAAAAAAATACTCCAACGCAACTTGCTGGCACGACACCGTCCAACGCGAAGTATAGGCGTGATGAAGCCTGACGCGACGAAGCCTGTCGTAGAGCATTCTAGCATACGGGACTTGGTCAAACCGACAACGACGTGACCGGTCTGGCACGGGTAGTCCAAGCAGGGTTCCACCGAAGGGCGTTCTGGCAGTCTTCGAAATCACTTTCCTGGCTTCGGACACCTCCGGTGAAGGGGCTCCGAGCGTGAACACCTACAACAGAATAGAGATCAAGTGTCAATTCGGCATGGAGACCGAATCTGCTAAGTGTCGCATTAGAGAAATGAAGGTAGCAATCTGTTACGTAGATTAACGGATACTTAACAAGCGAAGTAACAAGGCGATAGCAATCTGTTACGTAGATTAATGGGTACTTCACGAGCGAAGTAACAAGGCTTACCACGGTTTCGTCGCGGCCGGCGGAGGGCTTCCAAGCAAACCAACGAAGGTCGTGGAGAAAGTAAATAAAAAGGTAAATACGGTTCAAAGCTAGGGCTTTGTGGTTGAATTGTATCGGGGGGTCCCATGAACTGGCCTCACCCCTATATTTATAGGGGCTAGTCTTCTTATCTCTAAGGCTAATCTGGTAGGATTCGACCTAATCAAGTTTAGGGATAAAAATAACTAGAATCAGACTCAAACTCCAGAGGGATCAAGCCTCGCAACGACCGTTTTATATCAACTTTTAGATAAGCCCTAGCTTTCAAAGCCTACCAACTATTCGACATCGTGTTCTAGCCGCCAAAGTTTACATCTAATTTAATCTACTATACATAACATAGTACCGTTATTATTCTCCGGAAGAACCAAACTTGTATAAAATCCTCAAGTCGACGGCTAAACCTAGAATTCAGAGTTCATGGCCTCACCCCTATATTTATAGGGGCTAGTCTTCTTATCTCTAAGGCTAATCTGGTAGGATTCGACCTAATCAAGTTTAGGGATAAAAATAACTAGAATCAGACTCAAACTCTATCTCCTAAATAGCCCAAAGTGGGCCTTCGGCAAGGCCTGCCAAAGCTTGCTCCTCGGGCCGAAGCTTCGGTGAGGTAGGCCTCCGAAGGTCTTTGGGCTGAAGGTAACATGCCGCTAGAAGGCTTCCGAAGCCTAGTGTTTGATGGCATTTGGCCCTGTAAGGCTTCGGCCTGATCCAGGACTTGTGTATTTTTGGCCCAAATTACCAAAATTGATATTTTGACAATTTTGATCATTAATGCCATTTTCTGCTATCAACAATATATATATATTCCTAACACTACAACTTAGCTAAACCAATAGCCTCATATGTCATCGCCTTTGTTGTTGCCCTCACCTTAGTCATCGCCACCACACCCATCGGTGTGCATGAGTTTATCAGAGTTTCCACCAATGTCCTAGGGAGGAGCGCTAGCACCGACGTTGAGGTAGTTGGGGCTACCACTAACGTCGAGCAAGATAGGAGAGTTGTCGCCTACGTTGAGCAGGGGAGAAGCGTTGTCACCAATGTCTAGGTAGTGAGGGTTACCATTAAAGTCGAGATGATGAGCATGACTATCTGTGACGTCGAGAAGGTGAGCAGCACTATTGCCAACATTGATTGCACGAGGGCTATCGCCATCATTGTCCAACATTATTTCGTCGGCTGCGAGATCAATGGCATGATAAATGGTAATAATACTAACGTCCGAACATGAGTCTTATTTTATCATCGCCCTAACCCATAAAGAACCATCTTCCTTCTTGATGACCCTAGTGGCCTCTGAATCCTCTTGGGCGTAGACAATCCACAGAATGAAAAGAGTCGTTGGAGGTCAAAGACATGACTCAAATTAGCACAGAACAAAGAAACTAAATGTAAGTACTACTGTACTGCTAAAGTGTGAACAAAATAAACAAGGCTAGAGAAGAGAACTTACCGGAGTGGAAGAACAATAGACAACAAGAAGGAAAAAACTAAAGTGCTAAGGAGAAGATGGCATGAAACAACACAGGACATAGCCCCTCTTTATATAGTTGTGCCTTTATAACTTAACAAGGAGACACATGTAAAACTTTCATTATAAACTTACTCTCTTTTATTACCAGTTGAATTTATAAACCGGTACTAAAATGGTAGACACAAACAACGAAGAGGCGTGAGTGAAACTTCCATGAAATATTACCAAATCAGTTATTCATTTTTAGTACAATGCAAATATTGATTTTTTAACTGTACTTATTAGTATCGGTTGAAGTTTTTAACCAATACTAAAAAGATTAGTTTTTTTGATTTTTTGTCTAATAGAAATATTAGAGACTTACTATGAGCTACGAGAGCGAAACTTCCCAGAAATATTACCCAATTGTTTTCATTTTTTGGTACAATAGAAATACTAAAAAATTAAATTTCCTTTTTCAATTTGAATTTGTAAAAGAATTTTGGATTTTCTTTTCAGTTTGAATTTGTAAAGCAAATTTGGATTTCATAAATAATTTTGAATTTCATTTTCAATTTAAATTTGTAAAACAAACTTGTATTTCCTTTTTCAATTTGAATTTGTAGAACATACTTGGATGCCTTTTTCAACTTAGATTTGTAAAAAAATGAATTTACTTTTTAATTTGAATTACTAAAACAAATTTGGATTCACTTTTTTAATTTGAATTTGTAAACCAAACTTGGATTTGTAAAACAAAATTGGATTTCCTTTTTCAATTTGAATTTGTAGAACTAACTAGGTTTTGTAAAGAAAATTTGGATTTTCCTTTTTAATTTGAATTTGCAGAACATGCTTAGACTTGTAAAACAAACTTGTATTTGCATTTTCAATTTGAATTTGTAAAACAAACTTGGATTTCCTTTTTCAATTTTAATTTGTAGAACAAACTTGGATCTATAAAACAAACTTTGATTTGTAAAACAAATTTGGATTTTCTTTTTCAATTTGAATTTGTAAAAGAAATTTGGATTTCCTTTTTATATTTGATTTTTTAAAACAAACTTGGGTTTGTAAAGCAAACTTGGATTTGCAAAACAAATTTTGGATTTATTTTTTCAACTTAAATTTTTAAAACAAATTTGGGTTTTCCTATTTTAATTTTAGTTTGTAGAACAAAGTTGGATTTGTAAAACAACTTTGAATTTCATAAACAAATTTGAATTTCCCTTCAATTTAAATTTATATAATAAACTTGGATTTGTAAAACAAATTTAGTTTTCTTTTTTTTCAATTTGAATTTGTAAAACAAATTTGGATTTCCCTTTACAATTTAGATTTGTAAAACAAATTTGGATTTCATAAATAAATTTGAATTTCCTTTTCAACTATGATTTGTAAAACAAACTTTAATTTGTTTTAGTACCGGTCTTAGTTAGAAACTAAAACCGATACTAAAATTGTAGATTCTGAAATTACATTGGACTACATTTAACTTGAATTCGTCACAATAATTTGGGTTTCATTTAACTTGAATTTGTCACAGTAGTTTAAATTTTATTTCACTTGTTTATGTCAGACTAATTTTGATTTTATTTCAATTGCATTTACCAAGGAACCCAAAATCAAATTGCAACATTAAATAGTAAAAAATAAATAGATAAACAAATTGAGACAACCCCCGCCCAAATCAGATCGATCTTAATTTATTTTTTACCACAAACCAACATTATTTGTTTATTTACCCCACATAACATATGTTGTTCTAAGCTACATAGGTCTTAAAGTACATAGATATTTGCCTCTAGTACACCATTGTTGACGTGAAAATGAAAAACACTAATTATGTTGACACATATCTCGTTCGTTTGAAAAAATGACCAAAATCAGAAGTTAGGTTTCAACGTCCATCTGTTGAGTTCTACACTACAATTAAAATAAGTGTGCTTTCTACCATGATTATCACTTAGATGTTGGTCGTCTATTATTTCAGGTGAGATGAGATATACATATGAGAATATTGCCTTGAAAAGTACCGTGACATGTGCAAAGTATTTACCATCCTGTTTTTCTTGATGATTACATGATTGATTGTACAAACATATAATTTGGTACATGATGATAGACACGCCGAGATGTCTTGCAAGAACGTCTTGTTTTTTGTTGTTAGATCTTTAGTATCGCCAAAAAACAAATGGTTTCTAATTGGTTGGCGTCGCCTTCTGTAGATTTTTACATCAATTTCTTTTCAACATTCTTACCATCTGGTACAAAGCCAACAACTTCACATGTCATTATAAATAAATTGGTAAGTACAATAATAAAATAGACATGTATGTATAATAAGTAATGTGAGTTTATTATAGATAACACTATCACATGTATCCATTTTTATGTTTTTTGATGTTTTTATTGCCATAATTATTGAAAATGGTAGCCACCATAGACAATTGGTCCCCCATTATTAGCACCACAAAGTCTCCTTTTACTACAACCACTCGGTCAATAAATACAGACTACCCTTTTCCTAGGCATAACCTACCTTTAGAGTTTTCAACATTAATAATATTGGTGCATCTATCTTTTGTTGATATCTCAAAATTTTCATCATTGTAAATATTATGAGCATTGACAAAAAAATTTAGTAGAAACTATAATAGTAAGTGTTGTAGCATTTGCTTTAGCTACAAACAGGTTTCTGTAATGTGGAAAATGTATGGAAGAGTGTGAACATCTAGAGGGGTCCATGAGGAGAGAGGGGTTTTATACCGATTCAAGCTTCCTTGAAGGATAATATCCCTACATCCAGTTCATAGTTATTTTGGAATTGTCCTTCTCCCTTACAAGGGTAGTGTCCTACCTTTATAGACAAATATAAAAGGAAAAGTCTACTTTACCATCTACTTACAGGGCTCTGGCTACAGAGCTTTGTCGGGGTAAAAGGATGAAATCTATGCTAGTACATGAGTCAATACCAGAGGCGGGGGACCTTGGTTTTAGTCTTCACCCGGTAGTGGTATTGAGATATTTTTACCTTTCATACCGGAGTACTGTCTGGAGGCTCTTCGCCGAAGGGACCTCCATCGTAGATAGCACCGAAGGGAGGCTTTGCAACCGCACTGGGCGGAGCCCAAGCGAAGCTTAGAGGGGGCTTCGAAGGAGGCCTCATAGGAGACCTCGGTGCTTTGGCTTCCGCCTTGTGGCCTTTGGGAGTGATCTTCACAGTAGGCTTCGGAGCAAGCTTCGCTTGTGACGAAGGGGCCGGGGCCTGCTATTGGCCTTGCTAGCCCAACGGGCTTTGGCTTTATAAAGGCCTCAAAGCTTACTGTCATTTGGCCCCTGTTAGGGTAAACTATTTTCCCCAACAGTAAGATAATATCATATCAGTTTGTTATAATTGTACTAGCAATAAATAGAATATACAATGTATGTACCATCATTTAATAACCAATTTTGAGCAAGCAAGACTTCAAATCATATACCGATAACTAAAATAAATATAACATCGATAATTTGTATTGCATCGATAATTGTCAAACCAATTTGCATTGCATATGCATTAGCATTCGCTACATTATATGACATATTCATTTGCATTATGTTATTTACAGTGTTTGATCGACCCAAAAATAGTCAAAATTGAGGCAAACGACATGCATGGGGCGACAGGCCTACTGCTAGTTCGCACGATGTTCAATGATATTGCCTTGTTGATCACTTAAAAGGATTGTCTTGTCGATATCCAAGATCGATGATGAGCAGTTGCCTAGACGAATGAACTAATCGCACGAGCAGAAGAACAAAAGAACGAACGCATAAATGCACTACATGAGATTTTTGGGAGTAACGATTACATCAATGGAAAACGTTTAGTACCAGGTGGCCTCATCATTCGGGACTAAAGGGTTCCACGAGGGAGGTCTTAGTACAAAGTCGGAATACCACACGACGCTAAACTTATTAGTATCAGTTGGTGTTCCATCTAGTACTATGTATAAACTTTTAGTACTGGTTGGACATCCTGACCGATATTGATAAGTTTAGTACTAGTCGACTTAATAAAATTTTTTATTTGTAATAGTTGTAGCTAGCTACCACGAAGTTCTATCTCTTTACGACTATCAATAACAGCTCTAAGATAAAAACCCACTTCTCGAGCAGGTTAACTGATACTTTAATTAAACCTATTAAATGTAGTCATAGTGTTACAATGGCAACATGCAGTTTTTTTAAGATTTAGTTTCCACGGATGTGAACTGTGAACCGAACGCATGAAAGTTGATTAATCTGATACCGAACCGAACGGGTGGATAGGTAACCATCTATACACTATACTCAGTGCTTTACAGTAAGAGATACATTTATACCTACGCATAACAAATGCATATATTTATACTCAACGTACTCAAACCAGCTACACATAACAAATACATAGATTTATACGACTCAACGCACTGAAACCAGCTACACATAAACAAATACACCCACCGCTGTTTCTGACCCTGGCCTTTCTAGTCAAGCTAAACACAAACAGCAATTTCTATAAAACAAATAAATTTGGTTCCTTCTGCTAGGTTTGATTTGTCACCTAACCATCTCCTAACCCCAAACCACCTTCTTCCACAAGACTGCCTAGTTAAACGTATTGATTTGTCACTTAACCATCTCCTAATAAAAAACACAGACTTCCTGGCTTAACCACACCCCACTGGCATGCGGCCCCATACCCCCACTGTCCCCATCTGTCATTGTCACCAACCTTCCGTCGCACCACCCTCTCCAGCTCACGAAAAGAGCGTGAGACCCGTTAGAGTATATGGGCAAGAATCTCCGAAGCTTTTAGGATTAGAATTAAAAAAACTAACAACAAGATATTTTAAATGACTTAAAAAATAAAATATCTCTAAAATTAATCTTTTCATTCTCTACTTGGTCATATATTTAAAAACTATAATTTAATTACTCTGTTGGAAAAAATATATTTAAAATAATTTACATATTAAAAATAAATCCAAAAATCTATACTCTAAATCAATGTTTAGAGCTGGTTTTGAAGATACTCTTAAATGTATAGAAAAACATTCGTCTCGACCACAGTTGTTTTAAATAATAAAATAATTAAAATAAAAACAGAACTGTATAATCGTACGACGATGCCACCGGCAGGCGGTAGAGTGGTCGACGGTCGTATACTCCGTACAAATATATGTCACCTTCCTCGAGGCCTAAAAGGGAGAAAAGATTAGGGACAAAAGAAAGAGAAATCAGTGGAGCCGTGGGAGAAAAGCCCCTCTTCGCCCGAGGGTTTACAGCGGCGGTGTCGTCCATGGCGACGGCGAGGACGGTGGTCTGGTGGGCGGTGGCGCTGGTCGTAGTGTGGTGGAAGGCGGTGGGCTGCGGCGCGCAGCCGGTGGTGGTGGCCAGCTACGGGCAACCCAGGCTATGGCTCAAGCCCTACGACTGGAGCTACCTGCGCGGTTAGGAACCTGGAATCTGTCCTGTGGAGGCTCGGGATTGGTTTGAGCTCTCGTGCTACTGTGTTACTCATCTGTGCTCTTCTCTGCTGTGATCGCCGCTGCTAAATTCCGCGTTTTGTTTTAACTCTGTGTGTTCATTTTAAGTGTCTTGCGGATTAGAGATTTGTGTTCCTCGCTGTGAAAATCAGGAGATTTCTCAGATGGTGTTCGACTGTTCTTCACTTAGCTGCTGCTCCCCGCCCCCCCCCCCACCCCACCCCACAGTGCGATTTTGTGGTTGCTGCGAATGCTCTGTTTTGCTTTACTAAGTTGATTAAGCTTGCTCTAAATGGTTACATATCCACCCGAATAAGATTGCTGCATCGATGCTCGACTCTGAGTTTTGACTGTTGAGACCGCACTTAGCTATAAGCGTACCTTTATTTTTGTCGCATCTGTGTGGGAGTTCTTTTATTTTTTTGATTTTTTGGATTTAACTTCATACTTTGCTTTCAGTTGAATTACCGGCGTCGTTTTCTTCCGTCACCATGGATTTCGCAACTGACATAGATATTGTAAGTGGGAGCCTCTGGCCTTCTGATAATTATACATATGAAGTAGATTCGTTGGGTTATGGATGTGTTGGTATTCTCATAGTCAGTCAACAGTGTGGATTTCTGGGTTGCGTTGGTACTTGGTAGATTGGTCCATGGTTACTTGGTTAGTACAACAGTATACCGACATTAATATATTAATGTGAGCTGAACTTTTAGTAGCAATAGTAGTTCATTTTACAGCTATCCTTCATTGCTCTGAATATGCTGATTGTTTTGAGCTAACCTGGGGCGATATCGATGGTAATCTGTAAGGACTAAGGAACATGATGTCTGTCCCACATTTTGAGCACCTCCAAAGATGCAAGGACATGGTGTTTTCCTTCTGTTATAACAAAGAAAATGGAAACCTGTTTTCTGAAAGTCTTTTCTTTGCATGTTCTTATCATCCCATATCAGAAGTGTGTGTGCCACCATGTCCATATCCATTCTTAAGAGTAGACATCTCATTTGTTCAAGTAGTAGTCCTTTTCATTGGGAATATCATATCATGTTATAAAGACAAAGGGACAAGGGGTTGCAAGAATGGTTTTCGTCTACAGTTGGATAAACAGCTTGTGTGTTTGACCTTTTCCTTTTTACACTGATAGACAAAAGTTATGTGGTAGAGCATTCTAGCTCAGCGTTTTATATCTGTAGTGGGACAAAAGAAGTACGAAATGCTAATCAGTGAGTAGTTACGTGCAACAGAGTGAGCTGAAGCAATTTTTTTTCTGAATTGCATTCTGCGTGCGGTTGATATCTGAATATATGTACTGTAGATCGCACAGTTGACTTATGTACAGTTTGTGCAATATTTCTTTGGAAAATGCAGCAGAGGGAGCACTTGAAAGATCTTCCAAGAAGAGAGCTTGCTATCATTTGTTTGATGAATTCCAACCCTCCGATTCCTGATATATCTGATTCTTTTCTGGACACTTTATGTGAGTACCATACATTTTCTTTTGTGATAATTTTCACTTTTGAGGTCTTAGGTAACTTAATATGTACATAATCTCACAAGTCACATACATGGTAATTGCATGATGAACTTGTTAAAGGGGTAAGAAATATGATTTAGGATCTTTATCTTTTAAATTGAAAATGGGTGGTACTGTATAGTTCTCAATCCAATAATAATTATTGTTATGTTGCCCGAAGTTTCAGCATGATTCCATGCAAATAAAAAAGAAGCATGAGACAAATAAATAAACCACATGACATATAGGCATGATTAGGAGTTCATTTGTTCCACATGAAAGTTCATTTGATAGAATTTTTCTAGTGACTTTCTAGCTTTGTTTTTCTTCTTGAAAACTAATTTACAACGTTTAGATAACATTCTGATTAAACTAATTTTGACAGGAAGGTTCTTTGTTGCAGTATCAAACTTTCTCGCTGTTGGGTCTTTTGGCAGTACAAACAATCAGTCAAATCTGGCGCAATGCATACCATTTCAGAAAAACACAACAATAGTGTTAAGAAATGACCAGGTTAACCATCCACTGTAATCTGTAAATTGATATGCTTTTCTTACCTTTTTAGAGTAGCAATATATGTTTGCTGCAGCACTGACAGTGATGCAGAATTGCAGTTCTGTGGTTTATTTGAGTTACAAGTAGTTATATGATCACATGAAAACTAATGGTGACATTTGGATCCCAATGATTCAAATTTCAAAGTCAACTTCCACCCCCACAGGAGCCCGCTTGCTCTGTCTATTTTAATTCAGTCAAATCTTGAATCTTATTTGAGTTACTTCTGTGCCCTTACTGTTGGAATTTTCTCAAGACAAATCTTGAATCTTTTGCTTACTGATCCCATGCATCCGTTTTATTACTTGTATTATCCATTAGCATTATCTGATCATTAAATGCATGCTTTCTGATGTACCTGTTCCATCTTAAGAAGTTGTATTAACTTACAGTCTGTCAACCATTGATCTGTGCAGATTTCTCCAGGAATATGGTACATTGGTTACTTTAATGGCCTTGGACCTGCTCGCACACAATCCAAGATGGTAAGCTTCACTTCATATTAGGAAATGTGTATATGACACTTCGTCTATGGCATTATTACCTATTTCTATCTTTCAGCATGAATGCGTCAAACAAAATTTGAATTTGTGATGATATACTTCTGCAGATTAGCCGAGGTAGAGCACGTTCTGTGAGTACTAGTATCACTATAGAAGGATGCCCAACTTCAGCATTACAGGGACCATACTGTAATGAAACGATAGAAACAATTAGTTGTTCCCAGTCTTCAAGATATAGCAAATCAAGAAATCTTATAGATTTGAATATTGATGAGAGGAAAAGTTTGAATACCAGAGAGCACAAAAGGCATATTAATTTTCTGTCACAATGGAACCATTTAGACGAAAAGGGAGTTGGCTCCAACAGTACAACCTATATGAGAATGGAAAACTCAATCACTTGTGCCATTTCAAATGACTCATTATGCCTCAGGCATGGTGATATTAAGTTCTACTTCTTGGATGTAGTCAACATAGCACTGCAATTTGAAATTACAGCTATGAATTTTGGATCATCTCAAAAGTCATTAATTTGTTACCTGCGCTATAATGTGTTGCCTCAGAGAGATTTGCATGACTATTCAGGTGATATCAGCAGTGCTCCTTTGGTTTTAAACGTGCCAAATATTGGACGATGGTATATTGCTATTGAAACAGTCAATAAAGCACAGATGAATAGCACAGCATCAGCACCTTTGTTGGATACAACATGTGTCTCATTAGAGTGGCAAGTTACTGGATGTCTGAATGGAAAAGCTGGAACCAATTGCTCATGGGAAGCATATGTTCTCCAGGTAGGATGACAAATTGATGGGATTTATCTGTGTTATTGCTGAGTATAGCCACATTCATGTTTTAACAATCTTCCCTTGCTATGACGAGATAATTTTGAATATCTCCCTGTTCAAACACAACCCTTTTGCTACATGAATTGGCATTTAATTGATCCTATAGTTCTTCAGAACATGATTTCTTTTGATGCTGGTATCTGCATGCTTTATTTGATAAATAAACCTAGTTTCTGCAAAGGCATCTTTATTAACTAATCATTGTTCTTAACATGCAGAGGGTCCCTAAAAGAAGTCCTTCAGTCCCTTTTGAGTCATATTATGTTCCTACTGATGAAAGGGCATCATTGCAAAATAGCCACTTCTCCCTGGAGCAATTTTTAAGCAACTCGTCCAATGAGTCATTTGCGTGGACATATTTCTTTTTGGACATCCCCCATGGTTCAGCCGGTGCACTTATCCATGTGCAGATAAAATCAGATAAAGAATTGAATTATGAGTTGTACTCGAAATATGGTGGTTTACCATCAAATGATAGTTGGGATTATTATGCAAGCAGGACAAGCAGCAGTACTGGCTCAATATTTTTTTCATTACAGAATTCCACAAACACAGATATGGATCTATCTATTTTCTATGCAAAGGAGGGAACTTGGTGCTTCGGTCTGAAGCATCCAAGTGATAAAGAAAATTCTCAGACATACATGTCAATCTCTCTCCAGGGATGCCATAGAAACTGTAATCAGAAAGGTGTGTGTCATTCGTCAATTGATGAAAGTGGGCTAACATTCTACAGGTAATTCCACAAGATGATCCTGATAATGTGAAAATATTTGTATTTTTCTTTTACTGTAACACTTTTTTCTTCATTTTCTAGCTTCTGCACCTGCGATCGTGATCATGGTGGGTTTGATTGCAATGAGGAATTAGTTTCACCTAATGGTAAAGTCTCTCATATTTCCGATTTTGATTAATGTTGGCTGCAGCTTGTTTTCAACAAGAGTGCTGACTGCTGACTGCTGAATCTAATTTATCAAATAAATATTCTATCAGTTTTTATGTGCCCCTTATCATCCATGTAGAATTACCACCTAATATTGTTGTATCTATGCACAGGGCACATCTGGCAGTCTGTTTTTCTAATTGCGTCAAATGCTGCAGCAATTTTACCTGCCTTTTGGGCCCTCCGGCAAAAGGTATATTTTCATCTAGTGCCATGATTTCCTTAAAAAACAATCCAGCCTTGTTTTTCTTGAGTAAATGAACCAGTTCCTAAAATTTTATCAGTAGACGCATGATGCTGAATTGCTGATGTGGCACTCTCTACTCCTCTCTAGCCATGAGGAAGACATGTCAGGAAGGCTTCCCAGGCCTAACTACCTTTGTACTACATCTGTTCTCAAATAGACAATGCCCTAGAATGCGTGCAGTCAAACCTTGAAATCTTAAATAATTAATAGATTAAAAAATATTAGGAATTGATATGTGAAAACGATATTTGTAGATTTATCATAAAAATACTTTCATGTAGCTAAAAAACAGGATAGAAACATGTTCATTGGAGACTGTAGGAAGTGCTAGATAGATTCCTCTCCCTAGGGTTGGAAGGATAGAAGAAGATCCTTACAGGAGGGGCCCACACACAGGGGGGACCCACACGACAGACACACACACTCTAACACCCCCCCGCAGTCGAAACTCCGGCGCAGCGGATGTTGAGACTGGAGCGGAACTCGGAGAAGGTGGAGGAAGGCAAGCCCTTGGTGAAGATGTCGGCGAACTGGGAGGTGGTAGGCACATGTAGAACACGGACATCTCCCACGGCGACACGATCACGAACGAAGTGGAGGTCAATTTCCACATGCTTGGTGCGTTGGTGCTGGACGGGGTTGGTGGAGAGGTAGACGGTGCTGACGTTGTCGCAGTAGACCAAAGTACTCCTGGCGAGGGGGCTATGGAGTTCCCCGAGGAGCTGCCGGAGCCAGGATGCCTCCGCCACCCCATTGGCAACAGCGCGGTACTCAGCCTCGGCACTGGAGCGGGAGACAACAGGCTGCCGCTTGGATGACCAAGACACGAGGTTGCCACCAAGGAAGACGGCGTAGCCGGAGGTGGAGCGACGCGTGTCCGGGCAGCCCGCCCAGTCAGCGTCAGTGTAAACCACGAGCTCAGCAACTGGAGAACGCCGAAGGTGAAGCCCAAAGTCGAGGGAGCCGCGCAGATAGCGGAGAATCCGTTTCATAGCGGTAAGGTGCGGGTCCCGTGGGTCATGCATGTGAAGGCACACCTGCTGCACTGCATAGGAGATATCCGGCCGAGTGAATGTGAGGTACTGAAGGGCGCCAGCAATGCTTCGGTAGGCAGTGGGATCATCCACTGGTGCACCCTTGGTACCGGAAATCTTGGCCTGAGCATCGACTGGAGTGGAACAGGGTTTGCAGTCAGTCATCCCTGCGCGGTGAAGGACATCCAAGGCGTACTGGCGCTGGTGAAGGAAGAGGCCATCAGGGCGGTGTTCCACTGTCACTCCCAAGAAGTGATGGAGCACACCAAGGTCCTTCATGGCAAACTCCCGCTGCAACGAGGAGACAATCCGCTGAAGCAGAGACTGGCTGGACACAGTGAGAACAATGTCATCCACATAAAGCAGCAAGTAGGCTGAGTCAGCACCGTGGTGGAGGACAAATAGAGAAGTGTCACTCTTGGCTTCGCTGAACCCCAAAGACACCAGGAAGGAGGCAAACCGACTGTACCAAGCCCGAGGAGCCTGCTTCAGACCATACAGAGACTTGTTGAGCCGACAAACATGCTCAGGGTGAGCGGGATCCACAAAGCCCGCAGGCTGGCTGCAGTACACAGTCTCCGTCAGGGTGCCATGGAGGAAGGCATTCTTCACATCGAGCTGGTGAACTGGCCAGGACCTCGAGAGTGCCAGGGAGAGAACGGTCCGGACAGTAGCAGGCTTCACCACTGGGCTGAAGGTCTCATCATAGTCAACTGCAGGGCGCTGGGTGAAACCCCGAAGGACCCAGCGAGCCTTGTAGCGATCCAGCGAACCATCTGCCTTGCGTTTATGTGTCCAGATCCACTTGCCGGTGACCACATTGCAGCCAGAGGGACGAGGCACCAGGTCCCAGGTCTGATTGGCTAGAAGGGCCGCATATTCTTCCTCTATCGCGTGGCGCCAGTGTGGATCCGCCAGGGCACCACGAACAGTGGAGGGTATGGGAGAGACCGGCGGCTCCGTAGCGGCGGAGAGGACCAGGCGGTCAACTGGACGAAGGACCCCCGCAGCCCGCCGAGTCACCATCGGGTGAGTGTGGCGGGGATCGCGGTGAAGGATGGGTGGGTGGTACACCGGCGGCTCGGCGCGAGAGCGGGCCGGGGCAACACCCGTCGGGCGGCGCTGGTAGACCCGAACAGGGTCGGCGTAGTGGGAAGAAGATGCCGGGGCCGCGCGTGGCGAGGCAGGTGTCGCGGGGACACGGGGCACGGCCGGGGCTGTGTCTGGGGCGGAACACGGCGTCGACGGCGGCAGCGGGCCAACCCCGGGCGCAGGAGGCGACAAGGAAGGGGCCGCGTGCTGCACGGACGAGGACTCCGGGGCCGCGCATGGCGCGGAGGGCAACGCCGGCTGGTGGGGAGTGGCCGCACGTGGCACAGCCGGGGGCACCGGGGCCACGGGCGGCACGACGGGCAGCTCCGCTGCCACACACGGCTCGCCAGATGGCGGGAGAGCCACCGGAACAGCCGGTGTTGTACCTGTAGAAGACAAAGGTGGCTGAACCACCGGGTTAGTAGAAAACAGGGAGTCCAACTCAAGGCTGGTGGTGGGGGTGTAGTCGACGGAGAAAGGAAAGACGGACTCAGCGAAGATGACATGTCGTGAGATAAGAACACGACGAGAGGAGAGGTCAAAACAACGGTACCCCTTATGATCGGGGGAGTAGCCGAGAAACACACACAGGGTCGAGCAGGGCGCAAGCTTATGAGGAGCAGTGGCAGAAGTGTTGGGATAGCAAGCACACCCGAAAACACGAAGGTGAGTGTAGGAAGGTGGGGTACTGAACAAGGTATGGTGAGGGGTGGGAGCGCACGTGGCCTTAGAAGGCAGGCGGTTGAGCACATAGGTGGCAGTAAGGAGGCTCTCAGCCCAGAAGCGAGCGGGAGCCGAAGCTTGAAAGAGCATGGAGCACATAACATTGTTAGTGGTACGAATCATGCGCTCAGCCTTGCCATTCTGAGGGGAGGTATAGGGGCAGGACATGCGCAATTGGACTCCCTTCGAGAGGAAGAAAGCCCGGGAAGCAGAGTTGTCAAACTCACGACCATTATCACACTGGACTGCCTTGATAGTAACCCCAAACTGAGTAGAAACCCAAGCAAAGAAGTGAGTGAGCGTGGGGAAGGCATCCGACTTGGGCCGCAAAGGAAACGTCCATGAGTAGTGAGAAAAATCATCGAGAACAACCAGATAATATTTATAACCAGAAATACTCATGATCGGAGAGGTCCACAAGTCACAGTGAATAAGGTCAAACGCATGAACATCATGCGAGGAAGAAATAGGAAAAGGTAGGCGAACATGATGACCTAATTGACACGCATGACAAATATGCTCACTAGTAGCCCTAGTACAAGGAACAGAGGATCTACGACAAAGCTGAGCCAAAATGTCGACACCGGGGTGACCAAGCCGGCGATGCCAGAGTGTGGAGGACGCTGTGGCGGCAAAGGCGGACGAGGGTGGAGCAGCGGAAGGTGGAAGACGAAGCGTGTAGAGGGGTCCGGTGCTATCACAGCGGAGAAGAGGACGCCGGGTGACCATATCCTTCACAGTCAAACCAAAAGAGTCAAATTCAACAGAACATGAATTATCAGTGGTGAATTGACGAATGGAAAGAAGATTGTGAACAATGTCAGGAGCAACAAGAATATTTTGCAGACGAAAAGACCCACAAGGAGCCGCATCACCCACGGAGGTGACCGGAAGACATGAGCCATTCCCAACCATGATGGAAGAAGGGTGAGATGGGTGGGGGGGCCTGTAAGAGGAGATAATACCATCATGAGGAGTTGTGTGGAAGGATGCACCCGAGTCGGCCACCCAATCCGTGGCGGCCAGCGGAGTTAACGCCATGGTGTTGAATGACTGCGCGAGGGCCGTCTGATCCCACCCACCGGACCACGGCCCCACGACGAAGGAGCAGGCAGGACCGGCCACCCGGTGAGCATGGCTGCAGGTGGGGTAGGAGGCCGAGGAGTAGCTGTGAACTGTCCCGGCCACATGGAAATGCGCCCCGTCCATGGGTTGGAGAAGGATGGCCAGGGCGCACTCCCGGCACTTCCGGCGGCAGGGGCTGGTGTGGTGGAGGTAGGAGCCGGAGCGCGACCGGTACCACCACGGCGCCCCCTCCCCGGCGACGACGATCGCCACCACGACCCCCCCTCTAGTGGTGGAACCGGCGGGAGGAGTACCAAGAAGGGAGGGAGCCGGCGACGATGGTGGGTGGGAGGTCGGCCGACTGGAGCCGGAGGTGACAAGAGCAGTCGCGGTAGTAGATGTGGGAGCGAGCCCCCGGGTCAGCTCCTCGAGGACAAGGTCATCACGAACCTTGTGGAAGGAGGGGAACGACATTGTCCTGGTAATCCACGTCCGGAGATGGGCGTAGCTGTCGCCGAGACCGCGGAGGATGTTGAGGACAAGAGTGCGGTCCGCAACAGGCTCGCCAAGGTCACGAAGAGAATCCGCCATCC
Organism: Zizania palustris; assembly: GCA_019279435.1. Classification (NCBI taxonomy): domain Eukaryota; kingdom Viridiplantae; phylum Streptophyta; class Magnoliopsida; order Poales; family Poaceae; genus Zizania; species Zizania palustris. Next base: position 10,221,462 of record JAAALK010000080.1, read on the forward strand.
CCTTCATGCGACAGCAGTACTCCGAGATGGAGAGATCTCCCTGGACGAAGGTGTGGAAGGCAGCGTCCAACTGGAGAGCACGAGCCTCACGGTTGCCAAGGAACTACCCCTCGATCGCAACCCAGGCCTGCCGAGCGGTGCCACCAAGTTCCCGCACGATGTCCTGGAGCTCGATAGTGATGGACCCAAGGATCCATGACAGCACCACGCTGTCCATGCGTCGCCATACTGACCCCTAGGCGACCACTGGAGTGTCGACGAGGACGTGGTCATCCAGGGCATAGCGCTGGAGGGTGAGGAGCACCAGATCGCGCCAGCGCGCGTAGGAGGACGATGAGGGATCAAGGGTGACTTGCACAAGCGCCCGGATGTTCTGGACACCGGCCGCCTAGGCGTGGAGCTGTGCGGCATCCGGATCTGTGGAGACAGCTGGAGTCGCGGTGGCAGCGGGGTCAGCACCCCTGAGGTGACGCTTGGCCTCAGCAACATGCTGGTCCAGTGCATCAGCGGTCTAGCGTGCATTCTCCCAAGCAAGAGCGGCCGCCCGCTCGCGCTCCTAGGCAGCAGCGGCAGCGGTCTTGGCAGTGGCGAGGGCGGCAGCAAGGGCAGCGTCGGTAGCCACCACATCGGTAGGGGCCGGCTAGCCCGAGGCCACGACGGGGGAGAGGAAGGGTGGCGGCCCACCCATGGTCGGCCAGGCCAGGGCCGTGGCAGGGGGAAGGGGCGGCGGCACCCCAGAGGCTGGAGGGAGGCCGGCGGCAGCAAGAGGGGCCCCCCATGGTCGGCCAGGCCATGGCCGTGGCGGGGGGAAGGGGCGGCGGCGCCCCAGAGGCTGGGGGGAGGCCGGCGGCGCCAGATCCGGCCGCCCCGGTTTCGGGTCCGGGCAGGGCGGGAGCGTTGGAGGCGGATCCGGCCACGCCGGCGTCGAAGCAGGGCGGAGGGAGGCCGGCGGCGGCGGATCCGGCCACGCCGGCATCGAAGCAGGGCGGAGGGAGGCCGACGGCGGCGAATCTTGGCGGGGGGAGGCCGGCGGCGCTCGATCTGGCTGCCCCGGCGTCGCATCCGGGCAGAGGGAGGCCGACGGCGCCAGATCTGGCCGCCCCGGCGTCGGATCCGGGCGGGGGGGGGGTGGCGGATCCGGCCATGGTGGCGGTACCCAACCCACACGGTGGCGGCGCAACAGGAAAAAGGGAGGAGGAGGCCGCCGGTGACGAGAAGGAGAAGACGGGGCTCGCCGGCCATGGAGGTGGCGGCGGCGGCGCCGGCGGTAGGAGAGATGAGGGAGAAGGAGGGGAGCCTAAGGCTCTGATACCATGTAGGAAGTGCTAGATAGATTCCTCTCCCTAGGGTTGGGAGGATAGAAGAAGAGCCTTACAGGAGGGGCCCACACACAGGGGGACCCACACGACAGACACACACACACTCTAACAGAGACCATGTTGATGTCTAAAACATCGTCCTTTTAAGAACAGAGGTAGTACCTAACTTGACCCACTTTCACATGTTTGATGACCTAAATATCTAATTTTCAAGTTTATGTACCTAATGGAACCACCCTCCAAGCTTAGTGACCCAAGGTGTAAATAATTCTTTTTCTGGTCTATCAGCTGATGGAGTCTCTAGCAGACACATAAGTTGGCCTGGTATGATAAAAGCTTGAAAATCTGCCTTTTACTAGTTATTTCAGAATAAAAATAACACTTTTGCTTGTAATTATTTTCTGAATGAAAAGCGTTAATTGGAAATTCAGGTATGAGCCCCAAAAAATCAGGCCTAGCCAGGCTGCCATGAACAGGTGTATACAGAAGTAGCTGAACTGTACACAGATGTAGCATCTCTACATGGAAGTAAAATCTTAAGGTCTGCTGAAAAGGCTAATTGATACATGCAAATATTTGAAACAAGTTGTGTGAACCGAACCAAGTGCATAATATATATTTCTGCTTAACTAAAGAAGGGAATGCCTGGTCTCTTAATCTCTTTAGATGGTCCTAACAGAATGAATTAAAAATTCTAACTAATCTCTTAACTCAGCTAATGAGTAACATCTATTGGTCATGTTGTATCTAGTACTATGGCCTATGTATCATCAATACACGATACATGTACAATGATATGCCGATACAGCAAATCCCTAAAAATCAAGATACACTGATACATCTTGCATATAAAATATGTTAATATTTTTTCAATAACATACACACCAATTAGTTCAAGTTTGAAAGACTCTAACATTAAGAACTTATGATATTAGTGCATTACACAACTTAGGATGGGCTAGTGTATTTAACAACTACGGTTTAGGATGGGCTTGTGGGCTGGTGTTTATAGGCTAAAGCTTCAATTGGGCTTCAAAGTGAGATGTTACTATTGATACGTATTGGGCGGACATGTATCACTTAGTTTTGGATTTGTATCATGAATTAAATTATTTATTTTTAAATTGAATTAATCTGATATCCTCAATATGCATATCGGGACATATCATCAATGTTGAAAAAAATTGGCCGATCAACCGATTAACTTGTAGTCGGCAGCATATCAATTAATTTATAACATAATCGGCACATTAATTGGCCAGCCAATTAATTGGGTGGTCAATCCGAATAATCACTGATTAATCACAATGTCTTGCCGCCAGAGTAAGTTGATGCCTGCGCCAGACTCACGCTGCCGCCCGCGCCATCCTGCTTCTAGGGTAGAGGAGGCATTCTGAGAGAGAGACCAGGCCAACTAAGAGGAAGAGAGACCTTTCTTGGAGAAAAAGAGGGAAAAGACAAGTAGAGAGAAAGATGATTTTTTAAAATAATATTTTTTTAAACAAAATTTCAAATTTGTATAGCAGTTTAAAAAAAATAAAAAATAGGTAGCAGTCGGCCGACCAAGTGCCGACTACCGCCACGTGGCTCATAGTTAGCACTTGGTCAGCCGACTACGGCCATGTCAGCGCTAGTCAGCCGACCAAGTGCTGACTAGCGCTTTTGGCGTGCCGCGCCGCGCCCCGCGTGCCCGCCTCGCGTCCCGTGCCCGCCCTCTCACCTCCCGCACCCGTCGTGCCTGCCCCCTCGCCTCCCGAGCCAGCCTCGCCTGCCCCCTCGTCTCCCGCGCCAACCGCCCCCCGCACCCGCTGCCCGTCGCCTCGACTCCTGCCCGTCCATAGGGCGCGGGGGGTGGGGGGCGGCTGGCGTGGGAGGCAAGGGGGCTAGCCTGGGGGCGGGCGCGGGAGGCGCGCTAGGTGCGGTGCGGCACGCCAACAACGGCAGTCGGCATTTGGTCGGCCGACTAGCGCTGACGTGGCCGTAGTCGGTCGACCAAGTGCTGACTAGGGGCCACGTGGTGGCAGTCGGCACTTGGTCGGCCGATCGCTACCCATTTTTGAAATTTTTTGAAAGCGGTATACATATTTGAAATTTTGTTTAAAAAAATATTATTTTAAAAAAGGATAGGCTGGCATGGGTGTTTAACTAGATCTGTAGTATTAATATCATGATATATTATTTAACTATTTTATGCCAACTGATTAATTGGTTGACCAATTAATTCAGTTAATCCTTGATTAACCAATTAATCTTTAATCCCTAGCTGGCTGATCAGTTACCGATAATCGATTTTTCCAACACTGCATCGTCATATCCTGTCACATCAGTCTATTGGATACAGATACGGTAGGCTCCCTGGCATATCGGTGTTTCGTAGACTATGGCAACCAGCCCATAACCTAAACTGATCTTATCTAAACACTAATAAATAGTTGGAAGGTGTAGCACAAGTTGCTGCCATGCACCTGTCGTGCTAGCACGTTTAGGCCAGCCATAATGCACGTGACACTTGCTATCCCTTTCCACAAGAAAACTCCATGCTTACAGTCACTTGCTTTATATCATGATATTCAGATATGTCCATCTAAGAAGCTAAATTTATGTTTCTGTTCTTTGATATAAATGCAGTAGATTTGTTCAATGACATATTAACCTTTCTTCTTTTGCCACCTAGGCATTTGCAGAATGGATTCTTTACACTTCTAGTGGAATTTCTAGTGCATTATACCACTCATGTGATGTGGGTACCTGGTGCATACTATCTTTCCGTGTACTACAGGTGAGCTACTACTCAACACATAATTTCTCGTGGATTACCATTCATGTGTTGTGGGGCTGTGCTGCGAGAGATTTGATAATTTGTCACTCTTAAGAAGTGGCTTAGTATTTTTGCTATTTAAACATATTTTCATTGACATAAATTATTCTACATGTTAGTCTCAGAAGTAGCATCATAATCAAAGTAAATATCTTAAGAGTGACAAATAATCAATTTTCTCCCATGGTGCATGCTGTCTTGTTTTTTTCGGGGGGGGGGGGGGGGGGGTGGGAGGGGTATAGTACTATTAGTTGTCTCTCTTCTTTAGTTGGATGTTGTGGAAAGTAATCCTTGGGTGCTAAATTTATGGTTTCCTAGTTTATGTTTTTCCATAATGGCTTAGTCTATATTTGGCAGTCCTCTATATTGAGAGGATAAGTCTATGTGTGTGTATGTGTGTTTTGGCATGACATGTGTGATGTCCATGTGTGGACAAGTTTGTAGTCTTAGCACCTTTAGCATCTTTTGCTTTAGCATCTTAGACTAGCATATTTGCTTTAGCATCTTAGACTAAACTAAGCATCTTTTGTTTTAGCATCTTAGACTAGCATCTTTGCTTTAGCATCTTAGACTAGCATCTTTGCTTTAGCATCTTAGACTAGCATCTTGGGCTACATGGCTAGCCTTAGGGGTGAAAACGGATCGGATTTGGACGGATAGTGTTCATACCATATCCTATACCACTTTTTTTAACGGATTCGGAGCGGGTACGGATAGCATGCGGATATGGATATGGAGCGGATTATTTCGGATATCGGATTTGGTGCGGATTCGGTGCGGACTTGAATCTTAAACGGATTGAAATTATCGGATGATTACAAATTTAAAAACGCATTTTGTCAAATTAAATTCACATATCATATGTGTTAGAGATAACAGATTATCTGCATGTAACAGATTATATTGCCTATATAAATAAATCTCCCCCCACCTGTCTAGGTGTGCGGGGTTCCTTTCATGGTATCAGATTTTCTGTTCCTGGCCCTCTGCTTCCGCGTCTTCCTCCCAGGAGCGCCCCGCACCGGCTTCCTCTGCTTCTGGCGCCCCCGCACCGGCTCCCTCGGCTCCCTCTGCTTCTGGCCCTCTGCTTCCGCATCTTCCTCCTAGGAGCGCCCCCCACGCCGGCTTCTTCGTCTGGGCCTCCTCCGGCTCGTCGCGGGGATCTGCGCGGCGACGAGCGGCTGCGCCAGGTCCTGCGCCTTGGTGGAGGTGAAGGCGTCGAAGTCCTCCTGTCGCTTCTTCGCCGTCCTCGTCGTGCCACCGCGATTCCCCGTCGCGCTCTGCACCGGCTGCACCGCGGACCTCCTCGTCGCGCCACTGACTCCAAGCCGCGCAGCCGGCTTCCCGCCGTGGAACTCCGCCGACCTCCCTGTAGCGCCCCGATTTAACAAATCGAGACATTATTGAATTTCATAAGAAAAACAATAATACAAGAGGTTCATCATGCGACAACCGTACATACGACATTGTTCATGGTACGCAGACCATATTTATTACATCATTGTTTTAATAAAACAGTAGAGTAAAATAATTAGAAAACGGCATGACGAACTTCTTCTCCAGGATTTTTCTTCTTGACTGGGTTGCTACTCCAGACCGTCTTCAAGATATGCATCCTCTGTGGGGTCCAACGGGTATGAGTACAAAAAGTACTCAACAAGCCACCGCAAATGCAAATAATAATGCAGGATAATAAACAAGGAAGGATAAAGGCTAACAATGCGGAATAAAGCAATTGCAGTTATGGCATTTAGTGTAATCATATTTTAATCATGCGGAAAGTAAATATGAGCATCATCAACATCAACTAACTCGAGGAGTACGTTTTACCTCCTCGCACAACGGTCCTTACATGTCAATCCATCATGCACATACATATTCAAAGTAAACTAACTGGGGGATGTCACGCAACCCGCCCTTGACCGTGGGCTCGGCTTTTCGAAAAGATTTAAGACTCTGATCAGAGATGTACTACTGTACCCACAAGGCACGCACTCATCTCAACGAGATGACCCATTTCACGGGAACTCGTGCCAAAACCTCAATATGAGATGTTCCAAGCGATAACCACCCGCTCTAGGTTTCGCCGGCGCGCCGGGCCGCATCCCGGCTAACGTCGCACCCCCTTTTGCGCCACATTGGTACAAGTCACCCGCAGGTGCAACTTGACCCATCTCCAAATGGTGGCCTCGGTTTGGAACAACCCATACCTTAGTTAGGACTTACCCACTAGACTTGTGGTTAGTACGTAAGTGTATTGCAACGGATCCCTCAGACCGGTCCTTATAGTGCCCCGGGTGCGACTGACCAATGCCCTAGCTTGCACCCGGAACCCACCATGCATACACTCACAACCATGACTCATCACCAACAGAATTTCCAAGGATAAGAAGTAACGGGGATCATATAACAGAATCATTTCACTACGACTCATTTTTATCCTATAGCGGCCGTGTCAATACATTGGACACTAGCTAATATCATTGATCATATGGTGACAAGGAGGTTAGGCGAGATAGCATGGCTTGGGTTGCACATCAAGGTCGGGGGATCCTAAATAAATATAATGTAAGGGTTCATTTGACTAATGCATATACATAACCTATGTGTTTTAGCGATAGTCAATTCAGACATGGGTTCAATATGTTCAAAAGAATGGTTTGGTGACTTGCCTTGTTCAGCAAAGGGAGAGGGAGGGACTTCGGGGAAGTACTCCGGCTCCTCGGCGACGTCGTAGTCTTTTTAATAAAAAGTAAAATAAAAAGAGTACCACATTCAATCAAACCATTTAACATTACATTGCAAGCATATAAGTTAAAGGGGGTTTTATTATAAATAAATAAACTCAATGGTTAAGGTTCTAAATTTTATAAATAATTTTAAAGGGATTAAAATGAAGGGTTGTCCTTTAGAAAACAAATATTTAAATGTGATTATTGTCATATTAAATTATCAAACAAGTGTAAAATGAAAGTTCATGTCAATTTGGTGAATTTCAGTGAATGAACAGAAAGGAAATTAAGAATAATTTTTCTGAAGTTTAAATAGTTTAATCCTAAAGGTTTTTGAATAATTATTTGAATAAACATGAAAATGTCCAAATAAACCTACTGTTTTTATTGCCTAAACATGTAGAGAATAATTTTATGAATTTTCTAAAATTGGAATGGCAATTTTTAGAGTCCAAATGCATTAGATATGAATTTTACAAGTTTAAAAGCATTTCTGGAATTTATTTTCAAATTTTAAACCTCTCAGGTCCACGGTGAGCCAGGCCCACGGTGAACCCGCGCACTGTGCGCGTGCGCCGGGTCGATCTGGACCGTCGGATCCAGATCCGACGCGCGAGGGCGAGGCGGGACGCGTAAGTCGCGATGGACGGCCAGGATTAAAACGTTTGAACCGGTACCACGTGGACGCACGAGATTGAACGCGGGATTTTAAAACAAATGGACGCACGGGATTAAAACGTACCCCTTCGCCGAGATCTAACGGATCAGATTAATCCGCACGCGGGGATTAACCATCACCGTCGGATCCAGATCGCACGGTCGTGCGCGAATCCGACACGGCACGGGTACTCGACCCGTGCCGGTCGTCTTCTCCGACGACGGCGAGCGGGCCAGCGGCCACGGCGAGCGACGGCGACCCTAGCTAAGTCCAAAAATGGAAGGAGGGGACTACAGCGGTCACGATGGTACCTTGGCGGCGGTCCGGGGACGGAGGGGCGTGGCCGGCGACGAGGGTAGACGCGGAAGGCTCCTCGGGTACTCGACGGCGACGGTGTTCCGGCGATCTTCTTGACCAGCGGAGACGTGGCCGAGGTAGGGGACGCTCTCGCGGTCACGTTGGTGGCGGAGGCACGGGCGGAGGTGGTCTGGTGCGACGGCGAGCGGCGACCGGAGGTGAATTAGAGGGTGGGCGCTAAAACGTGAATTGCGAGTGCGCTGTTCGTTCTCGAGGCGATTAGGCGTGGGGGTCGAACGCGGCTCAGGTTGGGGCTTAAATAGGACGCCGGGGAGGGCTCGCATGCAAGGAAATCGGCCGAGGGCTTTTACTCGCCGGCGATGGCTCGGCCATGCACGCGGAGCGGCGATCCCGTGGCGTAAAGGCGCTGTTTAACGGGGGGAAACGGTCGACCGCGACGCGGGGGACCGATTAATGGCGACGAATTAAAGCGGGACGGGCCAGCGAGGCGGATCCGAGGGCGAGGTCGTCGGCCGGCGCGATTTGGGGGCGACGGCGGGAGGTTGAAGGTGAATCTGACATGCGGGGGCCACTGGCCAGTGAGCGCGAGCGAGCGAACGGGAAGGCTGACGGGTGGGGCCGCGGTGTCGGGTGCGCGCGCGAGGGGAAAGTTTCGGCGCCGACAGGTGGGGTCCATGCGTCAGTCTAAGGCGGGCGCGGTAACGGGCTGGGCCGGCCGGGAGAGAGAGAAGGGAGGGAGAGGAGCCCATTACTGTTCCAATCCTTTTCTGAATAAAAATAATTCCAGAAAATAGATTAAAATATTAGGGCTACTTCCAAGGCTGGTA